>VZRJ01001753.1:1350-50798 GCA_013397565.1 Ptilonorhynchus violaceus
GCACGGGGGACACGGGGCACGGCGCTCTCCGCCCCCGGGATTACGGAGCGGCGCCGCGCGGGGATTTACTCGCTGGAGGGATTGCGCGCAGCGAGCGCTCTGCCTGCAAAGCCCCGCTCACCTCGAACAGAAAGCAGAACTGAGAGCCCCGGGGATTCCTGGCGCCTCTTGGCGTGTGTCCCCCCCCGCCCATTCCCTAGCGGAATGAGAACAAAGGAAGGGATTGGGTATTTTTTTTTCGCTTCGCGTTGCTCTCCCCGCTCCTACTCCCTCCAGTTTCTCCCTGAATTAGTGCGGCTCCAAAAGGTGCTTCCCAAGCCAGCAGACGACATTTGTACCGTGCTCCCTTCGTGTTACCATTTGCAGACGGGGCCATGCATTCCCTTTGATGCGTTCTTAAACCCACATCCAAGGCTCCAGCATTTCAGGACATGCACATTTTATTGGAGAAAAGGAAGCAGCTTTACACAATGACTTCAGTTACAGTTCAGGAATACAATCCATGCTAAGATCCCACTTTCTATATTCAAGCCACGGACTCATCCATTCTGTTCAAGGTCTACAGGGGAATACACTAAATATGTACATAAATACTGTAGGATCGGAAGCTCTAGGCGTGTGTACCACTCCACTCGTGGGGAGTTCCTGGTTTTCTAACAAAACCTAATGATATTAAAAGCAGTGCCAAAATAGAAAACCATCATTGTATTAAGTGGTTTCTGTAAGTGATGACTCGCCCATGTTCTGCAATTTACCTCTGAGAACAGAGCACAGCATTGCCATCCCGTTTCGCCGCTGTGCCAGTGAAGTAACAGGGACCACTTCACTCACACAAGTAATTCCTAGAAGCAAAATTACAGCTGAGTTCTCTAGAGCAGCCCTTTGAAAATAATGGCCCTTTAATTTGTAGTTATTTAATGGAATAAGATATCAAACCTGCAAAATGTAGCTCAACACCCTTTGGGACCAGCGAACTCCACAGTGAATACAGACACCCCACAGACACAGCTGAGCACCTGGCAGGGAGCGGCTGATCTGCTGCCAGTGCACATCGGGGATTACAACCAGAGAAGGGCTTGCACACTGGAAGACTGTTCTGGTTTTCCAGCTCTGTCAGCTCCTCTAAGGCAAGGCATTCTCCCTCCAAACATTGCCTCAGGAATAACTGTTTATTTCCAGAGAAAACGTCCCCAGACATCTGTGACAGTGGGCAGCACGCAGAGCAGAATAAAGTGCACAGAGGACCAGCAACTTGCTGCCTCTCAGATGGATGTATCCATTCTGCCATTCCTTCATCAATAACAGGGAATGCCTGGGAGAGACCACGCTGAATTTAAGTTCCTAGCCTTTCTAAATATCGAGCTGTAGTGTTCACATCCTGGATTTGAAGGCAGATGGGATTACGCTAAAGTGCAGAGAAAAAGAAAGACTTGCCCAAATTCACCTGGATGAAAGCCCCACAGAAAGCCCTATGAAGAAAATGTACATTGTTAATTGTTATATCAGAAAAATGCAGCTGCTCATGTAGCATTTGAGTAACTTGTAACTCGTTTCTTTGCAGCTTTACATGTTCTGAGAATCTGTGATGGTATCTGTATACGTGAGCACAAAAGAAGAGCGGAGAAAAGGGAGAAGAGATGGTGGGAGGATGATGTTAAAGGGGAAGAAACATCTACTCCAAGCAGGGAATTGTAAAGGACAGTTTCAGTTCAGTGCGAAGACCCTGAGCACTCTCGTGAAGAGCAGCAGAAAGCCAAGGTACTGGAGAGAAAGGATGGCATGCAGAACAGGGAGAATATCAAGTGCCGAGATGTGCTACTTATGTTTTAACCAGGCACACCCTGAAAAGAATTGATTTGTCCCCATGCTTGTGATTTAGCCAGAAGTATTTTCTGCCCTGAGGAAATCTGTCCCTCGCACTCCAGCACATCCACAGCAAAACCCGGCATTCTCGGTGCCATTCCAGAGCAGGAGTGGCTGCTGGGAGCTGTCCCTCAGTGTCCCACTGAGAAACGAGACCCATCCCGAGGGGAGGTCCCACAGGGAGGGAGGTGAGCAGTGGGGATGGTCTGCAGAGGCTGCATTCCCCCACCCTTCCCCAAACACGCTTCTGCACACGCTGGCTAAGGACACCCTGGGGACAGCCAGCCTTTGCACAAATACTCCCTCCTGGGCCGTACCTAGCCCCGGCAGCATCGCCAAAATAAATGTGCGATGCTGGGAGGGGCGGAGGGGCACACCGACCTGCTGAGGCTGCCCCCAGCCCTCCTCCCCAGCGCCGCTGGCACTCCAGGTGGCATTCTGTGGGCACGGGGACCCCGCAGTTGTGCCTCGTGGGGCGCCGAGGGTGGCTCCTGTTTTCCCTCTCCGCGTGTTGACCGAACAACAGCGAGGCTGTGGCAGATGGCGAGGAAATCCTCTGGAGCCGGGAGGAAAGCGAAGGGGTTAAAGGCAAATCCGAGCCCCCGCCGCTTGGTTAATTCCTCAGCAGCCTGATCCTGTGTGGGGACGATTCAGGCCAGGGAGAGAGAGTGCCACAGGCCCCAGGAGAGACCCCAGGGAACAGGCTCGTGTTTCCTGTGCGGGAGGATTAAGCGCGAGGCCATTGACAAATCACAGCGAACATCTGGATGCGAGCACTCCATCTACCAAGCCCTAATCCACCAAGTTATTCATTAATGAATTCAGCAAATTCACACTGTTCTATATATAGGGTTAGCTGATCTTTTTTAATGTTCGGCCCGGAGGTGGTTTACATCTGTATCAACTGATCTTTATTTTTTGTATAAAGCAATCTACTGTATTCTCCTTTTGCTTGTTTAATTGTTTAGAGTAATTATTTTGCCTTTAAAAAAAACCAACAAAACCCCACACAGCCGTATTTTCTGACAGTACATAAAAAAATCCAACAATTAAAACCCAACCGTGTCCCTGCATTTTGTATCGCTGTGCAATTTTAAGCCCAAGTTCCTCTGGAAACTTTCCATCACACGGGGATGGAAAAAACATTAAATAGTAATTGATTTTCTTTTCTGTATTTTGTTTTGATTAAAATGAGAATCCCTCTCATTTATCTTCAGAGAGAAAGTAAGCACTGAGCAAATGGTCTGGTTAATTCAAAAGTAATTTGATCAGAACATCCATAATTTACATTGAGTGGAAGAGCAGCAGAGATGCTGAGCACTACCAGATCCAAGCTCATTCACTTGAGCAGAGCACTGACACTCGGCTTTACATCCTCTGAGTGTGACCTGCTCCCAGAACACCGGATGACCCACGCGTCCCAAGGGGCAGGCTCGTGCCCTCACCAGCCACGTGCTGAGATGGGATAACTCTGCAGGCTGCTCACGGCAGGCAGGGGATGTTTTCCACGCAGCTGTGCCCTCCCGCTTGCGGAGGGATCCACAGGCTTTGTCACCGGTACTGGCAGGACCAGCCTTTGGCCCGGAGGTCTGCACAAATCCAGCTGCTGCGGCGGGATCGTTTCAATGCAGCCTCAAAGCCCTGCGCTCCACCGGGCAGCGTGAGCCACCCGAGCTTGCCGTTTGTAATTCCCAGCCCTTGGGACTCCCAGTGCTTCGCTGTGGTGTGAGCTGAACTCCGGGGACTTGTCCTTAAAGGGGAAATCCCACTCGGTGCCTCTATCCTCTGTCAAATCCCAGGAGCACAGCCCTGTGCTGCCAGGGTTCTGGCACAGCAGGGTGGCCCAGGTGGACAGCTCCAGCTGTGACAACCCAGAGCAAACCAGGGAATGAAGAGCAGCAATGTGAAGGAGCAAAGTGTGGATCCTGCAGAGCCACCCAGCTGTACCACGGCAGTTTCATCTGCACTGCCAGTGCAAATGCCCTCACAAGTGAATTTTGCTTGCACCAGTGCTCCTGGAACAGCTCTGCTCCACCCCAGTGCCTATTCCTGTATGGAAAGCATGGTGTTTCTGGGCAAACTGAACCCCTCCTTATCAGTCAACTGCAAAAACTTCATTTTCATCCTATGCCACAGTGACAAAAAGCTCTTACCAATTCCAAAGTACAAGATCAGGCCACTCGGGCTGGGAGGAAGAGGGACAGGAATAGATGAAAGGTTTCATGTCTAGAGCAAATAGTGGCACTGGTGCCTCATTTGGGTGATCAGGCACTTACTTCAAGCTGTCAGGTGACAAATTTGTGCTGTTGAATTTGTTACCCACTGTGTGGCCAGTGACACTCCAGAATCCATTGCTCTGTCACAGACACAAATTAAGCTGCAAAAGCTGCTTCAATAAAAGCTAAACAGTGTGTTTACAAATTCATATATTTTAAGAAGGAGTGGATTTGCAGCAGCAGTGAGTAATCTCCTTCAAGCGTCCTGCTCATTTCTAATTTTTAAGCAGTCGTGAATTATGGATGAAGCAAGGAAAATCAAAATACATGATGCTTGCTCTGGTATAAAATTACTAGTGAAGCCCTTGGATTTGGTAACTACATTCTGAAAAAGCTGTGTGTGAAGGGGAGGAGGGCAAGGAAGGGAAGAATGTTGTTAAATGTCCCCCATGTGCGTGGGGGGGCTGAAGGAAAGGTTTGGGGTGTGAACACGGACCAGTGAGGAACAACTTGCATTTCTTTTGTGCAGCCACCCCACTCCAGGTTGGTGTGGGGCACACAGGTTTTTTGGGGCACATCCATTGGCTAGGTTCAGGCTGGCTCAAGTCCCCTGGGCATTCCCAGAGGAATTCTTCCTTACCTTTGAGGTGGATTTGGCTTGCAACACGTTGCTAATTCTAACCCTCTCCTCCAACACCTCTGTGTTTCCCAAAATACCACTACTCTGGAACGCCTGTTTTAACCAACTGAGCAGAATTCAATAGATAAATACCACTTTGCAGTTGAATGAGGATTTTCAAAGCACTACCATATTGAAACTTTAATGGTAATTAATTGTCTGCAGATGAATCCAAGTGCCAAATTCTAGTTCTAATTGATTTAGGAGCAAAAAAAAAAAGCCCATAAGTGATGTGCTAGAGTTGATGGAGCTGTGCAGCTTTGCACTAGCCAAATAATTGATTTTATACATTTTCTACTTGTCCTTATACAATTAGGTAGTGGAGGTGATTGCTTACGGTGTTGTTAAACTCTTCATGTTTGATGAGAAGCAAAATCTAAAAAAAAATATTAAAAATAACAGCAAATTGGAGGAAAAAAGTTATTAATAGGGAACCTCAATCTACTCTTTCTACTTAAATTATGATATCTATGAGGAGCAACACCAAGCATCCTCATGCATTAAAATTCTCTGTTGTTATGAGAGCTACCAAAGGCAAATAAGCATTCCAGAAAATGGGACAGGGTGATTCTTACTGCATTAGTTTGTTACTTAGGATGGACGTGCTAATAACGCCTCCTTTAGCTTCAGGACAGTGAGGACACCTGTCCAGCAGGACAGCCTCATGTCCAATCTCCTTCCTGCTTATGCTGATCCAAAGTTAAACCATCCTACCCCCATCCTGGTAGAAGCTTCCTTAGCAGGTCAGGCTGGGATGCAGTGGGTTGATGTATCAGGGGATAGATGGGATGCAGTGGGTTGATGTATCAGGGATAGATGGGATGCAGTGGGTTGATGTATCAGGGGATAGATGGGATGCAGTGGGTTGATATATCGGGTGATAGATGGGATGCAGTGTCCAGGCGAGTGCACTCCGCAGTCCCTGGGGTTTCCTGGCTGCTGCAGTCACTTGGACACTGCTTTCCAGGCTGGAGGGGTGTGACCCTGGCTGACCTGGGACACCAAAGCTGAGATGGTTTTATGGATGCAAAGAAGCCCTCTCTAGCCTGAGGAGTGAGACAAGGGGTCGTGGCTGGCTGCTAAACCCTGGAAACTGAGCTAGGAGATAGAAGGGAAAAGGCCCTGCTCTGCTGGTGACTCCTTGCCTTGGCTCTGCCTCAGCCCGGTGACGTGCGCTCCTCAATCCCCGAGTCTACATCATTCCTTCTTTCTCCCTGACCTCAGGGCAAGGCAGGAGCCTCACGCACACTCCCCAAACACATTTCCTCCACGGAATCACGTCCCAGGCCGCAGAGGACGAGGGGGTTCCTGGGCCTGGGCTCAGCGTCCCCCGCGGGCGTCCCTAAGGCAGCCTGCCCCGCCCGCCCCGCGGTAGGCGCGGCGGTAGAAGCGCAGGAAGAGCGCCACGAGGCTGAGCACGTACAGGACCACGGCGGCGTTGAAGCCATCGGGGAACGGGCACTCTGCGAAGAGGTTGTAGCAGGAATGAGCGGCAATGGCCACAAACTGGCACTGCAAGAGGCGGGAAAAAGCAGCAGCCGGATTAGGGAACCCTCAGGTTCAACCCCCACCCCTCAGCTGACCATTGGGACCATCACAACGGCTATCATGACACACCAGTGGCGTCCTCAACCCAGAGGATCACCTGCTTGCCCCTCCCAACACCCCTAAAAACCTGCCCTTCGAGCCCAACAGTGTTTTCCCAACAGGAAAGGTGTGCATCCAACCTGGAGGCTTGTCCAGGGAGCAGGTTTGGAGTCCAGCCCCTTCTGCCTAGGAGCAGGACACTGCCCTTGGGCCACTTCTCTGCCATGGGTCAGTAACTGAGATGTTGGAATATGGAAACCAAAGGTGGGAGACTCCTCTCCCCCAGTGGTAATCATATTATGATACCCATAATTATTTCCATTTGTATTTTAGCTTACAGAGAGGAACTACAAATACTACCTTTATTCATTTAAACATTAATCCTTTTTTTTTTTTTTGCGTTGTACTAAATCACCTGTCTCATTACCCTGAAGCAGTGAGTTCTACCTTTTTTCCTGTCCTATAATTTGCCTTACAAATACCCTTGTATTTCATGCAGTGCTTTCTTGTTCTGCTGTGCCATGCAGGATGAGTGAGAATCCAAAGTTTCCCCCAGTTACTGCCCCACACCTCTCAGAGTCAAGCTGTGATTTCAGCACCCCACACACAACATAAAAGGGGAATCCAATTGCTGATTTTTCTCTCTCCCTCCCACAACAAAGCTGGGGACAATGAGCTGATCTGGTCACTGAGGGCCTCTTGATAGCCTTGTGCAAGCAGCATTTAGAGCGGGTCAGCAACAGCTTCACCCCACAGGGTGGAAGGCTTCACCCCACAGGGTGGAACACGAGGGCGCCTAAGGATGTGCTGATGTCCCAGTGAGGTGACAGGCAGCAGGGCCACCCCCCCCAGAGAGCTGGAAGGGCAGGGATGCAGGTGTGGCACCGCTTACCAGCTGCAGGAGGGTCAGGTAGCGCTTCCACCACAGGTAGCGGCGCATCCGCGGGCCCAGGCTGGCCAGGGCGTAGTAGCCATACATGAGCATGTGCACAAAGGAGTTCAGCATCCCGATGAAGAAGGCTGAGGAGTGAAGAAGTGAGGATGAACAAGACACACGAGCCGTTCCAGACATCACAGCCACTATGATGAGGCTTCCAAAACACCTCACATCAGCCCTATGCACGAGCCTTCCACGCAGGCTCTGCCTGGGAAGCGGGTCACCTTCTCCCTTCCTGCAGCACACAGAATCAGGGAATGGCTTGGGTTGGCAGGGACCTTAAAGGCCATCTCGTTCCAGCCCTCAGGGCATCTCCCAAAGCCCCACCCAACCTGGCCTTGAACACTGCCAGGGTTGGGGCATCCACAATATATCCATCCCATATCAAGAGTTCAGGGACAGAGAAGAGAATTTCTGATCTTCTGACCGAAGCCTTTCACACCATTCTGGTCTGAAGGCTGTGGAGCCAAAATAGCTTCCCAAAAGAGGATGCCCCAGCATCTTGTATAGGGCCCACCTATAGTGGCTCAGGACTCAGATGCATCTCCTCCAGTGGAGCAGAAAGGAGCAGCAGCCTGGCTACAGGCCAGAAAGGGGCACAGTCAGAGCAGGGAAGAGAGCCAGGACCTGGGCTGCTGTCCCAGGCCCTCGGGATGGGGACTAAGGGAGGAGATACACAAACACCTTCTATAGGATGTTGTTTTTCAATCTGTCTGGGCTCCATTGGCACATTCCCGTTGTGGGTGAGGCAGTGAATATAGCAGTGTCAACAGCCCAAAGAGCTGAGCAGATGGGATCCTCTGAAATGCACATGTTTTTCACACCTTTGGAAGCAGGTGAGCTTCCCACCTGCCACTCAGCCCATCTGCACTGGCAGTGCTACCCCCACAGCCCAAAAAAGCCTTGAAACACAAGGGTTCCTCACAGCAGCATCTCTTACAAGCATACCTTGTCCTCCAGGCACGTATTTGACCCCTGCCCACCAGTTGAAGAGCATAGAGCCATGGTGGTACACGTGCAGGAAAGTCACCTGCTCTTGTTTCTTGCGCAGGATAAAGAAAACCTGAAAGAAGCCAGACAGCAGAAAGCCTTGAGTCGATGTGTTTAGACAAAAGATTCCACAGTAAAAAGTTATAAAAGTAGCTAATGATGATTCTGAACCTCCCGAAACCATTTCCTCCACGTCCCCTTCCATTTCCAATGCCCAAACCCTCCTGGAATCTGCCTCAGTGAGACAGAGTGGTTCTGCCAGGACCTGTCAGGTCTCTGCATTTCAGCATGCACGTGCATACACGTACAAAACAAAACGTGGATCTGCTTTTCAGGGGCTCAGCACTGGCAAAAAGCTGCTCTTGCTGATGACAACAGAGCAAAACCGCTGCCAGCGGGCTTAGGAAGGATCCGCATGCTGATCCACGTCCCAGCTATTGTCAGCCGGCACCCCAAAGAGCGCCAGGCTGTGAGGTTTGAGGCCGGGACACCGCTCCCTCCTGCTGGCCGAGCAGAGGCTTCTGCAGCCATTTAGTCAGCCCAGCTGTGATCCAGGAGGAGACTCAAAGACAAGCTAGAAAGATGTGGGCTTTCAATTCCCCACGGGACACAGGCCCCCGGCGCACAGCTCGGGATAATCCGCGCAGCAGCGACGCCGGGACACGCCTGGCCACCCACAGCTCCTTTTGTGCCCTATTCACCGGCCAGGCCGGCAGCGGCAGAACCCGTGTGCCACCAGCAGCTCCCATTTCGGGGGAGCACGTGGCAGTAGGCAGGGCTGGGGAGGGAGCACGGGATGGCCACAGCAGCAAATCGACACGGGGTCCCCCAGGACAGCGGTTCTGGCTCCCTGGCCCTCTCTGACAGGGAAGGGATCCGTTCCCAGCACCGGTCCCG
This sequence comes from Ptilonorhynchus violaceus, assembly GCA_013397565.1. Lineage (NCBI taxonomy): Eukaryota > Metazoa > Chordata > Aves > Passeriformes > Ptilonorhynchidae > Ptilonorhynchus > Ptilonorhynchus violaceus. The sequence continues at coordinate 10,520 of VZRJ01001753.1, forward strand.
CCGCGGAGCTGCGCCCTCCTTACCGTGTCCAGCAGCTCGGTGACTTTGGAGAAGAAGAACCACCAGCACGCTCTTGCCATCTGCTGGGCAGCACAAGGCACCGCGGTCACAGCTCCACCCCAAAACCAGCACGAATTCAACCCCGCACCGCGCCCCTGCCCGCCCGGGAGCTGCAGCGAAGGGGAACACTAAGGGATTCTTTGGGTTTTCTGTTGGTTTTGTTGTTTGTTTGTTTGTTTTTACCAGATGGCAAGTGATAATGTGATGCTCGCATCTGTTCAAAGCCTGGTTACCTCTCTGTAACTCCAAATTCAAACAGAAAAAAATCCAGCAGCATTTTGGAAAGCTGAAGCTGGTGGGACCCAACCCCTGGGTGATGACCAAGGAACGTATTTTTATGTTTTAGCCATATCCCTCTGCTGAAAGCAATGTTCAGTAAGATTTCTCTCATGCAAAGCTGAGGATGTAAAAATTGGTTTTCTCGTTGCACGTGATCCTGCTAATCCCTGCTAAGAGTCACATGCATTTCAGAGTTTATTTGCAATATCTGTACTAGAATCTACCTTCAGATGGGAGATCACCCCCCGTGCAGAGATCAAAGAGCAAACTCAGGTGGCTGTGCTGGCTGGGACGATTCATCCCAGACAAGCAAAGCCAAGTGCAAGGGTGGAAGCAGACAATGCAGTGGAACAGATTTACAAGCATCAAGCTGGAGTTAGAGCCTTCTCAGCCACGCCAACTGCTACTTATGAGCGACAGGATCTGCCTACCCATGGGGGGACAGGGCCCAAGGGAAGCTTCCTGCAGAACCGTACCCGCATTCCCAGCTCGCTCCGGCTGTAATCCACGGGCTGGCACAGGTAGCTGTAGTTGCCCAAGACTGAAGTTACCAGAAACTGAAACAAACAAACAAAAAGCAGCGGAAATCAGTTTTCTGTTCAACGCCATCCGCTCCAGAAAGATGTGCATGTTAACGCTAAAGCAGTGGGGCCTCAACCTAACACTCACTGACAGAAAATCCGTGGAATTTACAGAGCTAAACAAATAGCAAAAACCTAACACAAAGTACTTCACATGGAATGTGAAAAAGAAGATTAGGCCTGGGCATATTTGTAACTCTTTATGTGATCACTGGGGTGCTCCAAACTGCTTCAGCAGAACAGTGAATTCTGCATCTCTCTGAAAAGGCACTGTTCTCCTTTGCAAGGATCCCAGACTGTTCGGTTCTGGTTGGTTGCATTTGCCTCTTCACTGGAAAGCCAAAAACTGGGCCAAGTCACCAGTGGGACTGCACAACCAAGCACAGACCAGCAATTTCACACCTGTCCTCAGGTGGAGCAGCATTTGCTCAAAAAAAAAGTGCAATTTGTGTTAAAACAACAATTGTGATCCAAAGTGAAAGGGCATATTTGTCAGCATCAGAATGTTTTTGAAACCTATTTGGCCACGTTCCCCTGAGGAGTTTTCAGTGGCCTACCTAAACCAGGAAAGGCTTGTGGAAAGGCGTATTAAGAACAAGCAGGAAACAATGTCCTGGACACTCTCAGCAGCAGGAAGGCACAGCTGGAGAGGACTGCAAGTTTGGGAAAATCACAGAATCATGTTAAGGGGCTGGAAGGGACCTTAAAGACCATCTGGTCCCAACCCCCTGCCGTGGGCAGGGACACCTTCCCCTCCCAATTCTCAGAGATGGGTCCATCGCCAGGCAGACACGAGGCAGAATGAGGATGTTCCACATCCTCCACACACTCTGTGTCCAGTGGGGAGATCCCAGCTTCCCATTCGCGCACGCAGGATGACTGAAATTCCATGTTAATTTTATGAATGACAGGAGAATGGAGAAATGGGACGAAGTGAAGTCCAGCAGGACAACACCGCTCCTCTTGTGGCAAAGCACGGGCATGGCCGAGCCAGCTCCCTCTCCCTCCATCGGAGTCCGGCAGCAAAAGCCGCTCACAGGGCTCTGGGATTCCAACCCCCCCTCCCCTGGGAGCCCACGCTGCGTGCTCACCTCGTGGAACACGTAGCCGGACAAGGCCACCGTGGCCAGGTTGTAGGCGAGCAGCAGCCCGCGCAGCTCCAGCGGGCGCCGCCGCCGCAGCGCGAGCGGCCCCAGGGCCAGCGCCGCCAGGTAGGACACGAACAGCAGCGCCACCGGCACCGGGGAGCGCACCAGGGGCCACGGGGCTGTCCTCGGATCTGGAAGGCAAAACACACAAAGCTGGCAGCTCCACGCCCTGCAGGACAGAGAGATTTAGCGCTTCAGCGCGCGCTCTGGAAAAAAGGAAATTGCATTCTCTGTGTCTTTGCAAAGCTGTGCCGCAGCCCTTCTCCTGCCCTGCAGTGCCAGGCCGTGGAACATTCAGCTCAACACTTGGGTTGGGACAGCAGCACCGGCAGACAGAGCCTTCCTGTGGTGAGCTGGAGCCCTCCCCGGGCCACAGGAGCAACCCAAGGCACCGCAGGGATGCACAGGAGCAGCCACAGCAGCAGCGGCTCTTCAGCAGGATAAATCTTTACAGCTGAACAATAAAAGGGTTTCAGTCACTGGTGGTACTTCCTTACAATCCTCGAGACATCTGAAATTCTCCACTCCTTCATTTTTCTACCTGCTCATAGAGAGGACTCTCCTGAAAGCATGGATTCACTGGGAATGCCCAAACTCTTATCCCTGCTAAAGCAGCTCTTCAGTCCTACAGAAAAGGGACAGAAACCAACAGATTTCCTGCCATGCCACCTCCTGATCCTGCCCTATCATCCAGGACACATCTGCAGAAATGTCCCAGCTGCCATCCATGCTCCCTCTGCTGTTCCCAGTGGGATCACCGCCCTGCCAAACTCCCTCACTTGTTTTGTAAACGCCGTACCAGCCCCGGCAACTCTGTTAATCCCCAGCCCTTCTAAACCTCTCACTTCTTTACTGTGGCTGTCACGGGCTGTGCCAGGAGCTCTTTGATATTCCATTTCTGGATTTAACAGTTCGTCAGAAGTCCTGAATCCTGATTTGCCCTCTCTTCTGGGATTCAAGTCCTGAACCACAGCCTGAGCACTGTGCCCCGTGTCCTCCCCCTGTTCTGGCCACCATGCAGGCCTGCCATGCCACCTGCAGGGCACTCTGTGGCTTCTCCTCACACCCAGGGGTCCGACAGAGCCCTCTGGGACCAAACTGGATCGGTGGAACCTCTGTTGAAGATCTGAAGTGTCCTCACTGCCAAGTGTCAAATCCCAGCACTGAGGAGTGGTGGCTGTCAATATTTCATTTGATAACAGGTTCTACTAGCACCACAAAGAGTTTAAAACTCAAGGTATTAACTCTTTGGTCTACCAAGCTTTCCCATGACACATGAATATGGATTTTAAAAAGTTCATTTCCTTTAGTATTCCAGATTTAACAGGCAATCCCAAGCATAAATTGCTCCTCGTGCTGTCAGAGCCCACTGGGAGATCCCCCATCCTTTCATTCCTTGCTGTGATCCAACTGGAGGGTCCCTCACAGATATTTCAAGACTTAAGGGAAGTTTGTGGTCCTGGAGAGGGAGAAGCAAAAATCTGCCTGCCTGGTCTGAAGATTGCATTCCTTCTAGGTTTGTTCCTCCCGATCTTGTTATTTATGCAGAAATTCCAATTTCAGACAGCATCTCTACCTACCTCCACTTTCAAGAATCCAGTTGTAGAATTCCTGAGTTTTCTGCCAAGTTGAAGCCATCACAAGTTCTGGAAAGAAATTAGAATTAGCATCCTCAGGATCCTATTAACTCCATTTATCCTAGCCCTGACTGAGTCTTGAATGAGGAGGCTCAGGATTACAGCTAATGAAAAGAGCATAGTTTGCTTTCTAGAAATTTAACTTTTCAACCAGGATTAAAGTCCCCTTTAAAACAGGAATAAAGAGAACCCCCCCTGCAATTATTACCTCTTTAACTTCCAGATGTTATTAATTTAATAAATTTAAATAATTTCTTATTCAATTTCCAGATTTTGATTTTTTCACCTCTAAAAAACCACTCTGAGCAGCTGCCTGTGAACTGCCAGAGCCAGGAGCTTCGTGCACCATTGGGAAATCAGTCTCGTGGTGGTTTTGTCTAAAGCAGTGTGGGCACAACACTCAGGTGGGGACACACACGAGGTGGCATCACTGCGTCCTTCCGCAGGCATGGCTGGACACTCCCGGTGCCAGAAGGCAGCTGGGGATGAATGCGGTGCTGCTGCAGCTCCAGAGGTGTCCACGGAGCTGCTTATTTGGCTTCCCGAGGCCCCGGTTTATGCATCAACTTTGTTTCATCTTGTATAGATTCTGTAATATAGTATAAAAGAGTAGAATACTCATATGATTATGACGATCCTCCTCTTCCCTTCCTTCCTTTAGCAGGGAGCTGTTTCCGGCGGCACCGGGAAGTTGACCTAGAAAAGACTTTTCTGCAGTTCCTTTCCCCAGCTGGTGTTACCCGATCCAGTTCTCCCCGGACCAGCTCCTCCCCGTTCCCTCTCCTGCCGGCACGGGGAGAAGCCCATTTTCCCTTTATTCCCCCCAGACCATGCCAGGCAGTGCACACCCTACACACACACCCCAACGCCTCTGCTGCGGCCAGTCCTGGCAGCCCAGCCCCTCCTTGGGCCGTCCCAGCCCCCAGCAGGTCCCAGCCCCATCCCGACACGGAGAACGTGCCCTTGTAATCCGGGCGGAATCTGCCAGCGCCGGGATTAGCCGGCGATTATCAACTGGCTCGGAGTCCGTCCAGCAGGGATTTCAGGCCGTGACATCCCTCGAACAACCCACTACCAGCTCACTCCTCTTCCCTTCCTCCCCCCCGGACGGCCGGGAACGCCCCGGGAGCGGGAGCAGACTCACCCCGGCATCCCGAGCATCCTTCTCCGCGGGTGTCCCGGCGCCGCGCCGCTGCTCCGGGGCAGGGGAGGCGGCGAACCACGAACCGCGGGCTGTGCTCGGCTTCCTTCTCCCCACGGGAGGCGAGGGATCCCCCGCGGGTCTCACACGGCCGGGGCGGACCTTGGTGGCCCGTCGGGATGGGCAGTTCACGCCTCTCCCCCGGGCACCGCGGGGCTGTCCCGCACCTTGGCCCGGGCAGCGCTGGCATCCCCCGCTCCTCCCCCGCCCGGTTGATCAGATTAGGGACCGGGAGAACAGGGAAGCCGATGCAGGACGGGACTGGGATTCCCCAGGAGTGAACCACTGACCTTCGGCGCCGCGCTCGGGAGCCCAGCCCAGCCCAGCGGGGCCGGCGTTCCTTCCGCAGGTTTCTCCAGGACACGCCGCTGCCACGGCTTTGCAAACAGCGAAGGACGAGGGATCCCGGCCGGAGAGCGGTGTGTTCGGAGCGCTCCCTCAGCCCCGCACAAGGGGCTGCCAGCAAGCCTTCTGCGTGCTCAAACTGGCCCAAGCCACCGAAGGAGGCAGCAGGAACAGTGGGAACACAAACGCACTCACTCACTCAGGGAAGGCAGAGAAATCCCAGCTGGAGTCACCCCCTCACACCCAGCCTGCATCCCTGGGGGACTCTTTTGTCCCCCCAGGGACAAAAATTTGCTGTTTTTAAAGATATCCGGAGGGGTGTGACAGCGATAGCAAGTGGTCTCCAGCACTGGCACCAAGGGAAGGCGCAGAGAGCCGAGGTGAGCAGCGGGTCCGGTGATTCAGTCCCACGTGGAGGGACCAGTGCAGAGCCACGACCCTGCACCCCAGCCCAGCCCTCCAAGGAACAGCTCCCAGCCAAGGGATGGGTTCTGCTCGGTCACCTGAGCTCACCTGGGCTGTGGATGTGTCCTCCTTTTTTCCCAGTGGGCACAGTTTATCAGCAGAACTCCAAAAAACCCAAAAGAGGGTAGCAGCATTTCTCATACCATTGCTTTGTGTCTGCCACCAGATACATCCCCAGCACTTCTGAAGGGCAAAACACCAAAGATTAGCTTTCCAAATAATTTTTTGGGAATTAGGCATATCACTTGGTGGTAGTTTTTTGTTGAAACATATCACTTGCTGCTGGACAACTACTGTGTTTCCATGATTTATGAAAACGATGAAAGAATTTAAATAGATACTTTTGGGAAAGGTGATTTAGGGTGAAGGTTTTGAATTTTGGGGGTCAGGGGTTTCGAAGGGCAATCCAGTTTAGAAGAGGGTTTGACTGACCTTTGGTATCATATTGGGGTTTTTTTGTTGACCCCAGTGCAGGGAGACAATTATAGTGAACTTTACACACTTTGTTAGGGTTTTTTTTGCAGAGCTTCCTTTAAAGGCCCTTTCTTGAAGTTTCTTAATTAAAATTAATTAAACCTACAGGTTTCATTTCTTCAGTTTCGGTGCCCCAGTCCTAAAAGAGGCTCGATGATTTATCTGTGTGAATCGATGGAAGTGATAAATCAGGCCAGTCCTTTCTACTTGTCACATGCAGATGAGACTACATTTGATTATATCTATCTGCTAATTTAAGTAATGTTTGTTGAGCTATTTATATTGAAGTATAAGACTAGAATTACAGACACAAACTCTGCCCTCAAACTTTTCTTACCCTGGTGAAAAAAATTCAGCTGCAGCGAATTTTCACAAATTTCATTTGGGGCAAACTATTTTCTTGTTCCCATAAACTGGATTTTTTTTTTTTAAATACCACGAAGTGTATTTCATTTTTTAAGCCCTGCCCTGTTCCTGAAGTATTCCCAGGGGTGCTGTTGCAGATGTTCACCAGCGTGGCTGGCAGATGGAGAGATGACATCGGGAACGTGGTGCTTCCACACTCCAGGGGTGGGTGTCCTTTGATGAGTGTGAGGGCAGCTCTGCAGGGACCACACACAAAAGCCTCAGGGCTCTCGGTGTCGGCAAGAACTCAGGAGAAAAGCAAAACTTTGCTCCTTCGCTGGAATGGTATTAGGGCAGCCCTGAATGCCAAAGCGAATGGGGCTTTTCATTCAGCGCCTTGTCAGGAACAAAGGGCACTGCAGGAACAGGGATGGCAGCCGTGGTAACAAGGAGCTCAGTTCTGGAGAGTGTGTGACAGCTCAGACATCTCCATCAGGGATTGAAAAGCTGTACATTTTAGCTGATGTAAAACCTGGCTAGCTCCTGCTTAAATTATCCGTGTTTGCCATGAAATCATTGACAGCAGCAAATACCAAGAGCAAAACACTTCTGAGGGCTCCTAGACAGCGCAGCTTTTGCTATTTGTTCCCATGACTGCTGTTGCTTTCCACCAAAGCTGTACTAAAACCACAAATGGCCAAAACAGACCTGTTTTAATACTGGAGAGAGACAAGGAGCAGGGGGCCAATCTCACCTGGACATCCAGGCTGTGTCCTGGTGCTGCTCTGAACGCCACAGCAGGGCCTTGGCACATCACACAGTCACACCATGGCCTGCCTGGAACGGACCTTAAAGCTCATCTCATTCCAATCCCCTGCCATTCCAAGGCCCTGCCAATCCTTCCCTGGGAGGGTGGGGAGGCTTGGAGAAGCTGTGGCTGCCCCATCCCTGGAAGCGTCCAAGGCCAGATTGGATCGGGCTCTGAGCACCCTGGAACAGTGGAAAGTGTCCCTGCCCATGGCAGGGGGTGGCACTCGATGGGCTTTGGGGTCCCTTCCTGCCCAAACCATGCTGGGATTCTCTGATCCCTTCTGCAGCAGAACACACCTTCCAATGATCTCATTTTTGCATGCAGACAATCATAACTAGTGGTTTATATGCAAATATTTAAAATTACTGGTAACTTCTGTAGGAAACTGGCTTCTATAAGAGGTAAGTATCAGAGCTGAGGATGCCACAGAGCAGGAGGGAAGGTGAAAACCCCACAAATCTCTTGCTGACCTAGGCCTACAGCTGCTTATGGGATAACACACTTCTCAGCCAGGAGAAGTTCCAGGGTCAGACTGCCAACACTTCCAGCAGATGAGGCACTCCCTGGCTCCTTGGCAAGCCCGTCCCCCAGAGGAACCCCTGAACTCCTGGAACGGCATCTTTGTGGGTATATTTGCCAAGGGGGGTTCACGTAATCCCCCCGATCCACGCTTTTTAACAATCCCCTCGGCTTCCAGTCGCCAGCAAGAGGAATAAAAGCTGGTTTAAGGAGCCCTCCCTCGACAAGGGGTAACACCACAAGGGGTGCTTTTGCAGCGGCGGGATTTCCCGCAGGATAATGACGGAACGACTCCACTTTGTTTTGCCGATGCGCCATTCCCAGCTCCTGTGAGCTGCGGGGGAATCGCGGTGGTTTCAGGTGACAATCGCCCGCCACTCCGGAACCCCCACTGCACGTGGAGAAACCCAAACTCACGCCTATTTAGAGCAAAAAAAAGTCCTTAAGATGCTCAGTGAGCCCATTCCTTGCTTTCCTCACTCGCGCACCCTGCAGCCCATGGCACAGCCCCCGGGAGGCTCGGAACAGATCCCAGGCAGGCATTTTAGGCAGAGCAGCCTTCTCCAGGCACGGCACTGGCAGATTGCATCACCTCTTGTGCAAATCACAGCCTTAAACCCCAGTATTTTCCTTGTACCAGCACGGATTTTTCAGTTTAATTAACCCGTGGTCTCGGGGAAGTCGTTCGGCCTCTCCGTGCCTCAGTTCCCAGCCCTGGGAAGGAGAAGGAAACCTTGTCCCGCTCACAGGAGTGTGGTGAAGGTGACCTGCAGGCAGTGGAGAGCCAAGCCTGCCAAATTCCACCCATCTGGCTGCAAACCTGGGAACTTCTGGCTCTGGGGCTGTTGTCTTTGTGACCCTGGGCAAGTGTGAATCGCCTTACAAGAGCCCTACATTTAGGTGTCTCCATCTAGTTCACTTCTGCACTGCTCCAGGGAGTTCTGAGGGCTGGTCCAGCTGCCCACACGCAGGAATGCATTGGCATTCAGGGTGTCTGAAGGGATCGCAGCTGAGCTCCCACTGTTCTGGCAGGCAAAGGATTCCTGCAAGTTCTGTGCCATGTCCACAAGCTTTAGGAGAGCCATGGAGCTCTCCTAAGGCATCTCCAGTGGCATTTGATACCTCCCTGTGTGTTGACATCTGAACTGAGCCCTCTTTGCTTGGATAACCCCTCTTGTCAGCCTTGCCTGCTCACTTGATCAGCTCTTTGAGATGAAATCCTTCCCTCATTATGTGCTTTTGGGACCAAGTACCAGTCTTGGTTGTAGCAGCCTGAAACAGCCCTGTCTCTGAAAATGCAGTCCCAAACAACTCCTAGGCCTGGAGAACTCAGAAACCTTGGACTTCCATCCCAAAATCTGCTGTCCTTTCAGCATGTCTTGCATCTGTGTTATTTCACAGTTGCACTCTGACTAACAGGGAGGAGGGACTTAATGCTGACCCCAAGCATCATTCAAAAACCTCACAGAAAAGAGCTCAAAACCATGTCTTGGGTAATAACAGAGTCCTGTAAAAAAACCCCCAAACCCTGCAGCCCTTAAGGCATCGTGGTAGCAACAAGGTTCTTATGCCAAGATCTTGGCATGAAAGGAGTGAGGAGGCAAAGCAAGAGGAGGTGATGAGCCTTCATTTAGGCCTTGGGCTGTGGGTTTTCTCACCTAGACTGAAGTGTTCCGTCCTGAACTGGTGACTCCAGCCTGAACTGGTGGCTCCAGCCCCCAGGAATGCTGACAGAGAAATAGGACCCTCTCCTAAGGTGCTCCTGCCACAACTCAGGTGCCGGGAAAGAGCTGCCCCTGGACCTGCACCTCCTTCTGTTTGCTGCAGGAGTCACCGATGATGAACTCCAAAGCAGGGCAATAAAACTGCAGGGGGAAATCCCAATCCAGGGGATGCTAGGAATATTGTGCTGGTCCTAGAGCTCTTCAAAGGCCACAGAATGAACTGGATTGCCCATGGGCTCCGAAAGAAGCAGCATATGGATCTCCAAACCCAGACCTCTCGGCATTTCCAGCATCCTGGAGCCATGGGTGGAAGAGAGGTTTAATTCCTGCCACAATTAGTGCAGTACCCTCACAATGAGACTTACAGTGCTGATGACTCCTGTCTCTTGTTTTCCCATCTGAAATCAAGGGAATACAAAACCTGCATAAACTCCTCTCTCGGTAATACTTGAATGTTTCAGTGAGAATTTTCCTCTTCCATTTTACTCCCACACAAACCCAGCAACAGCACTGAGCTGAGAAACGAATTCTGACCAGCTGTTCCTACAGAGGGAGAGTGCATAACAGAACTGCCACTGGAGAAGAGATTCTTTTCCTTCTGCCTCCACCTCCTGCCATTCCTCCACTGTGTGCACCCAGCCGGTCAGACACAGCACTCACACCGGCTGCTGCTTCAGGAGAGAGATGTTAACTGGTGCTCAGATGATGTGCAGGGCACCTGCCGTGTCTGGGGCTCCCACTACAGGAAAGAGGTGCTCTTGTCACTGAAATGCTGCTGGTAAAAGAAAATAATGTATATATTCTGGTTTGGAATTCAGATGCTCTGAATTGCCACACCAACACCTGCCAGCCTCACGGGGACTCTGGAAGTCTAAGACATCTCTCCCTTTTCTGGTCCACCAGGCAGATACCCACACCATCCTCCCTCTGCAGAGATGTCTCCCCCAAATCAGACTTACCTAAATCCCCCTGGGATGGCCCCATGCTTCCATCCCCTTCTGCTCCCGCCCTGCACCCGGAAAAACCTCCCCACAGAAGTGAGCATGGCTGCTGTCTCACTCCTTCTCCTCATCAAACCTTTCCCTCTAATTACTCCTGCAAATCGCTGACACGTGGTGGCCATTCAGGATGTGATGGTTCCCCAGCTCTCAGCCCTGCACTTGTTATTCCCATTTTCCCTGCTCCTGCCCCTATCCCGCCCGTGCCCGCAGAGCCCTGGCCGTGTCTCACACAGATTGCAGGCTCTGCAGAGCCCCGCTCCCCGGGCAGCGACTACCAAAGTATTTATGGCAGCAATAAAAATTGAGGATGCAAAATCCTCTTTCCTCCTCTAACGATCGGGTGCATCTGCTCCCAGCGACCTGGGAGCCAAATAGAGCAGATATTTATAGGAGGCAGAGAATGAGCAGTTCGACTCTCCCAACTTACAGTGCTGGACTGTGGAGCCAACAGGCAGCACGGAACGTTCTGATCCTTGTCCTTCCAAAGCAATTACTGCTTGGAGAGCAGCAGACACCTTCCTGAAATTGCCTCCCACTGACAGTGACAAAACAGATTCGGCTTGGTCGTGGTCCCTCCTGAACCTCTGTCTGTGCACAGCCTTTGTGAAATAAAAGATTTCGCCTTGAGTTAACGTAACTCATGACAAAAGACATGAAATCTTTACTGAGGAAACAAATCCCTCCACACAGAAAAAATGGCACATGGGAGGGACTTTGGGTGGATTTTATATATTGCTCTCACAGCAATGAGCACTGAGTTCAAGTCCTCAGGGCCAGGCTGGACGGGGCTTGGAGCAACCTGGGCTAGTGTGAGGTGTCCCTGCCCACGGCAGGGCTGGCACTGGATGGGCTTTAGGGTCCCTCCCACCCCAATCCTGATCCTGAGGGATGATGTGGACTGGCAATCCTGCTTTCGTAGCTCACTATACCTCAATATCCTCCATCCTTCCTTTTTATCTTAACTGCTGTGAGAAGTTTGGAGCCGATCCATTTGGGATTGTACAGCTCCTGGGTTTGTGGGTTTGTCCTTGCTGCCCTGCAGTGCTGTGAGACACTAAAAACACGGGAAAAACACCCTTAATGACAGGGTATACTCCTATTTGGAAGCCAGCAAACTACCCCTTAGGGAGGAAAGCACCGATCTGTGCCACAGGAGCCACGATGGAACACGGAGCAGGCACCGACCTTGGGAAGAAAGTCTGGATCTGAGCATGCAGGTCCCATGCCTCATCTGTGTGTTAAAAAACTGCACCATTTGTCTTCATCTCTCTCATAACAGACCCAGGAACCCTTTCAAATGACTTTGTCACGAGGAGATTTAGACAATTAAAACACGATATAATGACTCTGTTGCTAGCCAGGCCCAAGCTGATCATGGAAAGCAAGCACGGAGCTCCCCTGGCACAGCTCAGCCCTCCCCTGGGTGCTGCCCCTGGTCAGCACGGAGCAGAGACCTCAGCCCAGCCCCCCACAGCTCCCAGTTACCCCTGTGGGAGTCAGGCTGTGCTCACCTTTGCTCTTTCTCCGGCATCACTCCTATAAAACAGGGATAACTGCTCCTCACAGGCAGCCTGCAAGCCTGTAAGGATCACAAACATTTCTGCAGCTTTCTCAGAACTCCCTTTGGAGACTCTCTGTAACAACCTCTGGCCTTGGACCATCAGTGTTTAATATCTGCAGGTATCACAGCTCTGTTCTACCCAGCCAACATCACTTCCCCCCACACAGCCCCCAAGCCTCTTTGTGTTTCATGATTGCTTTCCACTCAATGCTGTCCAAAACACAGGAATCACCACATTCCCAGCCTCCAAATCATCTCTCTGTCCTTCACCTGCACTTCTCAGCAACTTCTGAGCACAAGCTTGAGAAGGGAGAAGGTGGTGGAAATGATACAGAAGTCCATCTTTGGGAGATATAAGTTCACATCATATTAATCTGAGAAATGAAGAGTTTGAGAGTATTGCTATTCATATTAGTCAAAAATTGTAATTAAACAAAACCACCCAACAATCAGAAAACCAAAACCAAATCACCAAACACCCCTGTGGGAATTGCTTAGTCACTGCCTTGCACTTTGTGCAAGATAAATCCATTTGTGCTGAGTAGGTAAAACGTTAAATGCTAGGGGATCAGCCTGGCAGGGTGGCACGCTGCTTCTGCAGGGACTGAAAGGAGGAGGATGCTGGACAATATCCCCTGGGAATGCGTCAGGGAGGGGATACCAAGCTCTGAGATGGACTGGCAGGTCCTGTGCACACCCAGAGCTGGAGGTGTGGTGTGGCGTGGTTGGAACCTGCCAGACTCACAGCAGATATTTTTCTCTTTTTTTTTACCCTGGTTTACTTCCTCTTTGTGTTTTTCAGATTCGCAGAGAGAATTGTCACTGACATCTCTGACCTCTGCAGAACCTCCACTTCCCTCAGGTGGGCAAACCAGGAGGCCAAATCTATGAACAGAAAGCATTATGCAATTTATTAATACTGGCATCGAGCTCCACCAGGACCTGTTGCCGTTAGGACGGATCCTAAGGCAGGTTTTTTGATTCCCACCACTAGAGGCCTGTAATGTGCCGCACATGTGGAAAAATCCACGTTCTCCCTCAGTGGCACAAGAGGGCCACGGGTACAAATCTGCAGAATGACTGCAAGGAAGTTTCTACACAATTTCAACTTCTGAAGACAACTTTCTGCCAATGGCAGGACAAGTTCAAATAAGCAACAATTCAGTGGTTCAATGAGACAAAACACTAAATAATCAATCATTTATGCAAGTGAGCAACTATCCTCAGCCCTCTTTAAAACTCAGGGACTGATCCCGTGTGTAATATTGCTTAGATTGGGGTCTACTGAACAAACACTCAGCCAGCTCGTTTCAAGTTAGGAATATACAGAAATTTAGGAATAAATAGAAATTTAGGAATAAATATTCACATCCAGTGTGCTTGTGCATTTGATTTGATGATACAGCACACAGTGTTGTCAGTCTGGAAAAAGCACCTCACTTATGCATGAAGGCTGTGTTTAATGCTGTTAGAGAAACACTTTTTCATTCTGAAGCAGTCATAAGAGAAGGGTCTTTCCAAACCAACAGTGCTGTTTATCGTGTTGGGGGAGTTGTTCTGGTTTGGTTTTCTTTCACATTGATTTGGCCACCTGATCACTCTGCTTTGCTCTGATGGGCAAATTTTCTGCACGGACAGAGGAAACTTCTCTGTGGATTTCGAAGCAGCCACTGAGGTCTGTCTGTAAGTGAACCTCTGTGGGTAAAATCAAGCTGGGCACTCAGACTGGTGGGTTCTGCCCCTGACATCCCCCGGGGGTGCCAGTCCAGCTCTCAGAGCCACTCTCTCAGGAGCTGGCCCGTGGGCAGAGCCACTGACATTGCACAACGCTCGTGTCACTCTGCTGACAGAGGAAAGAGCCTGCACAATCCACTCGGACTTGGTGCCAAGTGCCAGAGCTCAAACCAGGGCAAAGATCCCTCCTGCTGCCCCCGGTCCTGGGTATCCATGGCACTGCTGGGAACAGGCGGGTGGGAAGCTCTCCGCTTTGGCTCTGGGGGTGATTTCTCTGTGTGGGACATAAAGCAAGTAAAGTCTGGTGTAAAGAACTGGGGATGATGTGATTTGCTGGTGCTGCCTCCCCCAGTGCTGTGGGTGCTCAGGGACTGCATAAAACATGAGGCACACTCACCCCAGCCCTGCAGCCAAGGCTAACAGCCAGGGATGGCACAGGGCTGGGACAGCCAGGGATGGCACAGGGCTGGGACAGCCAGGATGGCTCAGAGCTCGGAAAGACAGGGATGGCACAGGGCTGGGACAGCCAGGGATGGCACAGGGCTGGGAAAGACAGGGATGGCACAGGGCTGGGACACCCCCAGAGCCGGGGCTGTGCCCTCCTGCCCACGCTGTGGCCCTGCCACCGTCCCCCTCCGGGTCCCTGCAGAGCCCGAGCGCAGCCAGGCAGGAGCAGGCGGCGTTCCGGAGGTGGCAGCGCTTCCCTCGCCGCCCAAGCCAAAGCTGAAGGTGACTCATCCTCCTCTGCACCGCTCCCGCACGGCTCCTCCAGCGCTGCTCTTCCCTGCCTTCCCCTCTCCCTGCCTGCCCGCGGAGCTGATCCAAGCCGTCCTGCTCTCCCCAGCAGCCATCCTTTCTGCTTGGGCACCGGCGCGTCCCGGCCCTGTCGCTCTGCATCGCTCCGGGCACACTCGAGTCCCCGGGCGTTTGCTGCAGAGCAGGGCGGCAGGTCTGGCACTCTGGGTGGAACAAGCATTCCCAGGCAGGGGAAAACCGCAAGTAGAAACTCAGCAGATGGAAACTGATGTGGCTCCGGAGAAAACGCGACCCTCGGCACCGCCTTTGTCATTTGGGGCAGTCAATGCCAAACGTCAGGGCTTGGAAAGCAGAGAGGTTTCAGCCGGGCGCAGCTTTTAAAGCTGATTTCAAAGCCGTGCTGCTTCTAATTCACACCAGCCCGGGAATGTTCGGTAAGAGCCTTCCTGCGAGCCTCAGCGCCCAGCAGCACCCAGCTGCCCACACGCGGGAGGGAGGGGTCTGCTAAAATTAAACCTCGTCACCCTCGTCAGCGCTGTAACGCGCTCGATCGCCGTGCCATGTGCAGGAGCTGATAAACAAATCCTCGGGGATGAGGCTTCCAACGGGAGGAGCAGAATCCTGCTGCCTTTCCCCAGCTGTGCAGTTGGTGCTGTGACTCCGGGGAACAGAGGCCGTTGGTGTCCCTGGCACACTCATCCTGACCAAGCAGAGCCTGGGGAGCTGATCAGCTTCTGCCTCCAGGAAATTCCCACCCCTCTCTGGGGTTGTTAGAGGATGCATGCACCCCTGGAGCCATCAGGGGAGGTTTCCCTCCTCTCCTTCGCAAGACTACATCAGTAGGCTCATGCAAACGCTGCAAAAAGCAGCGTGGGAAGGACAGAAGCATCCATCGCATCCTAAAAGAAGTCCTTACCCCAAATTTCATTGTCAGCACCAGCTCTGCAGTGAGCTTGCTTCAGCCCTCCTGGAAAGCCCTTGCCTTCTCACAGAAGATGGATATTCACACCAAGACCCTTTGGACAAGCTCAAACCACCACTGAGAGAGATGCAAGTATCACCTTCTCCGACTCTGTCACGCCTTGTCTGGGAGAGGAGGTGTTCCCCTGTCTCACTGGAGACTTCCCCTCATTCCTCAGCCCCTGTATGACACACCAAGTATTTAATGTCGAGTTCATGAATGGCTTCTGAATTAGAATCTTAACACAGATGATAAAATACCTGCACTCACAGGATGGCTCAGGCTGGAAGGGACCACAGGGGGTCACTGGTGCCACTGCTCGGAGCCCTCCCGGCCCACATGGACACCCAGGGATGAGGCCAGGGTTGGAATGGACCTTAAAGGCCATCTCATTCCAACCCCTTGCCATGGGCAGGGACACCTTCCACTATCCCAGGGTGCTCAGACCCCTGTCCAACCTGGGCTCGGACACTTCCAGGGATCCAGGGGCAGCCACAGCTTCTCTGGGAAACCTGTGCCAGGGCCTCCCCACCCTCACAGGGCACAATTTTTTTCCAATATCCCATCTAACCCTGCTCTCTGTCAGTGTGCAGCCATTCCCCCTTGTCCTGTCACTCCAGCCCTTGTCAAGAGTCTCTCTCCATCTTTCCTGGGGGCTCCCTTCAGACACTGCAAGGCCACACTGAGGTCACCCCAAAGCCTTCTGTTCTCCAGGCTGAACAATCCCAGCTCTCCCAGCCTTTCCTCCCAGCAGAGCTGCTCCATCCCTCTGATCCCCTCGGTGTCCCTGCCCTGGCCTGGCTCCAGCAGCTCCACGTCCTCCCTGTGCTGTGCCCAGGGCTGGGGCAGCTCTGCAGGTGGGGTCTCAGCAGAGGGGGCAGAGGGGCACAATCCCCTCCCTGTCACCTGCTGGGGTCCATGCAATAAAACATGGAAAAAATGACAAGTTTCCTTCCCTCCCGCATTTCAGTTTCTCAGTTTATGGCTATAACTAAGGAACAATTCCCCTTCAGCTGATGGCAGTTCCGTCCTGCCAGCTTTCTGCCCAGCACTCACACTCACACGGGGCACAGCTCCCCAGCACGCAACCCACAGAGATTCCCTGCGTGCAAACGCAGCTCCTGTCTTTTCTGGACGTGGAATCCTGCACGGGGAAGTGACCCACCGCAGTGGCACCCTTCCTGTTCCCCTCCAGGAGCAGAGCGGGAAGCAGAGCCTGAGCATCCCGCTCCCAGCATCCCGCTCCCAGCATCCCGCTCCCAGCCCACGCACGGAGGAAAAAGCCTTGGATGCAGGCGCAGGGAAAGGGGGCAGGAAAAGCAAGCTCCTACCGGCTTTCCAAACCAAACACCGGATTTAGAGCTCATGAGCAGCTCATGCACTCGATTTGAGCCGGGCTCAAGGCAGCAGGTGCTGGGTGAGCAGCCTCTGCAGTGCTGGGAATGCCTGCCACTCCTGGTCCGCACTTCATTAACATCTTGGCACGTGGGGACTGCTCTGGCACCTGCTTCTGCTGAAATCTGCTGCCCACAGCCTTGGGGAGCAGCCATGCCCTTGGGGCTCTCATTCCCTTCTTCCCCCTTGTTCACAGGGAAGGCAATGACAGCAAGAAGGGAATGGAATGGAACAGAACAGAATAAACCATTTCAACTACAATGATCATTCAGCCCTGAGCGCTGCAGGGCTGACCAAAGGTTGTAGAGGGCACTGTCCAAATGCCTCTCAAACACTGTCAGGCCTGGGGCATCGACCACCCCTCTAGGAAGCCTGTTCCAGTGTTTCACCACCCTCTGGGGAAAGAAGTGCTTCCTGATGTCCAAAAATCACATAGGGCAGGGGAATATGTTGCAATTTCTGCTATTGCAGGATAGAGAAATGGGAAAATGAAGGATAAACAGCCCCAGAAACCTTTCTCCTGAAACAGAGACCTGGGTATCTAAGGCACAGCTGCTCTTGTGCCATCACTCATGCTGATATTTGTTGTTGTGAACAACTATTCTATTCAGGTAAGGAAACTCTGGGGTAAAGGCAGAATGAAGACCAGTCATTTCTCATCTTTCCTTTCTTTTTTTCCTATGGCATATTTGAGGGGGAAGTGGCATAGAAATGGCTGCTTTCCTTCCTTTCAACCCTTTTGCCAATCTGGGATTTCTGCCACTTGGCTAAGGTGACTTAGAACTTTTTTCCTGTGTCAATAGGATTTACCTGAAGCTGCTGTAGCGAGCTAAGAGTGAGGATCCAGAAATGAAAGGCTGGGTGTTCCTGTGAAAGCTGCCGTCACTTCAGCCTCTGACCCTCATCGTGCTGGCCCTCAGCTTCTTGTGAGAAACGCCAGTAAATCACAGCCAGCCTTCCTGGGTTTCTGGCTGTCCGTGTCTGGGAAGAGACCTGCTGCACATACAAACTAAAATTCAGTCTGTCCCTCCCCCAGAATAATAAAAAAACCAAAATACTGGACACCAACACCTTCTGGGACTTCCACGAGGATGTGTGCATATCAGAGGGAATCCTGGCTGCTGTTGCCACCTCAAAAGCACAGGAAACATTCATTTTGTGGACAAGGGCCCTTCTGCAATCCTCCATGCAGAGGAGGGGGCAGGATTTCCTCTAAGAAGAAATGGAATTCCTTGCATGTCCCCACACTGATATGTCCTTGAGGATTCCCGTAAGGACTTGGAGCAGCTTATTTGTCATTTGTTAATCAAACTCAAGGGGATTTTTAACGTGCCAAGAGTGCTTTGACAGGAGAGCCGAGTGCATCCAGTGAGGGATGCTCTGGGATGCAGGCTGCCAGGAGTGCCCAGTGCAGCTGACATTTGCTTCCACAGCTTTGACCCTAAGACTGACAACTTTTTTTTTAGCATTTCTTTGGATCCTGTCTGTGAAAAAATGAGGGGAAAAAAATTGCCCTTTTAAAATCTTCTGCATGCAGCCACAGTGCTCAGAGCAAGAGCCTCACCAGTGTTTACGACTCCAGGGTCAGCACTGCTAATTGCATTAATTGAGGCTGTGCTGATCTGCACCGTCAGAGAACTCGGGTTCAGCCTGGCACTGCTATCTGCTTACACCCCACAGCTGCCTCTCCAAACCACGGCTATTGACCCGGGAATCTGAGCCCTCACACGATCACAGCGTTCCTAGAAACTTCCCTGGGGTTTGTAATGGAGCAGGTGCCCTTTGCAGGTTCGAGGGCGCTCTCTAGGATGATCCTCACAAATTCCCTCGCGCTCCAGGTGTCGCCTGGGGCATCAGCAGACACCCTGTGCCTTGGATGCAGAGTGCTGCCATGGATTTTTGCAAGCTCCAATACCAACAAACCTCTTGCTCGTTCCTCTTGCTGGCTGTTGTTCACGAGAAGGAGGAAGATTGAAAGCCACAATTTTAAACAAAATATCTATGCCATGTCCTTATGTGATTCCCACCAAAAGAGCATGGGAGAACTGCCAGTGGAAGGGGTCCCTGCTCGCAGCAGGGGGCTTGGAACAAAAGGATCTTTAAAGTCCCTTCCAACCCAAACCATTCTATGGTTCTATGAACTTTGTCATCTTTGGGGAAAATCCTTTCCTGCATCCATAAGGTTGTCTCCACCTATGCAGAAACTGAGGCACAGGACACCTTCCCACCTTCAAGGGGAGATGGAAGTTTGTGGAGTCGGGGCTATGTAACACAGAAGGGATTTTCCACCCCTCGGTCCCTGGAATGGGCTCTGCTCAGAGAGGCCAACTTGAACTGCTGCCTGACTCCTGCAGGAACAAACTGGCCAAGCTGTCAGCTGCTGAGCCACGGGCAGTGCCACTCCCAGAATGGCCATCAGCTGCCACCCTGACAGGAATCCAGCACTGCTTGGTGGCTTTCACCAGGGGACAGACATTCCCCTGCGCCGGGGGAAGCAATTCCAGCTTTCAGCACCGCGTCTGTGTGTTTATTGCTTTTGTGCATTCAGGGATTGTTCACGCCACAACTTAGACTCTGACTCAGCCTAATTAGCATTGGAAAGGTCATCTCATAGCAGCCTGGGGGTATGAAGGACAGGACAGGACACCTCGTCCCTTCCTTGCTCCGGGAGGGAAAGCCTGAACATTTCCATGCTTGTGCCTGGCTCTGGTCATGTGCAGGGCCAGGGGCTGGACTTGATGGTCCTTGTGGGTCCCTTCCCACTCAGCATAATCTGTGACTCTGTGAGATGGCTCTACATGAGCTGTGATTGTTGAGTTTTGCCTTTCTCTGTAGCCAGCAGAGAAACCTTCCAAAACAGTGCTTCTGCTCCTTCTCTGCGGCTATCAAAGGTGTTGAAGAAGAGTAGAAAGCTCTGAATGAGGTGGGAAGGCTGGCTGCAGGCAGGGTGCTCCTGGCCATAGCACAGTTAGTAATGTGGATTTAATAGTGTGTCATTAAGATGATGTTGAGTTGGCTCTACCCTCATAAATCACACATCTCCCTGCGTGACCCAGCTGGATTGTTCCAATTCTGCTTCAATAATATTTCATGGGCTAGGCAAAGTTAACAGGCTGATTTTCATGCTATTCATGCCTGCAAGAACAGCTTTGCCTGATATTTCTGTGTCTCATCCAGCAGCTCCCAGATTCTTTCTGAGATGGCAAAAGTGAGGTAACTATAATCAATTATTATCCATAGTTCTGCTAACAATAAAAATCATCTTGGATTTGCTGTCTGCAGAGCACCTGACCATCCCTCCTGGAACAAAGATGCTGTAGAAATGTCCAACCTCATTATTCAAGGATTAAGTCCAGCATTAAAAACTAACTTTCAACCAGGAAAACTCACTCCTGATATCCAGTGTAACCCTACTCCCTGGCAGTCTGAAGCCATTCCCCCTTGACCTGTCACTCCAGGCCCTTGGGAGAGACTCCAGTCTTTTTGGGGCAAAGCTCCATGCACATTTCAAGGGCTGCTTATGGAGTGCAAGATATTCCAGCAGAGTCTAACAGGACAGAGGGGTCATTGATAACACAGCACAGTGGTGGTACAGGACAGAGGGGTCATTGGTAACACAGCACAGTGGTGGTACAGGACAGAGGGATCACTGATAGCACAGTGGTGGTGGGAGGCAGTGGCTGGAACAGGCCCAGGACCAGAAGAGCAGACCCAGGCAGGAGAAGGCTGCAGCCAGCCCTGAGAGCGATCCCTGTGTGGGGCAGCATCCGGCATCTCCCAGGAATGCGTGATGGGCTCAGTGGGAGGCACCTGAGACAGCACAGCAGTGCTGAAAGCACAGGGTCTCTGCTCTGCGCTGCCTTTCCTGTGTGCCATCCTCTCCTAAGCATGGTGACATCCAGCAGTCACAGCAACATCTCCCCCCAGAAACACCCCCCTGGCATCTGCTTCCACCAGCACTGCCCCGATTTCAGCAAGACAAGGGAGACAGAAAACCCCTGGAAATGACTGTCAACCCGTGGTTCCCCCGGGGCCAAACCCCCTCCCCGTGCCTGCTGCTCACCCACAGCTCGGGATGGGATGGCAGGGGAGCGGTGACACACGCTTGGAGCCGCCTCCAGTGCCACACGCAGTCTCAGCCAGCAGGAAATTCAGAGAGCAGCCCCCTGCAGCAGAGCAGTCCCTGCGAATGCCACCCCCCTGCCGCCCCGCAGCGCGCTCAAAGCTGGGGCGCTCCCACGGGTCAGGGACACGGCGGCAAAAACAAGGCACAGATAATCTGCTGGGGATTAGTGGAGGGATACGTGTAAGGAAAGGTCGGCTCGTTCAGGAGAAGCCCCTTTGATGTCTGAGAGGTGCCTGACATCTGAGAAGCGTGCTGCCTTCCAGCGCTGGCAGCAGCAGCCACTGCTTTTCTGGGGCTCTTCTCCCCGTGCCTGTGGCAAGCAAAGCAAGGACATACCCAGCACTGGCTGCCTCGGAAACCCTTCACTCCAGATCCTTACAGGATTACTGCTGGGGAGGCATGTTTTAGACAGAACAGGTCCAGAGTTCATTCCCAGTCCCATTCCCATGCTGCCCAACCAGTACGTCCCATCCCTAGCTGGGGCTGGTGTCCCAGAACACGGATTCCAACAGGCTACCACTGCTCTGCCTCACGAGTTCTTCTTCCACCCAACAGCAACTACCACATCCCCAGCCTTGCTTAGGGGGTGAAATGCCAGAGGGCTTTTGCTGGAAGCTGCTTGTGGCTTCGAACTGGAAGAGAGGAGGTTTAGATGGGATAGCAGCAAAAAATTCTTTACCATGAGGGTGGGGAGGCCCTGGCACAAGCTACCCAGAGAAACTGTGGCTGCCCCGTCCCTGGAAGTGTCCAAGGCCAGGTTGGATGGTACTTGGAGCATTGTGGGATACTGGAAGGAGTCCCTGCCCACGGCAGGGGGGTTGGAACCGGATGATCTTCAAGGACCCTTCCAAACCAAACCACTCTGTGATTCTGTGATGAGTGTGTGTCGATCCTGGCTGAGACCCAAAGGCTGCCAGGCAGCTCAGGGAGCCGCGTCCTTCACCCTGGAGGTCAGGAGCACAGCCTTTGCAGCGCTGCTTGTCAGAGCTGCAGCACAGCCTCGCTGTGGCCGAGAAGCCAGGGCTACAGCTAAGGCAGCAGCCTGAATCCCGGCCTGAATGTGTTCAGGGAGCACATTTCGTGTGCTCGGGATGGCAGCAGGAGCACGGATCTGATGGCACACGAATCCTTCCCTGCAGAGGTGCCTGCTGGCTCCTCAGCTGCTGGGAGGCAGACAAAGCCCTGGCGTTTCGTCTGCACAGAACCAGAGACTCCATGGACTCCCCCAGAGAGGAGATGGGCTGGGCACTGCCAAGAAAGGCTGTGCAGTGCTCAGATTTCCCTGACTTAAGTCTGCTTGGGGAGGCACAGAGGGAGCTGCTGCTACAAAATCTCCCCTACCCACAGAGCTCCTGGTAGCATTTCCCTTGTGGTTCCCAAGCCCCGCTCTCTCCTTTGTTTCTGACAGAGAGCAAAAGAATATTCCCACTGACTTTGCAACACAAATGCACCCTCACTTCAGCCAGCTGCATCAATCCCGAGCCTTCTGCAGAGGAAACCCTTTTGGAGGAGCTCTGCTCCGAGCCCCAGAGCCTGGCACAGCGCTCCAGTCCTGCACTGGAGCCGCACCGGGGCTCAGCTCGGGCCATCCCGGCATCTGCAGAGTCATCCAGGCTTGGCTGCAGCACGCTCCAGGGGCACTGCGCATTCCTGCTGCCAGGAACAGGCACAGGGAGCTGGGCAGCCTCTGCAGGACCTCGAGGGGACAGGAGCCAGGCGCTCCTGGAGTGGGGCACAGCACGGGGCACCTGCTGTAGGATCCATCTGAAATTCCCCTCTTGCTCTGCTCCCTCCCCAGCTCTGGGGAAGGACAGCAGAGGCCACTGGATCACCTGGCCACTTCCAGCTGCCCTCATGCCCCTGACCACTGTGGTTTAATTATAGGAAGTGGACTTGGCCCAGCTCCAGAAGCCAAGGACTCCAGCCTGGTATCCAATCATTTCCCTTTCCCACAGCTCAGAGCCTCTGCAGCTGGAGCCAACAACTCCAGGTTGCTCAGACTCCTAGACCAGTTCTTTTAGATGAGAGTTCCTTGGTTTTTAAGAAACAACTTCACCTTCTGGAATATTCCAGGTAGAAACTTCTGAGCAGAGCCAGATCACTATAAAATAATGAGCACACAATCCCGAAAAATGAGCTGCAGTGACATTTTATACAACCAAAAAAAGGGAAGGAGAAGGAGGAGACACTGATCACATCTGGCTGCACCCACCCACAGTGTCACTGCTGCACTGGTAATTATGCCAAGCCTGTACCTTTGTTCAAAAGCAAAAAGAGGGTAAGCTCTTGAATCCCACACCTCTTCTAACCCAGCCTAGGCTGAAAGGGATGCCTGGCTGGCTGGGTGAAGCCATTTCACACTCCTGTAATGCCCACACCTTGTGTCTGTGATGCTCCCATGCTTCCACAAGAGAGAGGGATGGAAGTCCCTGAGGTGACAGCTGCAATAGCAGGGATTGCTTTTCCCCTCATTCCAAGCCGGGGTCCCTGTCTGCTGAACTGGGAACAAGGCTCCCACTGGAGCAACACTGCCCTTACAGTCCCCTCAAGCCAGAGCTGATTCCTCGGGCTGAGGGGAGACAGAAAGCTCCACAGCAGCAACCTGCACGCTCCCCTCAGCTGGCGAAGGAACAGGGAGCTCGGGGGGTCCAGGGCAGCACTGCACGGCAGAGCTGGAGAAGGCCACCCCTGCTGTGAGCACAGACATTGCTCCTGCTGCAGGAAATGGAACACTAGGGCAGGCTTTCTAGGGACACGGGATTAGCCGGGACGGATAAAGATGACAGGAAGGGAAAATGAAATACAAGGCATTCATTGCAAACTTAATTCTCCTCTTAGTGATGCGTGCCCATTTCATTTGCGAGGCTGCTGCCGCCACCAAGGTCAGCACGAATGTGCTCTCAGCTGCGGGAAACTGGCGGGGATCTGAGCGTTTCTGCCCGTCCCCAGGACTCCTGATGGCCTCTGCAGAATCTCACGGGGCTGCATTCTCTTGCCACAAGTCCCACTTGTACAGCTAAATCGATTTCACCCGTTTAGGGTGGGGAAGGCACCTCCATTAATCCCATCTGCCTGTGCCCATCCGTGCCCAGCGCGCAGCCAGGAGAAGCTCCGCCCGCACCGTGCCCACACGGAGGGTTTGCTGGAATTTTAGAGGGGATAACAACATCACTCCCCTGGCTCTCCTCCCCCAAGAGCACCCCAGCAGCTGAGGTTATGTGGCTTTCTACCCTGCAGTCCAACTCTCCAGCACCGGGCTGCTTTTAGCTCTGCCTTGCTGTGACTGCGCTGAACTCCAGAGCTGAGCTGGGGTAACACCTCGGAGAACCTGCTGATCCTGCCCCTACCCACACACACGCCCCGCTCCAGCTCCAGCTTTCACCCCGTGGACAGGTAGGAGGGTTTAGGAATCAAACTCTTTTAAGCAGGAAGCGCTGGCAGAGCAGACAGCTTGATGGAAGGTCCTGTCTCAGTGAAGCCACCTAAGAAATGGACCAGGGAACCAGAGCATCGAGGAGCACTGATAACACTTAGTACCTGGAGAGTGGTTTTTATTCCCAGAACTCATTTCAGCTCCCAGCAGAGGGCAGGAAGTGTCACTTGTAGGTATTGAGTGGCCCAAGGATGGCGAACACCAGGATCCACGCTCCCTGTCTCCCAGCCAGGCTGTTCCACTGCCCCGTGGACACCGTCATCACCTCTGAAGGAGGCCAGACTGGCGACCAGGGCACCTTCTCTGCACCCAGCCCCTCGCAGGGGGACGTGAGGGGGGGATGCCAGAGATGCCAGCCCCACCAGTGCTGCCACCCTTTCCCTCGGCAACGCCGCCGGCTGCCGGGGAACGCCGCCTCGCCGTCCCTGGGGGGACACAGGGACCAACTGCTCCCAACTCCAGCTCGGGGGATCCTACAGCTGGGAGAACCAGGGCCTCAGACAGGCAGAGACAGACACACAGCCTGGTCCTGCTGCAGGATGGGCAGGGGATTGCCTGCAGGGTCCCAGTGGGCCACTGCCAAGAGCTGACAGGATTCCAGCCCCTCGCAAAGAAGGGAAGGTTTCCTGCATCCCCTCCAGTCTGTTCCTGACCCTGATCCTGCAAACCTGTGCTGGACAGGGACGGGATTCCAGCTCTGACTTTGCAAATGTGTTAACTCTGCCTCGGGAGGAGCCAAGTGTCAGCCCGGATGGAGCCTCCTGGAAGGGTGAACCAGCTGCGTCTGCTGAATGGGAGCCCTGACACCAACACGGACTTCTGTCCCTCTCAGTCGAGGCTGAGCTTCCTCTCCTTGCTACAGAGGAAGGAAAGAGGCCTCAGGTGTTTTATCTCCTGGCCTAAAATCGGTGGAGTGTACCCCACACTCCAGAGACAAAGCAGGAATTGGGATGGACGGGAAGACAGCCCCACTGACGCGCTCCCCCTCCGCAGCCCGCGTGGAGCTGAGCCCAGAGGAGCAGGCTGCTCCAGCCGAAGGGATGCTGCGAAGTCCCTGCCTCCCGCAGCGGGAACGGCAGGGAATTCTTTGCTCTCACGCCGCAGGAAGCAGCAGAGCTCCTCCCCGCATCCCACCCGGCGGGGCAGGTCCGAAGCCGCCCGAGAGTCCCGAGCAGCCACTTTGCCTCACATCCTGGCCGAGGGGATTAGTGCAGCAAAGGCAGAGCCTAAGCTCTGATCAGCTTGTTCCAAAAGCACAGATTACTGCAATGTGAGCCATGGCGGGGGGGGGGAAAAAAAACAACAACACAACATGAAAAGCAGCTGACAACAAATCAAGCCAAAACGCTCCTCTCAGAATTGGTAACGGCGGAAAAAAATTACTTTTCTTCTTCTGACCAGTTTGAAGGCTGATTAGAAATGTTTCACTCACAGCTCTCAACAGAAAGCACAGGCAAAATATTTCCCGCAAAATGTAAGCACAAAGGAAGCATTTGATCCCTTGGTCTCATCTCCTTGTGTCCCACGGACTTCGATCTCACCCATTCACTCCTTCATTGAGCACAGTGAGAGAGACTGAGCTGGAGCTTCTCCTTCCCTAAAGCCACCCAGTTCTGAAAGCATACAGAGGTGCTGCTGGTGCTTCCCTTGATCCTTTCCTCCAGGGGATGAGCACTGGACCCACACCAGGCCCTAATTTTCTGTTCTCCTACACACAAATGCCAAACCCTAGGGCATCGATATATTATTTACCCAGCTCTGGCAGGACAGCAGTGGAGCTCAGCAGAGACATTCCTCCTCCATCCCACCTGATTGAAGAGCACTGGAAATCCTGCCTGGCCGTTCTGACTGTGGGAATTGTGCCAGCCTGAGCTCCCCTGGTGCTCCAACAACCCTGTTCACGTAACCCCACAGCCACCCCCTGCCCTGGGGCAGCTGGCCTGGAATTACAGTAAATTCAGATGTGGGGTACGACTTGTGTTAGCAATAGGGAGTGTTTTATGGCTGAGATAAGCAGGCCTGCACGCAATGGCTGAACTGTAAGGTTTGCACAGCACAATACTGCAGAGAGTCACCAGAGAAATCCAAGCCTGGGACTTTCCAGAGAGACCAGGAGCAAAGATCCAGCCTGAATTCAATCAGAAGGAGTTTGTTGCTTCTCCTTGGTAAGTCCCAACCCGCACAGACCAACCCAGCACCGAGCTGGAAACTTCCAATCGCAGCCAGGGCGCGGTGGAACTGGCATTTATCTGGTGATTTGAGCTTTCTCTGGTATTTAAGGCAGGCTCAGTAAGGAAAAAATCTCTTAGCGAGAAAATTTCTTGAACAGATTCCCTGTGATTCACTGTGTTCCTCGCTCCATCTGTTTCCCTTAACATCCAATGTGGCTCCACATTAACCTAGCATTTTAAGAATGAATTCTGAAGGCTGTAGCCAGCTTTGTACTCTGCACTGAAAAGGCTCCATAAGGCTAAGCTAGGAGAAGTTAACACTTTTAAGTGGTGTCTTTCAGTGGAAACCTGTCAGAGCCTCCCAGCAGCGCAGCCCTGGAACACTAACCTGCTTTAACATGCAGCAAGCTGCGGCAACTGCTTCTGCTGTGCTGCCATTTCTTGGCTTTTTCTTTATTTCCCCCCACCCTTATTTCCTATTTGGGCGCTAAATCTCAAGGCGGGGTCTCTCAGCCCCTGGAAGGTTCTGTGAAGACAGTGGTCACACCCTTGCCTGGTTTGAATTCTGTGACATTCGGGAATTTTGTCCAACAACAACAACAACAACATCTCATTTTTAGGTGGTTAAATCAAGAATAGGGCTCAGCCTTAATTTTCAGAGGAAATATCCTGTCCACGATACTGTGTGGTTCTCACCAACCCAGGGCAAGGGAGCAGAGTGGAAAATCATGCAGGGATCTTCAGGAGGATGGACTGGTGGTGAGAGCAAGGGACAGTCCACAAAAAAGATGGAGAGGGACCTTTCACAGGGGATGGAGTGACAGGTCAAGGGGGAATGGCCTCACACTGACAGAGAGCAGGGTTAGATGGGATATGGGGAAGAAATCCTTCCCTGGGAGGGTGGGGAGGCCCTGGCACAGGTTGCCCAGAGAAGCTGTGGCTGCCCCTGAGGTTGTAAAGGACTGGTCCAATCAGCTTTGTATCCGTGGAGTTATAATTAAATATTTAATGTAATCTGGGCTGATACTCCTTGGCTCCTTGGAGATTTAGGAATTCAAGGTTCTACCCAGGGCATTTCTTACGTTCCCTGTCTAATGCCCACGTCAAGAAAAAAAAAATCACATTGCCAGGATCAACCTCTTCATAACGATTTGTGTAGGAGAAAGTATTTCTCCACACTCAGCCTAGATTAACGTCACCATTAGGCCGCTGTTCCTTTATCCCAGCTCTTGTCATCCAACACAATTATTATTGTTTTGGCAGAGTCCTCCCTGCAACTCGAACCAACCAAGTCCCCAGCCCCGAGCGGAGCCTGCTGCCTGCCTGCCATCCCCTCACCGCTGCCGGGTATCGATTATCAGCTGATCAGCCAATTGACACCCTCCCACTCTCACTGGCGGGTTAAGGAGTTTATCGTGAGATCTGCCAGACAATCCAAAGAGACTTCATTAGCATGGCTGATGGTAACTGAAGGCTTCAGATGAGTCATGAAGTACAAGACATAAATCTCTTATCGCTCCTTCTTGCCGCCTCCCTCGTGGCGTGACAAAGCACAGCAGATGATGATGCCTCGCAAATCTGTTTCCCTTCTTCACCCCACAGCCCGTGTCTGATCGTATCGAATTGTGATAAAGAAAACGTGGCCAGGAATGAGAAGAGACATCCTTGTTTACTCAAGCACCAGCGAGCTCCTCTCCTCTCAGCCAAGACCGAAATCAGATGAAAACTTCTCTACACAACGAGACAAAAGCTTAAAGATTTTTCCCACCGAGAAGGTGGTGCCAGAGATGCAGTTCTATCCTAATAAAAACCACAGTGCAGCTTTGATTCTCTCCCTTGGATTAAAGCTCATTTTTTTTTTAATGACTACACCTAAACGTGCTGCAAGACACGCAGCTATGTCCCTATAAAAAACCCAACATATATAAACATCAAATGATTTAAGCCAGATTCAGCATATAAATAAACCCTTCACTAACAAAAGGGGGAGATTTCAAAAGCAGAGCAATTCTTTGCCCAGCTCCTCTTGAAAGTGAAACAGGTTTTTCTCAGGTGAACTGTTGCTTCTTCAGAAAACTGGATAGACAGTAATACACCAAAAAAAAAAAAAATAGTAGCTGAACTGGTAAAACAGTTTTTTATACAATTTATAGGAAAATTAACAAGAAATAAACTGTATTTGAAGACATCCTCACTTCTACTAAGGCGTGTGGCACCCTGGTTTACTATTTTCTGTTTGAATTCCATCCAGTGAAGACCAAAGTGCTTTACAGGCAAGTGTCAGCTCAGAATACAGCGTTTTAAATAAGGTCAGGGTACTTTCAGGCTCTCAGAGGCACCTAACTCTCAATCAATTAGCCCCAAGAAACCTTTCAGCAATTGTCACAGGCTTGAAACCCCTGAGAGACTTTTGGAATCTTCACGAAGCGCTCGGACAGTTTGAAATTTAAACCACTTTGCCTTTCAGTGGATTTCAGGCTCTTGGAGGCTTGAAACGCTTTTGAAGGGCAATTTTACCGATGGAATTGATGCCTTGCAAGGGAAAGAAGACTGACTCCTTCTTCTGGGGGCAATATAGCTTTGGAAGCTGCCTGTCAAATCCTCCCTCTCCCTGCTAAATAAAGACATTTTCAGAAGCGAAGGCAGAGCTCCCTGACTGCTGGATGTATTGATCCTGCACCCAGGACAGTCACACCTATGACATTGATCTCCCTCATTCCTCCCCTTCCAGCGGGCCTGTCCTTCTGGGGAGCGATGGGATCGCCAGCAGAGCCAAGGGCAGCGCAGCCCGGCTGCGGAGAGGCGATGGACAGCGCAGCCTGTGCGAGCAGGAGCCGCAGGACAGGGGTCACGGCCCGGCAGGGGCGATGAAAGCCCGGCCGGTCCATCCAGCGCGGCTCTTGCCGCGGGAGGGGAGAGATTTGCCGGCCCCGAGGCAGGGCGAGGGAGGACACAAGCGGCGCTTTGCTCCGCATCGGTTACGGGTCCTGCCCGTGTCAGGCGATACCCGACACCCTCCCGACCTCAGGCAGCTCCTCTCCCGTTACAGCCCGGCGGCACAGCTCTGCCTCCCTGCCCCTCTGCAGGGAAAGCGCGCTGCCTTCTGCCCCGGGCACGCAGGGCTGCCCAAGGATGGGATCTGCCCCGGTGCTTCTTTCCCCGTGTGGAAGAGGAACATCCCCATCCTGATCTGCCCCAGTGCTTCTTTCCCTGCGTGGAAGAGGAACATCTCCATCCTCCTGATCTGCCCCGGTGCTTCTTTCCCTGTGTGGAAGAGGAACATCCCCATCCTCCTGATCTGCCCTGGTGCTTCTTTTCCCGTGTGGAAGAGGAACATCCCCATCATTCCCTTCCCCACCAGCCTGAGCTCTGCCTGTGCAGGTGACAAAGCCTCTATAGGATCTGTGCTGGGCCACCTCCAGTCACGTCCTCTAGCCTTGGGGGCTTTTTACTGAAAACAATAGCGTGTAAATGGGGCAGGAAATAAGGACTTGATTCTCTCCATGCGGGTGAAATAATAAGATTGTAACTGCACAAAACTGTTCCTGCCCCACTGCTGCCATGAGGCTTTGGCTGTTGTCCTCAGAGAGACAGCACCAGAACCACTGCCCAGAGCTCCAGAAATGAACTCTCTCCCAGTGATGATGACAGGTTTGGGATAGCCAAGCAAACAGCACACTGAAGCCCTGCCCAGTCCGTGTAGTGCTGACAATGGCACAGTCAGTGGATCTTTAATCAGCTGTAATTCAGGGAAAACGGCAGGAACAGGAGTTCTGCCTCCCCATTGCTCCTGTGAGGCACTCAAGTGCTAAATCCAGAGCTGAGCCTCCAGGACCAGACAGAGCCACTCCTCTAAGGGTGTATGGAAGGTGAGGGCCTCTGCTTCACTACAGTTACCCACTCAAGGACCTTCTCACTTCCAAGGGAATATTAAATAAAGGAGGAATTAATAAACAAGACCATGCAGAGGCAGGTGCACGAGAGAGGGAGAGCAGAAGCCAGCAGTCACTGATTGATGGGCCACCAAGGATCTCCAGGCACAGCTCTGGAGAGGAACAGCCTGGGATTTGTAACTCGTAACAGGCAGGGAACAAGAGGAACAGGACAATCCGGGATACCTGAAGTGGGCCTGAGGGACTGAACTCAGGGAACATTTAGTGGATCAAGGGAAAACAAAGGGAGAGAAGAAAATGGGACAGAAAAGGGTCTAAAGAGGGGCCAGTGCAATGGAGCCCCTCTCTGGGCAGGGGGTTTGTCTGAGGGAGCCTGCACCCAGTCACTACAGTCTGTCCTCTATTCTTACATATTCTTACATATCCCCCAGACACTTCTTTATTAAAGCCCTTTTAAAAGGCCTCTTCAAGCCTTTTAAAGCCTTGTGCTGCCTTTCTGTGCAAGCTCTGTACTGATTTTTTCCCCAGACAAACACTCAAATGCTCTGTTTTGGCAAACATCCCCTCAAAAAAATTTTGTTTTCCACATGTCCTCGTGTGACAGTTGCTGAGGCAACTCTCAACAAATTTAGGTGCTTAAATACAAAACATTTCAAGTTGTAGGGACAGTATTTAAGGAGAAAATGGAGGATCTTTTGGGTTAACCCCAGGCAGTAAGTGTTGGTCTCCATCAGATGGACTGGATATATTTTATAGATATAAGTATGCACACAATAAGGTAGCATCAAAAAACCAAAACCACCAACAAAACAAACCCCAGGAACTGATAATAAATAAAGCAAAGGTAAGTGGTTCAGCTGCAGACACCCAGAGAGAAGCCGCCTACCCCAGGGTCTCTGCTGAGACATTCCTGATCTGAATTCCTTTCAGTCAAGAAAGAGAAAAAAAATTATATATCCCCAGATATGGCTTCATCTGGGCATGATCTCCAGCACAGCAAAAGTCTTGATTTCACATGGGGAGCAGACAAGGAAGCAAAGCCCAGGAAGGGCTTAAACACAGAGACTTCAATAGATTCCCCAATTCTCCCTGGTGTTGTGTAACTCTGGCCACACAAACAGCTCCAGAAGCTCCTAACAAACAGAGTCCACCAGATTTTCTCACCACCACCTGACTCTACCCCAGCCTTATCTTGTTGGGGAACTTTTTATGGAACTAAATAAGGCCAACCCCTTTGCTCATCTAGAAGTTTGTTGCCATCATTTTCCGTTCCGAGGTCCTGTGGAGTCAGGAACGCTTCCCAGGCCATCCTACACCAAGGCCAGCATCCATCAGCAGCCACAGCAGGAAACAAAACCTCTCCCAACGTGTCAGTGCAATAAACACCGATCAGGTTCCACCCAGGGCAGGCCCTGCAGACCTGCTTGTGCTCCCTCATGATTTTTATATGACAGCTGTTTAAATTTACAGGCACCTGTCCTGCCCTCTCTCTAAAGAAAGGAATCAAAGACCTGGGGGTGTGCAACTGAATTACCAGGAAAGACAATTCCCTCCCTCCCTTCCCAGGGACAAATTGTTACCAGAGGCTGAGGAATCCTATTGGGATCTGACCTATACAGATGCCAGTGGCCCTATGGAAGGCACTAACCCTTCCCCAGCCTATTTTTGTTCTTTATCTGTTTAGCAGCGTATTCCACAATTCCCATTTCCTCCAGGGAAATTAGGGGGTTTCTCTGTGGTGCCATCAGCGTTCCCTGGCATGCACTAATCCAAGGAGCCTGGGAATTGCACCAGGAACATATTATTTCCTGCATTACAGAAAAACGAGAGATCAGAAAGCTGAATTCCTTAGAACTATCTCCACAGATTCAGCGCAGCATCTTTTATTTCAGAAGTAAATACTCTCAAATCCAATTTCACCTCCTACCAAGACTTCTCTGCAATATTAATATGCATAGCAGATTTTCCTGGTATTGCTTCCAGTTCTTCTCTCTCCTACCACTGCACCTTTTTTTTTTTTTTTTTTTTAATACAGTTATTGCTCATAGTGGAGAGACTTCTTCCACACAGGGCCTGAAAAACAATCTTTTGATTCCCCGGGGCATTTTGGTAATATGGTAAAGCAAACAATAAAGACAAAATTTCCCTGTGGATCTTCTCGATACAGTATTCCCCACCCACCCCGAGAATGCACACCAGAACTCTTTCTCCTAGTGCTGCTATTCAGGAGACAACACAGCAACGACAGAAATTAAAACAAAGAGACAGATGATGCAGGCATTTGTCACACAGCCCTCCTATATGTTTGTTACGGGCTCTCGTCCTACTTTTCTTCTTCCCAGCACAACCCATTCGGTTTGGAATTCTTCCATCCTGCTGGAATCTGCAGCACGACTCTGGATTGCTTTTAGAACAGACCATGCTCTGCTCATTTCAAGATAAAGCTTTCTGTCCCACAAGACCTTAGAGCCCACCTCAACTCTTTGCAATCTGCAGTGAAACTGAATTTCTTCACTCCACCATGCCTTCCAGCCCGGTACTAGCAGCGTTCCCATTCTGTTTCACATTTCAGTGGGATCTCTCAAAAATTCCTGCCCCACCAGCACACACGTAGCTCCGAGTCCTTCCACATCCACATCCCTCAAGCATTCCTCTTGTATTTCACAGCAGCTCCCAGTCCCACCAGTTCTCCAGCCCACTGGAGACAACACAACACTCACTGCTAGAGACTGAGCTCCTCCATCTCCACGCTGGAAATCGTGGCACAGAGGAGAGAGCTGTGCAGGAACTAAAAGAGAACTGAAAAAGCCAACGCTCACATTTCAACAGCTGACTCTAAACACGATTTTTGCTGAGGCCATGTATGTAAAAGGTATTAATTATGTAAAAGAGCTTGATCTCAGCCCCCCTCAAAGGGCAGATCCCACCCAAGGAAGCCACGCTGAACTCTCCAAGGCTCCTGGACTAAAGCTCCTCTCGGCTCCTCCTCCAGGAGGTGATGTCAGTGTTGGACAGGCTGAGCACAAGCAAAGGCTGGAGCCGGGGATTGCTCATCCCTGGGTTTGGTCTCAGCGTTCTGCACTCAAGTGGCAGCTGGCTCAGGCCCTGCAGGGGCCACGGGGCGCGAGGCCAGCTCACCTCAGCTCACCTCAGCTCACCTGCCCTCCTCCCCACAGCCTGAGCTTCGCGAGGAATTGGAAGCAAGCATGTATGACTCCCAAAAGTTCAGGATACAGGACTGACACCACCAGGGTGCTTCAGTTCAGGATATTGAGAATTACAGAGAGTCCTCCCTCTGGCCATTTTCCAGCCCTTCCCCCTCCGGAGGGAAGCTTTGATCAAACAAGGATCATAGGGAAGTCCCAGAGGGAAGAAGGCCAGCACAATTAGACACAATCCCGCTTTGTAACTCATGATGCTTTCCCTAAGTGAATTATTGCTAATTTGAGATCCCAGGAAACACAGCTGATGCTTTTGGGAAAAAGAAAAAAAAATCCCTCTGTTCATGAAGACACAGCACTACAGAGCCCAGAAAGACCGAGCCATGCTCAGGGAGCAGCAATATTAGAGGATTATTGGAGTGGCTGAATCTGCCCCACGAGCACAGCTTTCTTCCAAGGTGCACAAGCCAAGGAGAGGAGAAGTGAATGGATTGACAGAAAAAGTAGTAGCAGAGAAGGAAATCTGTATTTAAAGAATGATATAAATGAGCGGTATGACTGTTAGCAGCACATTTTTTTAAGGTTACCCATGAAAAAATTATGCAAACAGATGTCACCAACACACAGAAATATCACAGAATCGCAGCATGGCTCAGGTCTGAAGGGACCACAGGGGGTCCTCTGGTCACCCCTCCCTGCTCAGGCAGGGTCAACACACAGAGCCCAGACGGCAAGAACAAGAGAGGCTTGGACAAAGACCACGCCTCAAACGGCGTTTCACACTTTTTAAGTGCTGCTTTTAAGACTGTGAACTTTTGGGCATGAACCTCGCACCTCTCAAACAAAACAATGCCCGCACACACTTCCCGCTCTGGGATCACTTCAGAAAACCCAGCACAGCCCTTCAGTGGAGTTTGCAGGAGATCGTTTTTGAAGAGGCAGCTTGTGTCCCCCCACCACAGACCAAATGTTCCACTCTTTCCTCGTCCAAATCCGAGATAGAGATGAATTCATCTTCCTTACTCCCTGTTGTGCAGAACAGGTTGTTCACTAAGTGGAAAAGCCTTCTGGAGTCTTTATTAGGGAAAAATAAGGGACAGAAGCTCCCAATTAATAACAGTAAACTCCTGGAGTGGCAATGGCTGTGGCTCCACGTTCTTACTTCCCCCCCCCTGTACAGATCTAGAAATGAGGCTTTTCTGTTGCTGTGCTTGCCATCTGTTGCAAAGACAGCAAGGAGGAATATTCTGCATGCATTTCTCCCACCAGGAAAGAGACAGGAGAGAAGCTGACACCCATATATTGCTGTGCAGCAGCACCCAGAGCCTTCCCTTCGGATCAATATTCACCGGGACGGGCTCTCTGTCAGCACAGAGGAGTTCAGTGCCGTGCTGTTTACGTCTTCAGGCAAAAGCAAGCGTAAATATCTATAAAAAACACTCTTGGACTTCAAATGTAACCATTAAGGTCTTAAGCACTCATGCTAAGACTTCAGAGTGGTGCAGAGATGGGGAAAACTTAACAGAAGGAGAGTCTTGGGCTCTTTCTCAGGTCAAACTGTGTCCCAGCACAGGAAGGACGTGGAGCTGCTGGAGCCAGGCCAGGGCAGGGACACCAAGGGGATCAGAGGGATGGTTTCCTCCATCAATTTCTGCTGAGAGGAAAGGCTGGGAGAGCTGGGATTGTTCAGCCTGGAGAAGAGAAGGCTTTGGGGTGACCTCAATGTGGCCTTGCAGTGCCTGAAGGGAGCCCCCAGGAAAGATGGAGAGAGACTCTTGGCAAGGGATGGAGTGACAGGACAAGGCGGAATGGCTGCACACTGACAGAGAGCAGGGTTAGATGGGATATTGGGAAGAAATCCTTCCCTGTGAGGGTGGGGAGGCCCTGGCACAGGTTTCCCAGAGCAGCTCTGGCTGCCCCATCCCTGGAAGTGTCCAAGGCCAGGCTGGATGGGGCTCTGAGCAGCCCGGTCCAGGGGGAGATGCTCCAGCCCACAGCAGGGGGTTTGGAGCTTTAAGGTCCCCTCCAAGCCAGGCCATTCTGTGGTTCTGTGAATGTCAAAGAAATACTGATTTTCTCCAGGGGCATTGGGAAGGGGGTGCCTGCATCGATGTGGTGTGTGTGCTTTAGCAGACAGGGGCTGACCCTAAACCTGTTTGCTGGGCACTCATTTCCCATAAGCAGCAACCCTAGCAGGTTTTGTTTGCCATGCCCAGGGGGTGTCTCCCTGGTGGGCCAGCCACATCCAGCTCTCACACCAAAGCATTTCAGGCTGACCTCGGTGGCCGTGATGGTGCACATGGGCTACACTTCACACACATTTTGTTCATGCTACCCCAATCCTTTGTTACGAGATTAGTGCAAGCAATTATTGTAATGCCTTCCTCTGTGCGGGGCCACCTCTCACCCCGCAGTCACCGGCGGGGATTGCCCGGCCTCGTGCTCCAAAGGACAGGAGAAAAAGCAGCCCTGAGAGGGGCAGGAAGCCAGAGTGCTCGTGGGCAGGCAGCAGGACAAGCCCTCCACAGCCCGTGCTCGGACACAGCCCTGAGTCACACACAGGAGCTGGCCCACAGCTCACTGACACACTCAGCCCCCTCCTGCACGGCCGCACGCAGTGGATTCTGCTCCTGGGGGTACTTGTTACTACCGAGCTGCAGAGCTTGAGTGGACTTTCCTCCCACCTGCCTGTCTCTGACAAAAATACTCTATTTTTCCCCCCCCCACCTCAGTCTGGTGTATTTTTGACAAAGCTCAGCCTACCTGTTTTTCAGCTTGGCAGACTCATTTCCATGGAGATCTCGGGGAGGTCAGAGAACAGAACCATCGGACTCCTCCCTTCCGCCATCCCCACTTGGGTCTACAGCGCTTCTTTTCCCACTTTTCCCTTCCCTCCTCCCTCCTGTTGCGCCTGTGCCTGACGAGGATCCCGAGTTTCCCACGGCAGCACCCTCCTGACTCACACGACGTGAGATCCAACACTGGCACCGCTCAAGGGAAGGGAGCTGGAGCACAGAGACAGCGATGTCACCCTCTCCATATCCCCACCCACTCCCTCCCAGGGCCCTTTGTGGCCCCAGCTAAAGCAGGGACCGAGCACTCCCGTGCCTGTTCCCGAGTGGATCCATCCTCACACCGCTCCACGGAGCAGTGCATTCCTGTGTCTGTTTAAGTTACCAATGAACCACTCAGCAGGACCCTGATATTTACACAGAGACTAAAAATAAATAAATAAATAAATAAAGGGAGATCTTCCCTTGCTCTGAGCACCCTGGCATAGTGGGAGGTGTCCCTGCCCATGGCAGGGGGCTGGAACGAGGTGATCTTTTAGGTCCCTTCCAACCCAAACCATTCTGTGATTCTATTATTAAGTAGCATTAATTGATCTACTAGTTTAGCACTAATTTGTAGTCTGGCCCCCCGTTATTATTCATGATAAAGACCAGGTGGCATTCCCAGGGCACACAAAAATAGAGCCCCCAAACCCCAAGCAGTACAGGGCAGTGACACCAAGGTGCCTTCAGACACTGCATTAGAGAAACCCCAGCAAGATTAATGAGATTAATGCTTTCTCTGCCATTTGTTCTCCCAACAACAGAATCACCACGGCTCTGCTGCCCTGGCCAGCTCAGATCCTCAAGCATTGTTTATCAGCCACACGCTGGATGCAAATAACTTCCCACATGGCAGCTCTGACTGCTTCTGGAACTCTGACTTCTCGCTTTTTTTTGTTGTTTTTTGGCACACTTCAGGGAGCCAGAACGCAGTGAATGTCACCAAATGCCTCCATGAATTATTTTAACAAGCTGGATTCGGGTAGATTTAAGGCTTAAAAAGGTAGATATGCAGCGGGAAGGAGAAGTGGACGGTGGTGCTGCTGGAGAACAGCACGAAAAGCCAAAAAGGGGAATACAACCTGCCTGGAGACCTATGGGGTGGCTGTAGCATCAAACTGGCTCATCAATTCTGAAAATTCAAAGCACCAGAAAGATACCAAGCTGTACCCACCACTGTCTGCACCTTGCAGCATGACACAGGCGAGTTGTGCATTTGGGATTCTCGTAGGGCAGACACGGGAGGGAGAATTAAAGCAGGAGTCTGCAGCTGAAACTGACGGATTTAAGTACAAAAGGAAAATGACACAAGCGTCAACAGAAATGTCCCAGTGGTAACACCTGGGAAACAGCCCCTTCAGAGGTGTGAAATAATAGAAAAAGCAGTCTACAAATTAGTCTTTTTCTCAAAAGGAAGAAAGGAGGTTTGAAGAGATGTCTAACACAGGGGCAGAGGTTGTGTTGTTGTTTATAAAATGGGGACCACCACCTTCAGCCCCTTGTCAGTGTTCTTGTTTAGCCCAGGACACTCTTTTCAAGAAAAGAAAGCTGATGAGTGTCTGGCATCTACCCCGTGTTCCAAAGGGGGGAATGTCAGACCCAGCCGTGCACAGAGTCCCCAGCGACATTCCACGGGTAATTTGAGGACCTCAGTGCCGTGTAAATAACGTCCTTCCGTTTGAGCTTCCCCAAAAGCCACTCTTTTTCCCTCCACAAGAATAAAAAATGTCTGACAAAGGCATACAGCAGCCCTCAGGAAAAGAAAAGGAACTCTACACGATGATGAGAACACAGCAGGGCAGGGCAACATACAGACAAAACATATATATAGGAAGTTAAATCATTAAGAAGAGGTATATTCCATCTAAGAGTGATGCCTTTTTTGAAAGCAGATGGTCTGGGGTTTGAAATAAAATCAGACTTCCCCCTGACTGCCTCCATCCCCCAGTACTTGATTAATCTTCCTCCAAGCATTTGGATGTAACTGAACTCCAACAGTTGAATCAGCTACAAAATAAACACATCTTGTTGTCCTTAGGCTGAGCTGCTGCATCTTGAAATAGTGTTCCTGTTGAAGTTAAAGTCTATTCAGTGCAAGAATTATTAATAACTTCTTTTATCAACATTCCTTGGGCTGAACTGTTTGGGGTCAGCTAAAAATGTTTTCTTCAGTAAGAAGATATTCTGGAAGAAACAAGCAAGTTGAGGAGGCAAACCCAGTGAAAACAAAAAATCAAATGATTATCAGCTGGATGTTTTAATTGCTGTTATTAACAAGCCAGACTAACAGAATGTGACAGTTTTGGGGTTTTTTTTGGGGGGTGTTTCTCATTGTTTGTTGTTGGGTGGGTGTTGTTTTTTTTTACTTATAAGCCCACACCAAAAAAATGCTTTGAATATTTTTGTCAGGTACCTGAATTAGCAGATGGGATCAGCTCAAACAGATGCATTTCTGCAGGTCCCCTTGGGGACGAGCACAGAATCAGCTGCTGCTGGGCAGATCCTCATCCTTTGCACGGTGCAGCCCTGCCCGGCGGCACGGCTCCTTCTGCAGCGTTATTGATGACCAAGGAGGGCAGCTTCGTGCACCAAGCGCTGCCCTGTTTTGTGTCTGCACCAGAACAACACCACTCAGCACTATCTGACTGCGGCCATCACCTGCCTGGCAGCAAGAATGCCTGATGAATCATTTTTATTCCCAAGCTCATTACAACTTGGAAGGGCATTGCATCAGGCCCTTCCGAGCAAATCAGTGGAAAACCTTGCTTCTTCAGGGAAGAACCTCCACCAATATCGAGTTTTACCTCTCACACAGCTCACTGAGGATGCCTCCTGCACGCCAGGACGAGTGCTGCCCTTACTGATAAGCACCTACAGCTTCATTCACCTCTTCAGGAGAGGAGTCACTCTCAAAACCCATAGGTGGGACTGGCACAAAAGCTCAGTTTCCTCCGAGGGGCCAATACTACTCCTGGGATTCAGCAGGTTCCCACTGATTTATGCATGGGAAAGCCACGTGCCACCAACAGAACAGGGAGCAGCATCCCACTCACTCCAACAGATCCCTGCAGCTGCCACCGCACGGAGAGCGTGCGGCGCACCAGGAACTGCCTCCGAGATGACTGCACACCCAGCAGCTCCAAGAAAGCCTTCATTAAGTCCTGGAGACAAGCCAGACAGAAAACGAAGCACTTCCACGAAAATTACAGTCACTGATTCATTTCTATGGGCTGCAAAGTTGTTTGTTTCGAAATGCTCCATTCCCACCACGCACGTGAAGCG
Source organism: Ptilonorhynchus violaceus (assembly GCA_013397565.1). Classification (NCBI taxonomy): domain Eukaryota; kingdom Metazoa; phylum Chordata; class Aves; order Passeriformes; family Ptilonorhynchidae; genus Ptilonorhynchus; species Ptilonorhynchus violaceus. Next base: position 50,417 of record VZRJ01001753.1, read on the forward strand.
AACAGGTACGCAGAAAGCTGGAGGGCTTCTTCATCCTTTCCCCTCCTCCCCCACTTCTTAAAGCTTCTCCCAGCAGCTTGCAGATGGCACATCCTTCTGCCCCTGCACACATCCCAGCACAGAAACATGGAATGGCCTGGCTGGGAGGGCACTTGGAACATTCCAGTCCCCACCGGGTCAAGCAGAACTGAGCGCCATGTCCGGTCATTCCCTGGACACATCCAGGGATGGGGACTCCAAACCTCCCTGGGCAGCCCCTGCCAATGCCTGACCACCCTCACAGTGAAGAAATTCTCCCTCATGTCCAACCTGACCCTCCCCTGGCACAGCTTGAGGCTGTTTCCTCTCCTCCTGTCCCTGTTCCCTGGGAGCAGAGCCCGAC
>VZRJ01001753.1:50858-71470 GCA_013397565.1 Ptilonorhynchus violaceus
GGGCACAGCTGCTGACCCCCAGCACCCCCGGGAGAGCTGCGGGAGACCCACGTGAGCCTCTGCTACCACTGGTTTCCCACCAGCACCACTCATCCCCCAGCTGCACAGGCTGGTGAAGCAGAGTTCTGTTCTCTCTGTACAGCCCCCAGAACCAAAAGGCACCCCGGCTCAAGTGACATTCCCGAGCCCTCTCAGCTTTCAAACATTAAATTATCCTCGTCGCTGTTCCGGTGGTGCCGCATCAGAGCCCAGCTCTTGCCTCCCTGCGGAGAGCAGTCGTGTTTTAGGAGCATTTCTCACTCCTAAGCATACCCTGTCCCCAATAACCAAGATGTTGGTTCTTTTCCCTCTGAACCCTATTAGGGCTTTCTGCCATCTGCTCTGTCTGTGGCAGATGCTTGTGTAACTGACAGATCAAGCTAAATATAAGATACCAACACCCCCGAACGCTCCAAACAGTCCAAGTTTAGTACTCCCATTGTACGGGAGGCCTAAATATAGCGAGATAAACCAAAAACATCTTTTATGTTGAAGTATTCCTGAGGCTGGTGACACCTCGGCACAAGTCCTCCAGTGCCTAGCAGGGAAGGGAGGGGACAGCATCCCCCGAGGGTGTCGTGTGGGGATTACAAGCACCATTCCCAAGGCTGTCCAAACCCTTCCCCCGTGGGAGGATGCTTTTTTTATAACTCAAAACCGCACTGATAACACAACTATTACGCTGTTTTCTGGCACCACTGCAGCCACAGAGCACCTGGTGAAACAGAGCTACAACCACCACAACCTCTCCCTTCCCGGTTTCACCTGAGGGTTTCCTGTCCAGGCACTGCTCATGCAGCCATACAAACTGTTTTGTGAATTAAAGCGCAGCCCAAACTTCCCCCGCTGCTTGTGCAGTGCTGCTGACTGCTAACAAACCGGAGCTGTCTCTCCTGACTCTGGATTTCATTTCCCCTGATGAAGTTTTGGTGAGTTCAGCGAGCTCTAGAGTAGAGCCCAAAGGGTTGAACACCTTTCTGCAAAAACAGAGAGCTGGCTAAACACCCATCAACCAGAAAACCCTCCCTTGCTTACCAGTTCTTAAACACGAAGAACAACTCTGCTGAATGAAACAGAGGACATTGTGCCTCCAAACAAAAGAGTTTCGTCTCTCCTTTTATTACAGGCCCCCCTTCCGCATTTTGATCTCAGTTAACAAGCACTAAGACATTCACACCCCATTGCTGGGAGTGCTCCCGTGCTCAGAACCGCCACAGCACTCACAGCACACACCCCAAACCCCACCCAGGGCAGCCAAAGACAAGAATTGGTACAAACATACCCACAGCCCCAGCCAGATCCTCCGGCCAGAGCTGCCAGGGAGCTCCCGGCGCATCCCAGGAGCGCTGGGGAAGCCTCAGGGGATATGGGTAATTAAGCCCTATTAGTGCCCTCCGGATCCTGACCCCAAGCGCAGGAGGGCAGCTGCAAGCGGTCAAGAAAGGCACAGAGGACAGGGAGGCAAAATTCCTGCCTCACGCTGAGCCCTCGGTGTCCCCCATCCCTGGCACATCCCACAGGGATCTCCTGGCGTGGCAAGGATGGGCGAGGCGATGCCTGAGCCGCAGCCTGCAGCTCTCAGGGCACCCTGTGCTGTCTTGCTCTCCCCTGACCCTTTTTACTCGTCCAGGATCCTCCACAGGGAAGTGCTGGCTGGAACTGAGGGAGTCTGGGCTGGGGCACAGTTCACTTCCTTCACAGCAGCCAGCACGTAGCCCAAAATGGGGCTACATTTCGGATTTGTGCAGGAAACCGTGGATAACACTGGGGTGTTTCAGTTCTTGCTTCACCCAGCCAAATCCAGGGAATTTCAAAGGCTGGAGTTTCCAACACCTCTCTGGATGACTCATTCCAGCGCCAAACTACCCACATGGTGACTGTTATTTTTCTTCCAACGTCCATCCTGAAGCTCAGTAATCTCCCTGGGGACCTCACACGGGGATTTCTCTCCATCTCAGCGCCCTTCCCCTTTCAGGTGAGCCCCATCCACACTCCCACACTCCGCCTTGCCCCTCCATTCTCAGAGGTTTATGTAGGGCATGCAGCTGTGAAGCTCCAGTTAAATATGACCTAATTGAGTTCCAAGTTTAGCACCACCAGGACCTGTTCAGGGATGGGAATTTCACGGGTTTGTGGCTGTGCAGCCGTGTGATTTTATGGAACGGCATTCGAGTGCAACATTCCCAGGGAGGCACTCCAGGAGAGGGGTCACTGGTTTCCAGGGTCCCAAAAGTCACCGAGGACCTCAGGCTGTCTCACACCAACACGAATGTGTGGCTCTATTTCAGGCCTGCCTGCATCCCAGAGTGCCCACGGAGCTGCCAGACACCTCCAGCATCGTTTTAAAAGCATCACAGAGGGACCCTGCAAAGGGTCAAGAGATCTGAGCACCCGGAGCAGACAGCAACACCAGCCCCCCCAAATATGAAAGGAGCAAGCTGGGCAAGCCCTGCCTCTCCGTTCTCCGTGGCAGGCAAAAATGAAAGGAAAGCTGCAAGCTGTGGGGCTCTGGCTGCCCTGGGTCACGCTGAGCAGCTCCCTTTGGAGCCAGCAGGACGCTCCTCGCACACGGAGCGGCGCTTCTTAAAACACCGCTGTGCTTCAGAGGGAAAAACAGCCCCAAAGCTCCAAATCCCCGTCAGGCAGACTTGGTCTGACAGAAGAACGAAGTGAATGGGCATGAGGAGGCAGCAGAGGCGGCGTGGGCGACCCTCAGCTCCTTCGGGAAGCAGACTGGAAACGTGATCTCCTGGACGTAATAAACGGATGGAAACCCAGGGGTAGTTGCACAAACGAGCAGTAGCAATGGGTTGGATTGTATCAGAGAGCTCTGCCACCACGGGGGCGATCAGGGCTGCTTAATTCCATCAGGGTAACACCCGGATTTCCAAGGAGGGAAGCCACTGGGGCCAGACAGGAAGGGAAATCATAGGCAGAGCTATGAAATGCAGCTCGGAAAACCCACAGAGCAATCCCAAAATGTGACTCTTCACTGACCAGAGATCAGTGCTAAAGGAGAGCACAAGGAGGATTTGGCACATTTAGGCAAGGACAAACTGGGTGAGCCCTGTTACCCGACGTGGCCAAGCTGCCCACAGCCTCTGCAGGGGGTGAGTGAGTGAGTGAGTGGGCAGGGAGCCCCAAAAACCAGGCAGCCACAGAAAGAGCTCCACAGCCCCAGCACAAACGCAGCGCCCAGAAGCCAATGGGCTAATTTAAGACAGAGCTTCTCTGCAGACATAAGGTCCACGTCTCCGTGGTGCCCTAAATAGCACACGGAATGGATCCTCCAGCTGGCCCCACGCACACAGACTGCGCAGACAGAGAGAGACAGTGCCTCAAATTATTGCCTTGATTCCTGGGATCGTCCCTATGGCAAGCGTAGAGGGAACCTGGAACAATTCCATTCAAGCGTGACAAAAAAAAAGACTTCCAGAAATTATTTCTGCCCTAATTTTATTCCTTTTTTTTGCTTTCAAAGATTGCCCAGTCTCTCTCTCTCCCATACAAAGTGTTACATCAAGGGAAAAGGGCTGAGGGAAGTGACAGACATCTGCCATGAACGTGCAGGGACCAAAGGGCAAAGTGGGGAATTAACTGAACCACAGGGAACAGCCACAGTGAAAAGGCACTGGAGAAAAGAAAAAGTAGGATGTGACACTTTCCAGTGATTAAAGATGTTGGAATGGCAGTGAAGACTGCTGAGCTTTTTTGCCTCTCCTCTAAAATCAGAACAACTGGGCACTCAAAGGTCCCATGCTGGAAGGACTGGACTTGTATCTTTTAGATGTGTTAATCAGGAGTCGCTCTTGGATGAGATTAAAATACTCCCAGAAGGGGCAAGCAGGAGTTCATTGAACAGGGAATGTCTTTAGGCCTAATCATTCTACTGATGGGAGTCCCATTACCAGAAACTTATGGCTCCAAGCCATGTAAACCCCGAAAAAGATCAAAATATTAATCATTTCTTCTGATTGAAAATTATCCATCAAAGCCTTTTTCAGCCAAAAAGTGGGATACAACTTATCTTGTCTACAAAACATTGATGATCAGAGGGTCTCTCAAGCCTTTGGGATTCCTGTTGTCCCCCAGTGAGTTCTGTTCTCTCTACATGACGAGTTCTGCTCTCTCCCCACAGCAGGCAGAGGAAGGTGTAGCTGGACTGGAGCTGTGGGAGGTGGTACCCTCTGGAAAAGCTGAGCCTGCGCTGCAGCAGCTCCACACAATCCCCTTTTTGGCAGGGAAACACTCACTTCACAGGTACTGACTGCAATGGATCAGGGAGCTCACTGTAATGAAATCTGCTCAATGTGTGAACCTTTTTTTCAGTTCCCTTTCACCCTCAAAAGAAAATGTATTTGTCCATAAGACTAGAAGGCAAAACAGTTTTTCGATTGGGGATTTTTTTTTTAGTCTTTTTGGACAGCCAACTGTTTTCTTCTGCCAACAAGAGGACTCTCGGGTAGGTTGCTGAAAAATTGTGGAGGAAAGAGAAAGCTTCTGCTTCAAATCATGTTTTTGCATAGTTAGAAACTCTTTTCTGCTAGTTTCCTCTAGCTGAGATTTTTGTCAGCTGAGGAACGTGAAAGTTCCTCCTACTTCAGCCGCAGGTCTGTGAACACATCAATGTTTCCAGAACACTGATGGAACACCCTTTAGGCCAAAGTTTCACGTCCCTTCCACCTGACCCCAGGGCAGTGAGCTCTGCTCTGTGTGTGACCCCAGACCCCTTTGCCTTCTCTGACTCTCACACTCACATCAAAACCGGACAAAACCCAACACCCCTCCTCTGGAGATCAGACTGCAGGGCAGCAGATTCCCTAAACCAGAAGAATCTAAGCTTCTTTCCCTGATCCTGCAGAGGCTGCTGCTCCCAGGCGAGCACGAGGCTCCCAGCTTGTAGCTCTGTCCATGTTCTTTGTGACAGGCAATGAGTGACCTGAAGGAAGACACGAGTGACTTGTGACAGTGAATTCCATGCAGAGCTCGTCCTTTGTGCCTGGATTGTTGCAGTGGCAGCATCTGTTCCACGCTGCCATCAAATCACAGTGATGTTTCCACTCTCTCCTCAGGCTATGATGAATGTAATTTTCCAATGTTTGCCTGAATCCCACACAGCACTAATCAGCAATTATCAAAAGCAGCAAACACAAATAATTAAGATATTTCCATGGCATGCAGGCAGAGTTTTCTCTGGGATGCGTGCCTCACTGCCACGGGCAGGAGTGTTGTCTGTACCACCATTATTTTGGTAAATGTGCAGTGTTTCCTCCCGCTGCAATTAGAGGGGTACTAAATAAGCATGCTCACGTATTCAAGTGTCCTCCTCTCAGATTCCCAGGAACACTCAGCCTGTGTTTGTGAGCACACTGATGGGTGGGAATGCTTGCTGAAAACCCTCCACACCCAGCTACCCTCTCTTCTCTCCACGTTATTTTTGCTGCTGAAGCCACCAGAGCAACCTGCACCCTCTGTAAACCGGCAGAGCTTAGAGGAAATCGAGGGACCTGCAGCAGTTCCCACTGCCAAGACTTTTTATGCACCCAAGGTACTCATAACCCCAGCAGGCTTGGTTTGACCACTGTCCAGCCCTGAGAACACCCCTTGGTCAGTCACTATATTAATTCCCCCTGCATCTTCACCCTTCACATACAGATGACCACATCCTTGGAAAGCCAATGTGAGGAAGCAGAACAAGTGAACCAGCTTTGTCCTCCTTCCCTCCCCTGCTTCCTGCCATGCTGCATCGCTCCAGAGCCAGGATTCCCCCCCCTCCAGCTTGGAAACCAGCTCTAAGCCATGTAAACCACAGAGGGAAGACGTGGCCAGGATGAGCCTACAGCTGCCAAAAGCACACTGTGCCCTCTGGGAAAAGGGGAGTGCCACAGGCTATGGAAGTGTTTGCAGACAGCATCCACTGGGAAACTGGGAACACAAGGAATGACAAGGGGAACGGCGGAGAGGGGGGCCAAGGGGACCAGGATGCCCTGGGAGAGGTTTCCAGCCTACCCCTCGTGGTGATCCTGCTCCAGAGGCTGAAGTTCAGGCGACCACAAGGGATTCCTGTGTGCCCCAGAGCCCAGCACAGCAGGAATTCTCTCCACCTCTATGGGCAAGGGCTCTGCAGAGTCAGGCAGTGATGGCACCCACGTTTGCTCAGAGCAAACTGTCCTGTGTGTTGACCACTGAATTTGTAGATGTGGCTGTTTTATGTAGCTGTTTATCCTAAAGCCTGGGAAGGCTCAAACCGTGACTTGCAGGCTGTGACTTGGTCACATCATCAACAGGTTATAATGTCTCTTCACAATATTTATGAGCAGAGAGACGTTTGCCAAATCCATTCCCTAGCAGACCCATAAAATGACCAGAATCTTGCTGCTCCTACTGAGTTTTACTTCATGTTACTCAACAGAAACCCTGAAACAAAGAGTGCAGCAAAGAATAAATCGGTCCAAAGTATTACCTGGGAGAGTTCAAACAAATGAGAAACAGCAAGGCCTTTTTCCATCTCAGTTTCCCCATCAGCCACAAGCTCAGCTTGCACAGAGATGCTGCTCACACAGGTTGTAAATGAAATGAGTCAGAGAGCTTTTCTCCCATTTATCCATAAAACACCTGCCTCACTCCAGATGTTACTGAATACAAATAATCAGAGAGGGCTTTATTTTAAACACTAATCACCAAGATTATATTAAAAAAAATAAAAATCCTTGTTTTAACTCATATTTTTAGTGTAGTCACACTCTGGGATCCAGGGTTCCATTTTACCTGGTGCTTCCCACCCCCAGTTCCTGTCTCGAGGGGGGGGACAAGCGCAGGAATTTCATGTGGACTAACCAGAGAACACCACTCAAACAACAGCATCTACTGCCTCTCCACATGTCATCGTGAGTGTAATTCCTGCTCAGTAACATATCAGGAGGTGCTGAACTCCAGGGGAATTTAGGGCACTTGGAAAGATCAGCTCGGAAGCGCAGGGGTGTTCCCAGCCAAACGCCCTCAATTGCTCCCTGCGGCCCTAAGCTGCTTTTGTACTACAATTCCACGGCTGATTCGAGCTCATTCACTTCGCTCCGCTAATCCCTCCCAGGGCCACTGCCTTCCCAGGAACCCAACCCATTCAAACCAGCTCAGCATCCAGCGGTCCCTGGTCTGCCTCCCTGAGCAGGGACAGGGAATTCACCCCCTCCCTCGGCACCGTCCTGGAGGGGCTGGAGTGGCAGACAAGGGGAATGGCTGCACACCGACAGAGAGCAGGGGTGGATGGGATATTGGGAACAAATCCTTCCCTGTGAGGGTGGGGAGGCCCTGGCATGGGTTGCCCAGAGCAGCTGTGGCTGCTCCATCCCTGGAAGGGTCCAAGGCCAGGTTGGACGGGGCTTGGAGCAACCTGGGATAGTGGAAGGTGTCCCTGCCCACGGCAGGGGGGTGGGAACAGATGATCTTTAAGATCCCTTCCAAACCAGGTCATTCTGTGATTCTCTGATCCTCCCCCACCCTAAAACAAACCCAAAAAAATCCCCTGGGATGTATCCCATAACTTTCTGTGTGATGCAGAGGTGTCAGTCACATCCCACCAGCCAGGATGCTCTGCAAAGACCCAGCTACTTGAATGGCTCTGTCACCATCACTGCTCATCAGTGTCTCACCATGCAGCGTGAGAAGCCTTGAAGCTGGGTGTAAGTCTAGTACAACTCAGACTGAACTTGAGAAGATTCACCTCCAAAGTGCACACAGGTTATGTTTGTAGGGGAAAAAAAAATGCTGGGACGTGCTTTTAACAATGCTCTGCACAAAGTAAGAGACACAACCAGATTTAAAGTGTCACAGCAGAGATTTACTGTGAGAGAAAGAGTTACTTCCTTCCACTGCACTTCCAGATAAAATTTATCTGCAGGAGGTTTTAGGTCCTCTTGTAAAAGCAAATAAAGCCTGGAGCATGTGAACTTCCACTACAGTAAATCATTCTTTTTTGATACTGCCACAGTGGCATCATCACAGGAGTGTTAAAAAATTCTGGAGACGAGTAGGAATTAACAAGTTTGCTTGCTCTGTAGCTGTCTCCATGAGAGCTGACATTTTCCATGTATCTTAGATCATATAAAATTGATTCTCCAGCCCTCACTCATGGTTTCCATAAACTGTTCCATATTCAGTTCAAATCTATGCACAGTGAAAGAGAAGAATTTAAGTCTTCACTAAAGCAGCATCGTGGTTGTGAGGCCTAGGGGCAAAATAAAGGATGCTCATGCCTGTATTTCACTGCCTCCTGTTTTAGTATCTTAAAGCACATATTCCATGTAATCACAGAACACTGTCCAGAGCCACGAAACACCAACAGATGAAAATACATTTGGTGTCACTTTAACACATCTCTCCTTTACAATAAAGGTGTTTTTTCCTATTTCTTGTACTACAGTGGAACCCGATAGGCAAGATTCTTCCCTATTGGCAAAGCTAAAGCTCTTATTTATGTAAAACTTTATCAGGTGTGAATAAGAAATGAGTTATGTTGACCTGCACCAGGGCATTTTTCATTCCACACAGGAGCAGTGAGCTGCACAAATGCAGCCAGTGAAGTCTCTGCTCCCACATCCTTCACATTCCAAGCCACAGGAGCAGGAACTGAACGAGCATTACCCAAAAGAGACCCAGAAATCAAAGGACCAGCACTCCCCCACTCTGCAGCCAGTCACAAACATTCCAGCCAGGAGCTGGGGCTGTGGGGACACCTTGCTCTGTGCTGCTCTCTGGAGTGTCCCCAACGGGTGAGCTCAGAGCCACCTGCGGAGCAGGACGGGGCCACCCCAGCCCTGCCGGACAGAACGCGGGCCCTGAAGGTGCACCAGCGACAGGGGCTGCGTGCCCTGCTGTGCCAGCAGCCTCCCCTTGTACTTTCCATTAGTCATTGAAGCTATTGACCGCCAGAGTTTCCCACCGCTGCTCGGTGCCCTCTGATAAATGGGCGGATACCCTGTAGGAACACAGCACAGCCTGGGCAGCCCCACACCCTCTGCTGACTTCGGGGACTGGCACAAGGGCTCCCTGCCCGTTTCTGAAAGGCTCCCTCCAACAGCACACGCTGGAGCGCTACGGGATGGTGAGAACAGCACACGGAATATTCACGGACACAGAGCCGAGGCAGACCAGAGCAGAACTCCGGGCCTGCCCAGACACCAGGGAGGCACCACAGCTGGCAACCAGGATCTCCCTGCATTCCTCACCCCAAGATGCCACGCTGGAGATCAATCCAGCAGCACCCCAGGACTGTGGTCAGTGGCCCCAGCCACCGGGTCAGTGGCTTCGCAGCCTCCACACCCCACGCACGGACTCGCTGGGGCACTCCGTGTGTGTTCTGGACAGGCCAGCCACAGCCCAGAGCGTGGCAGGGCTCTGGCTCACGCCACTCCCACGTCCCAAACACAGGAGGACAAACAAAAGCGAAAAGAAACCAGGTGCCAAATGCTAAGAGCCAAAATTCCAGGAGGCAGCGTGGCATGAAGCCCTCAGGAAGGCATCAGCCCACCACCACTGATTGCTCAAATTCGTGCAGGACAAGCAAGTTTGTACCAGATCAGTGTTTTCCTCTCGCTTGGTGTCTGGAGCCTTGAAGTTCCTCCATTATTTTGCTGAACCATTGCCCAGCTGAAGCAACAGCCCAGGGTGGCTTTGGGGTCTCAGCTCAGGGGGCCACCCCCAGCCCCAGCTGCAGCCCCACACTGCAGTGACCAGCTGTGGGTGCTGCTCCAGAGCTGCTCGGCCCCCTGAGCACCCCCCTGCCACTGCTTAGCTCACCCTCTTCAGGGTTTAAACATTAAATAGCACAAGAGTTTACATCGAAGCCCCATCAGCACTAAATGCTCTTCTCTTGGAACACCAGCCATTTTTATCATCCAAATAATCATAACAAAGGTGTGTACCCCAAGTAACAGAGATCTTTTTCAATTTTTTAAATTATTTCCCAAACAAGTAATGCCATGATAACTCAATTTAAGGGGAAAAAAAAAAAAAAAAACAAAACAAAAAAACAGTTCTTTTTATTCCCCCATTCAAAGCACAAATTGGGAAATACTTATTTCCCCTTTTATCTTTTTCAAATTTTATCCCAAAAAAAGTTTGCAACTGAAACAACCAAACTTAGTGGCACTAACTGAAGCTGCAGGTATCAGGGGAGAGGGACATAAGCACATCCACGAGTATTTCAGGAACACTTGCAAGTGATTTATTTGCAGCAAAAGCCGCAGCCACCACCCAAGTCCAGCAAATCAGGTTCATAACAGCGTTTGGCTAACTGGAAAAGGACCAGAGGAAAGCTGCCTCCCTATAACCTGGAACTGGCCTTTCTGGGCTGAAGGTGAATACTGAAACACACTGAAAACAGAACAGGAGACCCAAAGAAGAAGGCAAAGATACTTTTAAGCACCTACCATGGCCTGAGGGACTCCACTTGGAGGCAGGACCCTGCTGGCAGTCTCAGCTCCCACCAGCAACGCAGGATGTGTCACAAGAACCTTCCTTCAGAGCTCAGTGCAGAATTTTGCACACAGATTTGTGCTCACAATGGCCTAACAGCAGTAAGCTAACCATTTAACAAATTAAAAACTTCCTTTTTTCCCCCAGCTTGAAAAAGCGGTCGAAGTCTGTGTCGTGTTCCCCGTATGGTGCTCTGAGGATGCAGCTGGGTCTCAGCCTCGGTGCTGCGGGGCTCTAAATGCCAATTCCACCGCACCTGACACGGTCCCACTCAGCCCAATCCCTGCGGGAACGGCACACAGGTGAGGGAGGGTGGCAGTGCTGACCCTTGGGATGCACCTGCCCTCGGCCTGGCCTCCTCCTGGGGATCCACCTGCGTTTTCCCAGCAGCATTCCCTGCTCACAGCCAGTGCCCACTGCAGGCTGCCCCGCTCCGGAGCCACACGTGCTCCTGCTCCCACCTGGTGAGAGGAGGCCGCCAATCTACCAGCTACCAGCGCACCGGCATCTGCTAGCTGGGAAAGGTTTCTATTCAGGAGTCGTAATTGTCTTCTGGTTGGAATAAAACACGAGGTATTTTAGGAAGCTCTTAGAGGAGCCGAGTGGATTGAAGCATTGTTGTGCTAATTAAAGCTCCTTTGATTTGTGAACGCTTCATCCAGCACTGGGTGGAGTGAGTGTTTTTAGAGCAAGGCCAGCCACGGGACACAGGGCGGCTCTCACAGCACCTGGGAGAAGCCTCGAGCACACAGTGCCCAGTGGGGCCGAGATGGGAGGAAGGCAGCAGAGGAATGCAGGAACAGGTCACACAGCAGGAGAACTGGAGACTCAGGGAAACTGGGTATGCAGAAACATCGCAATTCCATCTAAACAGTCCAGCAGGAGCTTTGCTCAGGACAAATGGGAGAAGATTGCTACTGGAGACACTATAAACAAGCTTTTTTTTTTCTTTTTTAACACAAGAAAGAGAAAAGGAAGAAGCAATGAGACTTTAGCCAAACCTAGAGCCAGCCAAACCCCACGACAGTGACCGCCCTGCTGAAGGGAGCAGGGACATGAGCACCTTGTTGAATCAAGAACACCACCACAAAGCAGCCAACACACACATGACGTGGACTGGACCCATTTGAGACTGCAAATCCTGACTGACAGCTCAACAAAACAATTTTTGACCCCTTGTAGGTGACATTCCACCAACTGACTCAACACTTGAAGCTATCCACGGACGAGGATTTCATGGACAAAAGCTTTTCTCCACCAAGAAAGCAAAACAAGCAAGGGGATACAACCACAGGACAGGCCACACAAAGTGTTCTGCCTCGAGGAAGGTCGGGGCATTTTCACCTCATTTCACCGATCTGTGATCAGCACTCTGTGTGCTTCCCACTGCCAGAAACCGCACCCATCTCCACCTGCGGATGGGCTCCCAACCCACAGCGCTTTGGCACAAAATAATTAGCATTTCCGCCATCGCCTTCTCTGTGCCCCACACACAACACTGACACACTCTAACAGCGCAGTCTGCACGAAACACACCTCGAAACAACGATTTGCCAAAGGAAACGACACCAAGTCGGTGGGATTTGCTGCCATCCAGCCCAACCCCGAACCCGCGGTCGGTCACGCAGTGGTTTCAGTGCTGGTTCCAAGCCTGCCCTGGGATGATAATGCTCATCAACAGGCACCAGCCTTTGCAGGATGCAGTGTTCATGGCCAGCAGGTTTCACCTCACTCCTGCTGGTTCGGTGGCACCCAGCGATGTCTCAGCAGCGAGGGCAGCAGAGTTTGCCCCACATGGTTACTCAGGGCTGGATCCAAACCCTGTGGAAGCCAAACCTTTGGGCTGATTGCACTGTAAAGCTCGAGCTGACATTTACAAGCCTGTCCAAGCCCACAGCCACGTCTCCCACTCATGATATTGGCATGTTTTATACCATGCAGGGGGAAAACCATCAATAAACCAACCATCCATTTCAGGCAGAACCGGCCAATAGCGACAGCACAGAGACCAGACTCCAGGAAATAACCAGACAGAATAAACCCGGGTAAGATCCTTAAAAATTATCTTTAATCGATGCCAAGTATGAACAGATGAACGAGTACAGAAGCAGGTAAAACTGCATAGATGAAAACTATGCATTTCAAATAGTTCCAGAACTCATAACATCAGATGTTCTAAAAATGGTTAAGTCAAACAATTTTCACTGCTGGGAGTAAAATGAGCTGTGATGTGACAATGAGGTACATACTTGACCCAAAGTATAAGCGGCTGGTAAGGGGTGGAAATAAGTACAGCTGTGTCAGCTCAAATGGTTTGTTGCCCTGATGGTGCACTTTCCCACGGAGGCTGTTCAGTTTATAGGTTTCACATCGGCAATATTTGATCTTTAGAGTCAGAGGTATGTCTGAGAGGCCATTTACAGTTCTAGTGACAGCTGTTATTTATTCATTTCAAACCCACATACTGCAAAAAACAACGTTTGACATGGAAAGGAAAGGAAAAAACAAAAAGATTTCATCCTCGCAGGTTATAGGTAAGGGTTTGCTGAATTTAGTCATAAAAATATCATTTTTACTTTTGTACAAAAGTAAAATATACATTTGATCCCAATTACATTGTAGAAATGTCACTGAAACAATAACATGGATCAAAGACTGATGCACCTAAAGGAACTGAATGCAGCGTCTTCATTTTATTATAGAAACTAGAAATGGAAGATGATTTTGTTTTATATATAACTTGTAGTGACATTTGCTAGAGCCTGTGAACAGGTGAAATATACAGAATTACACAGATATTAACAGAAACCTTGAGACAAATTTCAGTTAAGACCTCAGTTTCATTTTATTTCCTTTGAAAATATCAAAGCATGCTATGCCTTGACAGCATAAATTGTTGACCTCACCGGTGGCAAGTTCACCTGGACTGAGTGAAACTGTAGAACACCCTGAAGTTTCTTTTTTTTTTTTTTTTGCAGATACAAATCCTGACACTTTTAAGAATACTTGACAAGCATTTCAGGAAAAATAAATTCCCTTCACCTGATTAAGTAAAGCCAGAAGGACAGAAAACAGAGGAAGAAACTCAGCCTGAATTAAGTCCAACCGAAATGGAAGGGCAGGTCCCTGGTTAAAGCCTGTCAGACAAGGAGCCTGCTCCAGGCCTGCAGTGGGCAGGGCTGGAACAAACCTGCCCTGCTGTCCAACTGCAAGGGCAGCCTCCCAGCTCCGGAGGGAAATCCCACCTTGGAGCTCGTTCTGTACCCCTGGGAGTCTGACATTACCGTGGGGATCGCTGGTACGAGGCTGCTGGAAGCCTACAGGATCAGACCATCCCTGGAAAAGCTGCAGTACCTCCCTCTCCTTCATGTTAGGGGGAAACATTAATCCAGAACGGCACCCCTCGAGTAACACTAACCAAGCTAATATTTGGGAAAGAATACATTCTCTCCATGTATTGCACATGTACGCAGAAGATTTTGCTCTAAAATACAACTTTCCACCTTTTTCTAATCAATTTCGGGTGTTCCTGGCCTAGCATTGGTTGTGTTTTGTTTCGTAAATGCTCGTGTAAGAAACTGCACTGTTCAAGTGGGAACTATGGAAAAGTGAAACTCGCCCTCAGTTCCTTAAAATCCGCAGGTTTTTGTGTTCCACTCGGGCTTCAGCTCTCTCCTAACAGAAACCAACCTTCTGTGCTTCTGCCTAATGAAAACAATTGTCCCTTGGTAAAAAGCCTGTCAATAAAGGTTGCCACTGCAGCCTGCAGTGAATGACACAAGGCTGATTCGCTGAGGAGGGTCTGACCTCCGAATCCTCCGCTTGGGCAGAAATCACTGCTGCCAACCAGAGGACTTCTGCTGAGTTTGGTCCTCCCGTGTCCGGTGCTGCCTTTCCAGCGCTTGCCCGCATCTGGCGGAGCGCGAGTGCAGTTTGGTGAGCGCCGGTCCCTTCCCTGGGGCCGTGACAGTGGTCAGCCGCCCGGGAGGCAGCGGGACCGGGACGTGTGAAGCGGGAGCAGAGGAGGGGAGCGCCCAGGGCTGAGCGCTGCCCCCCGAGTGAGCCAGGCTGTGAGGCCGCAGCGCCCGCGGCCCCGCCGCTGCTGCGGGCGGGCACGCTCTGCCCAGCCACCCCTGCCAAGCAGGGTCGCTCCCAGTCCATCCAACGATTACGGAAGGCTTATCTGACTGAACGAACTTGTGAGGCAGATGAGGTAAACTGCATTAAGCCCCATTGTGTTCGGAATTAAAGCAGCCTTAATGCAATTCAGGTTTACTTTCCTTTCAAAAAGAATGACTCCAAATCAGATTAAGGTTGCTTTAATACTGCAACAGAATGTCCATGCTGGGCTTTAAGGCAGTTTAACAAATCTACTTTAAACGCACACCTTTCATGAATTCGGATTAGCTCTCCTGAGGTCCCCAGTGGAGATAAGGCTTAGGAGACTCCATGCAGGGAACCTGCACGGGTCTGCTGGGATGCTGGGAGCTCACAGCCTGGCTTACTGCACACCAACTTCCCCAGCAAGGACAGTAAATCCAGCTCATGGTCGGTGCTGCAGCTGCCACACAGAGGGTTTGAGCTCTTGGCAGTCTGGCAGCAGCCCCCCGGTTCTGGGAAGGCACAGGGCAGAGAGTCTTTCATTGTCACTCTCCCCTTGCTCCTCTGCCGTTCCCTAGTGCTGTAGAGCTAAGAATGGTAGGAGCAGATGGGGAATTCTGGCAAGGATACCAGCCTATGGGATTCCTGCCCGCTGCCTCTCGCTCCATCCCTGCCTCTGCACTGCAGTGCACTGCTGCCTTGCCCTTGCCAGGTGAGTTCCCTCACTCCCTTCCCTGCATGCAGGAAAAGCTGCACAGGAGCAGCTAAGAAGCACAGAGAGGCACAGAGCAGTGCCTGGTCTCAGGGGGTGACTCCTTCTGCTGGAATAGCTGCCCTCCCCTCACCAAACTACAGCCCAGCCCACAGCCACTGCTCTCCCTGGCCAGCCTAACTGGGAGTCGCTCCCAGGAGGCCCCCACCAAATGAATTCTCTTGACTCTTTCAGAGATGCACTAAACTGGCCATCAGCTCATTTCCAGTCCTCTTCCCATTACATGAAAAACCCCTCAGAGTCCATGTCCAGAAAAAAGAAACATAAGGGCCAAAAGAAAGGGAAAGAAAAAAAAAAAAAGAGATAGGAAAAGAAAAGAAATAAAGAAATAAGGAAAAGGATGCTTGCTGACAGGAACAGGCAGTTTGTTAAGTGCACCTTCAGGCCCACAAAGACATTTCAGCACTCCTGTGTAAAGGGAGTAAGAGCCTGGTTTCTGTTGTCATTTTTTTTGTGTCAAACTTGTCGAAAACGCATGCCTATGCTACATGAGGTTAACTCCTGTACTCCATATGGATTGAGATCCTTTGCAGTGAGCTATAAATGGACAAAGCAACGCTCAGGCTCCCCAAAACACGAGTCCTAACGATCCCTCCCTGTCTCCTGACAAAGAATTGCTGCATGCAGCACTTTCCTCTGAGCATAAGCAGCGTGAGTATCACCCTGCACACTGACCTGAGGTGTGCACACCCAGCTGGGGCAGGAGCTGCCAAAGGGAGGCCTCATCTCCCAAGTGCGTCTTCCTGATCCTCAGTCCCATAGCACTGAATTGATTATTGCTGTTTAGTGTGGTCAGATGGTTGTTTTACAAGCTGAGTGCAGCATTCAAGTCCGTTTTGACATCAGAAGTCGTACCCTAGGATTCAAGAGTTTGGGAAGATGGGGACCACTGGAATTTAATGGGGAGAGAGGTGTACAGTGGGCAGGGGCATGAGCAGGGGGCAGGAAAGAAGCTTTACAAGAGGATGTAATGCCCTGTTCTATCTGATGCTTTGCACTTCCTGCAGGGGTTAGAGCTCCCTCAGTCCCTGACCGCTTTCTCCTCGCTCAGATTCACAGAAGTCACACAGTGAGAAATAAAGTCAAGTCTTGCTGGAAACCTGGCAGGCCAAGCTTGTGCGTAACTGCAGAGCTGGGGTTGTTTTCTCTCTCTGAGCGCCTTGATTTTATATATTTGTGTGTCTGCAGGCGTGTGGGACACGCACAGGAGCAGACAGACATATATATGTGCATTTATACACATATATACACTTATCAGAAAGGACCTGTACAGTGTGGAAGGAGAAGTGTTCAACAGCAGTTGGCCACATGCGAAGTGCAGAATGAAGATCCTCAACTTTGTCCATTTCAGAAATAAAGATTAGTGCCTACATCAGTCTAGACCAAAGGTTCTTATCGTCCAGGGCCTAGCAGTCAAGGCTGGCATGTCACAGGAGATACCTTCTCCGAGCATTGCTTCCTTCCCCAGAGGAGGACAGAAGAGCAAGATCCGGGACCAGAAAGCAGAGTATGGCTCAAAGGCTGTGATGGGATTTAAGATCTGACACTCTGCTGAAAGGGGATGGAGGACACAGGGGTGGGAGGGCACTGGAAAGCCTTTCCCACCTACCTGCTGGGGAATCTCAGGGAAAGAAGAGCACAGCCCTCCAGCCCGGCTGCCTGACTGGGCGATGCTGTAGCTGGTCCCCAGTCCCTCCTGCGCCCTGCCCTGCAGGCACAGGCTGCCAAAAAGCCACCTCAGGGCAAGCAAGGGCAGAAACAACGATGGCAGCGATGTCTCTACCAACAACTTAGGGAAACCCGAAGCCTTGCAGCTTGTGAGTTACCTGGCAGAAGCAAGTGCTGAGCCCCGCAGCATCAGAGGGCCGGGGAAGGAAGGGATCCCGCGGGCACTGGTGCTCTCTGCCCGCCTCTTCTGCCCCCCTCTCACTCACACCTGGTCCTTCTTCCTCTACCCGTCCCGTGCTGTGCCAGGGGACAGCACGGAGCACCCCGACTGTGGCCCGACTGCTCGCCCTGCCCTTCGGTGTCCCTGTCGCTCCGCTCCTGGAGGCACTTTCAGCAGTTTGGGGGTGTGAGATAAAGGCACTGCGCAGCTCTCTGAGTCAGCCTGCTGAGTCCCTCCGGTGACTTTTGGGGGGAATACAAAAACATCTCAACCGATGACTGCAAAAGAAACCGGCTGCTGCAATTTGGATGCATGTAGTAGATAAGTTTCATTTACATTCTGAGAATGCACCAAAAAGCATGCATCTGCACCTCTCGTCTATAAAGGATACTAGGTTTTAGGTGTTGCTATATATAACTCGACCTCTTAATTTTCCATATAGCTTTCCCTTTAAGGGATGGGATAAGTTCCTTTCCGACAATGCCTGGACAAAAGCCAACTCATTTCCCTGAGCAATGCAGGAAAACAATCAGGTTTCTCTAATCAGTTCGTTCAGGCCCTCAGTCTATCAAGCGCAATTTTTTTTTAATTTTTATTGTTATCGTTATCGTCGTTATTATTATTATCATCGTTATTATTATTACTGAATTCATGCATTAATTAGTTCAAGTTACACTTTAATGAAATAGGCCATAATGCTGAATATTTGAACATGCTTTGATCTCCAAAAGTTATTGTTCCCATTTGACTAACATACGCACTTAAATACAGTACTTTAAATTACTAGTCAACGATTTAGTAAATTAAGGAGTGCACTTCTGGTGAATGCAAATCAAAAAGAAAAAGAAAAGAAACGGAAAAAGAGAGAGAAAGGACCTATTTTTAGAAGATTCAGTTCAAACGAAAGCTTATCCGCTATTGTCTGAGGTAACGTTTCAAGCATGCGATCATAAAATGAACAGTATCAAATTCAAACATGCTTATATTAAACTCCATTGTGCTATCTTGCAACAGAGGGGCTTAAAGTTTTGTATCCAGTTCCGAACGGGNCTGCACGTGAGAGAACTTAGCAGCATTGCAGATGGTTTGTCCTCAGTTGTGTTTGTTATTTTCCTCTTAGGCTATTTCTTCTATGGACAGCAAGAGAGACCGGGCTTAAGGAGGTTTTTGCTAAGGTGCTGTGTGGATCTGGAGGCTGGAAGCATGTAATCTTTCACAGAGGGGGCGGGAGGAGAATTTGCACTCCCCCATAAAAACCACGGCAAGGGCTTGCCGCAGCTTTGGGCTAATCCTTTTTGACTATTATTATCTGATGCACTTTCTTGCAACTGTGCAGTTTTGCAGAATATTTTTACTGGAATCCATGCATATGCTTTAGAGCTCTAAAAACTGTCTTGCTTAGTGTAAGTTAAATTTATCCAAAAAATAAAAATTTAAAAAAAAAAAAAATAGAACAAAAAAAGAGGAGATGGGAGCGGAAAAGTTTAGGTCTAGCATCATACGGCTCCAAACTAAACTAGTTGAAATGGTTATCATTTACCAGGTGGAAAACGCTTTTTGAAAATAAACAGAACTTTATCTTTCATGGATCCTGGAAGCTTCTTTATCGCAGAGCAAAGATTCGCAATGCAACAACGCATTTACGAGGTAAATAAAGCATTCAAAGACTATCGGTAAAGCATCTACAAAGTGTGACTGTGTCACTAAAGTCTTCAAGCTGTGAGTGGGGATTTTGTTTTTGTTTTGTTTACACATCAGTCAGCAGCTTGCTTTTATTAACGCAGTTTTGGTTGGCTACAGTGCAGTTGCCAGTTCTGAGATTAGCCTCTCTAAAATTGTCTATGCTATTATTCATATCCTCTTCGATTTCCATGTACTCAGATTTGCTGATTGTGGAGGAGCTGCGGCGACTGAGATCACTGTCAGATGCTAAATTAGGGGAGCTAACGTGAAGCAACTGAGCCTGTTCTTCCCCTTCTGTTTCTCGGTGGTAGAAGTAGTTGAAGTTGGACACGATGACAGGTACAGGCAGGGCAATTGTCAGCACACCAGCGATGGCACACAAGGAGCCCACGATTTTGCCTCCAATTGTCACAGGGTACATGTCACCATAGCCCACAGTGGTCATGGATACCACCGCCCACCAGAAAGCATCAGGGATACTCGTGAAATGAGACTCAGGTTCTTCAGCCTCAGCAAAATAAACAGCACTAGAGAACAAAATCACCCCAATGAAGAGGAAGAAGATTAGTAAACCTAGCTCTCTCATACTCGCTTTGAGGGTCTGTCCCAAAATCTGGAGGCCCTTAGAGTGCCGGGAGAGTTTGAAGATTCGAAAGACTCTTACCAGTCTGATGACTCTGAGGATGGCCAAGGAGGTGGCCTGCTCTCCCTTCTGAGTCCCCTCCCGCTCGGCCATCTCGGTGCCCAGGGTGATGAAGTAAGGGATGATGGCCACAATGTCAATGAAGTTCATTATATTCTTGAAGAAATCGGTCTTGCTGGGGCAGGCGAAGAAGCGCACCACCAGCTCGAAGGAGAACCAGATGATGCACAGGGTCTCCACGACAAAGAAGGGGTCTGTGAAGATGTTGGACTTGTAGACCTGGGTGGTGTTGTCGGTGCGGTGCACCGTGTACTCCTTGTCCTCCTTCAGCTCGGGCAGCGTCTCCAGGCAGAAGATGACGATGGAGATGAGGATCACCATGACAGACACTATCGCGATCACCCTCGCCGGCCCGGAGCTCTCGGGGTACTCGAAGAGGAGCCACACCTGGCGCTGGTACTCCCCCTCGGGCAAGGGCCTCTCCTCGTCCTTAATGAACCCCTCGTCCTCCCGGAACTTCTCCATGGCCTCCTCGCCCAGCTCGTAGAACTTGATCTCCTCCGAGAACATGTCCAGGGGGACGTTGACGGGCCGGCGCAGCCGCCCCCCGGACTGGTAGTAGTAGAGGATGGCGTCGAAGCTGGGCCGGTTGCGGTCGAAGAAGTACTCGTTGCGGAGCGGGTCGAAGTAGCGCATGCGCTTCTTGGGGTTGCCCAGCAGCGTGTTGGGGAACTGGGCCAGCGTCTTCAGCTGCGTCTCGAAGCGCAGCCCCGCGATGTTGATCACCACGCGCTCGCAGCACTCGTGGTCATCGTGGGCGGCGGGCTGGTAGCTATCCTGGGGGTGGCCAGGGAGCGCGGAGGTCTCGTCCATGTTCTCTCCGGCCATCACGGTCATGGTGGCACTCGGGAAAGGGGACCGAGGGGCAGGGGAGAAGTGAGGGAAAGGGAGGAGGAGGAGGAGGAGGATGGAGGAGCACAGAGAGACCCAGGGCGGTTCGGGGGTGGGGGGTT
>VZRJ01001753.1:82102-100918 GCA_013397565.1 Ptilonorhynchus violaceus
TCGTGTCTGGTCTCAGGCCTCTTTGCACCTAAAAATATCAAAATCCCATTTTTGCTCTTTCCTAGACTGAGGGAAGGGAGATCTGTATCAGGAGAATCCGGTGTGGGCATGAACCTATATAGGACATTTATTACTGGATTTTCCATTAGTTTAAAAGCCATTTTACACCTCAGAAGTGCTCCGTTATTAGTGGTGAGTTCACCAAATAATGTGACTCTATCATCCTGAAAATTACTTTATCCTGGACCTCAAGGCAGCAGAGTTGCCTTATGAAAAGATTGATTAAAACAAGGCTTTCTTTTTATTTTCTTTCTCTAGGGAAAACAAGAAAGAAAAATCACCTGGCTGGAAATAATAAAATGATAAGACAGGAATTTTGCTTTAGATTGTGATGAAGACCCAAAACCCTAGGACATTTCAGGTTTTCCTATGGTTCTCAACAGAGACCAAGAAGGAAACTTGTACCATAGCAAGGGCCAAAAGGATGGATGCAGCCCCCTGGGACAGATGGGAAGAGACCCTGGCAAGGCTATGAACCTTCAAGAGAGAAAGGTGGGAATCTGCTCTAACTTTTCTCTGGTTATAAGCTTCCAGAGCCACATAAAATGTGCTTTCTCCAGTGATTTTAATCCATATACCAGGAACTCACCTGCTAAAGCAGCACTTTCTTAGTAAAAAAAAAGATAATCTCATGGAAAACTTGGGTTTATGGAAATATGCAGGCACCGAAAAATGATGGTCATGATGTCTGGCCAAAATCACATCAGCTCATGACCCCAGTCCACAGATAGGCCCAGCCTTTGTCAGATGTGTCACAAGACATGTCAGAGGAGCTGGGACACCTCGCAGGGAAAACACAAAATTGCCTGAAAGAATAAACATTCATCCCCCCATATCTGTCCCTCCACCCACTCCCTGATCCTGCACACACCCTGACAAGACACGCTTCCAGCTTCCTTCCTTCCTCCCCTCACACACCAATCCAGGCACTTACTGGGCATGATAATTACAGTAAGCTCTCAAATCCCAATAAATACCACCAAGCTGGCTACTCAGGGGCTTCCATGCCATCGACTTTTTAACACAGCAGTGATGATGATCAGACTGCATTGCATCTGAGCACTTTTGGAGGTTCACCCTTTGGTTAGACTCGGGGGGAGGGAGGAAATACTGTCAAAAACGAGGATACTTCAGCCTGGAAAGAGATTCACAGGTTATGTTTTTAAACTTCTACTTTTCAGAACACTGGCAGAATAAACCTGTGGAGGTGCCTGTTTCAGGCTCTGCTGTTCCTTCAGGCACAGCAGTGACGATGATGCCTGCTCACACCGTGGTTGTGCCTGAATTGCATGGCCAGTGGAAGTGCCCAAGGCTTGGGAAATCACAGCCAGGGTGGGGGGCAGTGGAAATAGAAGCAGGGGTGCAGAACCTCCCACCCTCCGCCTGCATGTTGGCCAGGCACTGCCTCAGGCTGACATCCCTCCCACCTGCCTCCCCTCTCCATCCCACCTGGGCCAGGAAAGCTGTGCAGCTCCCTCCAGGTTTGTTCTCCAGCACAGTTCACCATAAAGTTTAGGAATCACAAAACTCTCAGAGCTCAAACATTTCCCCAGCCCCGGGGCCCCCGAGGACAATGCCTTCTGTATCTCAAATTTCTCGTGATTCAGGACTTACTCAGAGTCCTTCTTTCCAGCACATCTCACAAAAGGCACCGTTTTTGTTTTGCTGCTTGAAGATCTCTCTGTTCTGCAGCAGCAGCAGAGCAGGAGCAGCGTGAGAAGAGGAGGGGAACACACAGAATGTTTGGCAGTCCCAAAGGCTGAAGGGTGAGGGAGGGATCCTGGCACACGGGGGGGGTCAAGTTGAAAATCCAGGAAGGGGTGATACAGCTGCAAATGAGAGGAGCATGCTCTGGGGGGAGAAGGGCTGCAGGGGACCAGCAGCAGTGCAGGGGCTACAGAACCTTTAGAGGACTGTGAGCAAGCAGAGTGAAGCAAGGTTCATCAGATCCTTCTCCTGCATCCAAGAAGTGACTCCCACAGAACGTGGATGCCAACAAATACCTCAGAACCAAGTGATTCACTGCGTGTTGGCTGCTGCAGGTGCTGGGGAGTTCTGTGTGCAGCAAACAGGGATGCACAAAGGATGAGCAAGGCCCAGCAGCCAGGGCACTCCGTGTGCTCTCCGTGTCACAGCAGTGGAGCGACTTCCCAATGACTTTTCCTCCTTATTTTCCACTGAAGTTTGCCCAGATGCCCACAAAGGGATGCCACACTCCTGGCCACAGTCAATGCCCGTGGAATTTCGCACCAAGACACAGCTTCTGGTGTGCAGGACAGTCTGTAGGAGCAATGTACGGGGCAGGGCTTTCTGAGCCTGCAGGGGAGGTGTGGAAAGTGGCCCCTAGGAAAGGATGTGGCAGTCAGGAATAAAGGGCAGCTTACTTCAGCTCCTGGCTAGGAGATGGCAACATCAGGTGACTGCAAATGCATATGAGAGGGACAAAATGAAAGAGGCCAGGGATGCATCATCTGCAGAGGAAATCAGCTGAAGGGCCAGTCTTACCTTCTTCAGCAAATGCAGCTCCAAGGCTCCATCCCTGAGGAATCAAAAAAAGGGTAGATTCTGGCATTGAGGCTATTTCATATTCCTGCTGGCTCATGTACAGAAGGAATGTTTATGTTTCCAGTGCTTTGAAATGTGATACACCTCTCAGCCCCTGTCGGTTCGTTGCTTATGCCCCTGCTCCCTCCCACTGGCACTGAACACCCTCAGAAATATCTGTCTGTATGGATTCCAGGGTCTCCCCCTGCGACAAAGCCCCGGGGCAGAACGGGGCAGCCCCTCAGCAGCACCCGGGCAGCACCTCAGGGGATGCAGGGCTGCGGATTCCCGTCTCCGATTGCCAGGGGAAGATGAAAGCCTGGGCGCTCGGGCTGTAATTACCCACGCTGAACCTGAGCGGTAAGCCAAGGTTAATGGTCCCACAGCACTGCCGAGAGGTGTAAGTGATCCCCCAGAGAGCGCAGCAGGTCAGTGTTGTGCTTCCCAGTGTCGCTGGGAAGGCAGAGCTGTCAGCACCTCGGCGTCCACTCACGCCGTCCACACGGTCCCCTGTCAGCCCAGCTCAGAGAAACGGAGCTGCTTCACCCACCACGTTTTCCAGCACCAAAAAACTGGACATGGGCTGATTCTATTGCCTTTTGTGCCTGCTGCAAGCAGGTGAACTGCTCCAACAGGGATTCACACATCTCCAGCTAATCCACTGCCTGCACCTCCCCAGCTGAGGTGCTGCTGCTGGCCCCATTTCTTTAGATGTGGCATTAAGCAGAGAAGCCATGTGAGCTGAGCTGGAGTCAGAGCCACCCTGCACTGCCTGAGCCACAAGGAACTGGCACAAAGCTGCATCCAGCGTGGAGAAGCCTGAGCCACAGAGGAGATGAGATCACAGAATCACAGAATCACAGAATGGTTTGGCTTGGAAGGAACCTTAAAGATCATCCAGTGCCACCCCCTGCCATGGGCAGGGACACCTTCCACTATCCCAGGCTGCTCCAAGCCCCATCCAACCTGGCCCTAAACACTGCCAGGGATGGGACAGCCACAGCTTCTCTGGGAAACCTGTGCCAGGGCCTCCCCACCCTCACAGAGAAGAATTCCTTCCCAATATCCCATCTAACCCTGCTCTCTGTCAGTGTGCAGCCATTCCCCCTTGTCCTGTCACTCCAGCCCTTGCCAAGAGTCTCTCTCCATCTTTCCTGTGGGCTCCCTTCAGGCACTGCAAGGCCACACTGAGGTCACCCCAAAGCCTTCTCTTCTCCAGGCTGAGCAATCCCAGCTCTCCCAGCCTTTCCTCCCAGCAGAGCTGCTCCATCCCTCTGATCCCCTTGGCGTCCCTGCCGTGGCCTGGCTCCAGCAGCTCCACGTCCTCCCTGTGCTGTGCCCAGGGCTGGGGCAGCTCTGCAGGTGGGGTCTCTGTTAATCTGGACTTGCAGACCCGCTCTAGCCCCATGATGGGACTGCAGCATGGGAGAATCCATCGCTGGAAATGAGAGGGAAAGAGCAATAAAAGATTTTTCTCTGACCGGATTCACCAGGGTTACCTTCCAGAAAAACTTTGGGGGAGAACTGTTCAACTGAAAACCTTTTCTTCCCAGCAAAACCAACTTATCAAAATAAAGCAAAACAAGCAGTTTATGGAAGCGGGGAAGTCTCTCCCATTTCCATTCACAGACTCATTTCAGTTCCCTGCCTCGCCTACCCCGTCACACCAACTGACCCCAGCGACCAATGCTCTTTCTAATTTTCCTTCCTAACAGACGAAGGAAATCACAAATCTCTTCCTAACAGAGACGTGTGCCTTCGTTTCCTTCCAACAATTAGCTGTATTTCTGCTCGGGCTTTTCACTGGGGAACAGAAATAGATCTTATCTGACCCCAAAGGGATCGCTGGACACGAGGGGATTAAGAGGAAAGCAGATGTTGGGTCGGAGCGGGTGTAGTCCTGCTTGTGTTTTCAATCAGATCTTCTTCTTGTCCCCAAATCAAGAAAAGCCATTCACTGCAGCCAGGGGGAACCTACAGAGTGTGCACCTACCCTGCTGCTGCTGCTGCTGCTGCTGGCATTTTGACAAGATTCTGCCTAAAGATGACCTCAAAATATTTCCCTCCTGCGTGCCTGCCTGGCCATGTCCCACATCCCAGCAGTAATGAGTGGACAAATCAACTTGTAGGGGAAGACCAAAACCTGCAATCTTTTCCTATGCCATGGACCTCGCTGAAGGCAGCAGCAGCATCAGCCAGGCCCTGCCCCTGGGGTGTGCTTGGCTGAACCCTGGCAGTGACCACGTTTGCCTCTGGACCACGGAAAGGCCCCAACCCACAAATAATGTGTGAGCTTCACCCAGAGCTGCAGCTGGGTAAGATTCTGCCCACCCCCGTATCTGTCCCCTCCTTCCCTCTGCTGAGCTAAAGCACCAGGCATTAGGATGCTGACATTTCAAGGACACAGCATTGCTGGGGTTACCCAGCCTGGGGTCACCCAGAACAACTCCCATTGAGAGGCAGAGCAGGGACTAGGAAAGGTGCAGGTCAGTGTTCTGCCAATTTAGCAATAGTTGAGCATCCCTTTAATGTCAGCCCGTCCCACTCTGGGCTGGGAAATGTTCTGTTTAATATGTTTTCCGCTGTTTTCCCAACAGCACTTGAAGTCTTACTAAGGCACCATTTGCCTTTTTTACAGTTCATTTCTCTGTTACAAACAACTTTAACAACAGGCAGGCGAGCAGTGTGAGACCACAGATGGACACCTCTCATCTTTACAAACACGAGCAGAACCCCCTTGTACCCTTATCAGGACACTTTGGTGTTCAATCAGTTAACATCCAGACAGGAAAAAAACAACTTGTAAAAATGAAAATATAAGTCTGATACAGCAAAGCCAGCAGCAATTCCAGCTTGGCTTCTTTCTACATCTGGTCAAATGCACCGAGTCTGCAAGGGGCCAAAAATTAAATATCTGGACCCTGCCTTTCTGCACCCTCACTCCCCCAAACTCCCAGCAGCTCACCTACCCACAAACCCAGCCTCAACTCTCAGCAGCAGAGTCTGCCCTGGCATACACTTGCCCAGCTCAGTGGCTGGGCTTTTATTTAAAACAAATAAACAACCAAAACCGGGGGAGAGCTGCTGCAGTGAGCGCGCTCTGCGCTCTGCTGTCACCACCAGCGCACGGAACGCGCCTGGAAGTCCAAGCGTTCTCGGACGGCCGCAGCTCCTCGCAGTTAATCCTGCCAAAGCTCACTCAGCCCCTGAAACCAGACAAGACCGAGCTCATGAAGTGTGGGAAGCTCCTCCAGCGCTCACTCAGTGGCAATTTACTGTAACTCCAGCAACGAGTTCCTCCCCTGAGGCGCTTGCGTATCTGCAGCACGGCTTCCCGGGGCTGTCACGTCGTTAATTCCCAGTGTTTATAGGCCAGTGGAGCCCTTGGATTTGCTGGGTGTACAGGCTGGGAGGTGCTAACGCATCTGCTGCAGTGCAGGGCGTCTGTATCCGCGCTCCAGCACAACCTGCAGCTCCTCCTCACAGGGAGGAGCCCCAGCAGCATCCAGGGAAAGGGCAGGGGGAATGGGAAAGGACAGAGGGTGTTGCACTGTGGAGAGACAAAACGCCCTGAACGCTGGGTTTTTTAGTAAGATTCTGAGCCTTTTACAGAGGACTTTGAAATAATTTGCTGACCAGGATCTGAATGGACTTTATCCCACAACGCTGTGGTTGTAAATTGTTGTCATCCAAACGGGCTAAAGGAGTGCTGAGGAAACAAGAAAGGAGCCAAAGGCCTCAGTTTGTCGTGACACAGAACAGAAAATAAGTTTTAAATACTCCTTTAAAATGAGCATGTGAAACAAAACCGGTACTCACCCGTTCCAATGGCCAAAGCAACTCTCTTCAGCTGGATAAAGGAGAATCACTTGAATTTCAGCCAGGCAGGGGCTCCACCAACCCAAAGAGTGGCTGTTCTGTTGCAGGCCAGGTCTGAAAACATTTCAGGTTTTCAGAGTGAAAACTCTGTCAGAGTGAAATTTCTGTCTGTGCACACAGAAATTTTAATTATCAGCTTGAATTCCAATGTTTCAAAACAGAGTACACCTCTAGAGATGAGAATACAAGTATCACTAAGAAATTGGCTTTCAAGTTATCTTTTAAGCCAAAAAGCTAAACACTTCCTCATCAAAATTAGCTTTTTAACTTGGATTTTCACATCCCCCTAAGACAAATCAGATGGAGTAAATTTTCCTACGTTCATCCAACCTGAGTTCAAAATTTTTGCTGTGAACCACTTCAGTGAGTAACTCTGATTAAACCACTGCCATTTCTTGGTGCTGTCATGAAACATTTTGTTTCAGACTGGAGCACTGTCTCTTTCCTTCTTTGTTTTTTCTGGTCATTTTAAATCAATTGTGAAGCCTGAGTAGATATATATATATATATATATTTTTTTTTTTTACCTTAGAAATTTTTTAATTAACCAAGTGAACACAGAATGTAGTGCTTCATCACCTCTGCTGTGAGGAGCTCCAAAGTGAGTTGAAGGCATCAGCAATCTGCCTGTAGAAGCAGGGATTGTGGGCAGGGCAGGGGGGATGCTGAAGGCAAGGCAGGAGGTTCAACAGGAGAGCAAGCAGCGTGTCAGGAAATGCAGAGAACAGCGCCATTTGTTTTTATCCAGGAGCCTTTTCGCCTGACAGAGCTGAAGAATCCCAGTTTTCTAAGAGGCACCCACAGGACTTGCAGACTTGAAGTCATTCCATATAAATTTTCAGCCGGGAAAACCAGTACTTGCATCGCAGTGGGTGTGTTTGGGGGAGGGAGGGCACCCCTGGGATGGCACTGCAGGTGACCCTGCCTCGGACTGGGTGGTCTCCACAGGCCCCTTCCAACAATGAACAATTCCGTGCTGCTGGGACCATAAATCATGCAGTGGGATTTGGATCACAGCAGGAATTTGTCACCTGAAAATTTCTCCAGAAGCCTGAGGAGCCCTCAGGGAACACGTGACGACGTAATTGCTGTGTGATAGCTTTCGTATTGTTCTTCCCCGGCTCCCTCCCACTCTGAATCACATCTTTACTTTTTTGAAGGTCATATTTTTTCTTTTTTCCTTTAGAGTTCTCTTTGAAATAATTACCCTTTTTCCTCACAAAAACTGTGATTTATACCTACATCTCATCACACGCAGCTTTGACTTTCACGGCCTAGAACATTTGTGCCTTTCCAAAAGGATACAGATCATTTATCTGTTGGTTCCCAGTATTGCTGTAAGGTAGTGAAATGTTAATATATTGTGTTCTGGTACCAAGCAGGCAGCCCAGGTGAGTCCCAGCCCACAATCCAGGCAGGGGAAGAGGATGTTTTATGGGAAAATGAGAGGTGTATTCATCACGCCAGCCTGGCTCTGTCTGGGCTACCAGCTCACGATATTTCTGGCCAAAGTGGGATTTGATCCAGGTCTCCTTGCACACGTGGAAAAGGAAGAGCCAACAGTAGGATCCTGCAGCTCTTTTAAAATAACTTCCCAAACTGAGACAAAATATATAAAAAATACTATTGTTGTCTGGGGACTAACTGGAGAGACACAGAATATTTGTGGGATAATTTGTTAACCCAATATGACTTTGCTGATACCTGCAGCTCTCCTTTTATCCTCTGGATCCCCTGAGCCTCAGGAACATCTGCTTTTCACGGGGATTGGCCAAAGCACAGCTTTGGTTTGTGCCTTTGCTGCCTCCCCCAGGCACCGTGGCAGGCAGATGAAGGAATTCTCCTCCTTGGCAGTCGTGCTCGCTCGGGGGCTGAGCCCACCCACCCCCCTCCTCCCCAGTCCCTTCAGCACGGGGATTTTCACCCCTTTTCTCACCACCCTGCTCTCAATATTTCACTGAGCCCTGCGAGCCTGGGGAAGGGGATTTACCCTTCAGCATGGAGCTCCAGCCTCGCAGCACTCAGGCACACAGCTCTGCAAGAGAAGGGGCTAATTAACCTAATTGCCAAACAGAAAGAGGGAACTCCCACTCAGGGTCTGCCTGAAATCACGTTGTTAATTATTTATTCATTCATTTATTTGCCATTTTACTTCGAAACCAGAAGGTAATGGAAATGTGAGCAATAGGTCCCCTTCCTCCCTTTCAATTTGGATTTGTCAGGTCAAATTTAAGCCTCTCTTTTAGTGCATGTGGGAGAAAGGGGAAAAAAAAAAAAAAGAAAATCCTTTCCAATGTTTCAGATAAAATTTTAAAGCCTCCACTTTTACTTTAATCAAGAAGTAATGGGATTAAACAACACTCGATACATTATCCTCTCTCATGAAACCTTTGCACTGAACGTGACAGTGATAACAAATTGTTCTGCAGAAAAATGTTCTGAAGTTGGGTGGATTTGGCAAACCACAGTAGGGACTTGTTGAGCAGTGCCTGACTCGGGATTCTGACAACCAGGAGGATTTAGAACATTCCTGAGTTTCAGTGGAGCAGTTCAATTAATTTATGTGACATCTGCTCAAGTGGTTTGGGTTAAAAAGTTCCATAATAAGCATTTGAGCAAACCACAGCTTCAAATCTAAATCTGGTTCTCAGAAGAACTCCTTTTCATTTTTTTTCCCCAGGAATTTATTCAGGCTTTTTGCAAAATTTGTGTGTTGGAATAAAAGTTGTTAGTGCTTTTCAACCTGTAAAATGCCCTGAGTTGGCCAGCAGTTCTCCAAAAGCAGGTGGAAGCAAAAATTTTATCCTTTCTTTAGAATACATTTTCCCCAGCTTTACTTTAAGTCTGTTCTCATGACACTGAAGATCATTTTTAATGCACAAATATCCTTTTCTCATGAAATCCAGTGTGGAAATGGTCCAGCACTCATTGACTGCTTCTGTCCTGGAGCAGAGAAGAACCATACTTAATAATATATTTGCTGTCTGTCTAATAACAGCTTCTGCAGCATCTTCTGGGCTGGTGACACCCATAGCAGCAGGAAGGAATCAGCTGAGTCAACCATTCCAGCTCTGGAGATTCGCTGCAGCCTCATCAGCTCTTTCCTCACCCAGCACAAAATGCAGGGGCCAATGTGCCCATCCTCAGCTCTCCTCTGAGGAATGGTGAGGCTTTCAAACAATGACCATGGAATCATGGAATGGTCTGGGTTGGAAGGGACCTCAAAGATCATCCAGTGACACCCCCTTCCACTATCCCACATTGCTCAGAGCCCCATCCAACCCGGCCTTGGACATTTCCAGGGATCCAGAGGCAACCACAGCTGCTCTGGGCAACCTGTGCCAGGGCCTCCCCACACTCACAGGGAACAATTTCTTCCCAATCTCCCATCCAACCCTGCTCTCTGTCAGTGTGCAGCCATTCCCCCTTGTCCTGTCCCTCCAGCCCTTGTCAAGAGTCTCTCTCCCTCTTTCCTGGGGGCTCCCTTCAGGCACTGCAAGGCCACAGTGAGGTCACCCCAAAGCCTTCTCTTCTCCAGGCTGAACAATCCCAGCTCTCCCAGCCTTTCCTCCCAGCAGAGCTGCTCCATCTCTCTGATCCCCTCGGTGTCCCTGCTCTGGACTGGCTCCAGCAGCTCCACGTCCTCCCTGTGCTATGCCCAGGGCTGGGGCAGCTCTGCAGGTGGGGTCTCAGCAGAGGGGGCAGAATTCCCCCCTCCCAGGGTAGGGAATGGCAGAGGAGAGCAGACTGTGCTCCTCCTGAGCTGGTTTTCCCCAGTAAGGGGATCTGTGGCCTCTCCCTCCATGGGAAATGCCCAGAGGCTGTCCTGGGATGAGAAAGGAGACACTGGACACAGTCCTGGCCACTCCAGGAGATGGAGGAGCAACCGAGGCTCTAAGTGGCGATTTGGAACAAGGCTCTGTGCTGGGCTACAGGACAGGGATAAGTTAGTCATGAGCACAGATGAGGAGTAATCCTGCATTAGTCACACCGCAGATAATAAGAGCTGGAAAATGATGACATGTGAGCCTCATGTTAAACCCACTTATGCTTAATTCTCTGTGCCGAATATAAATTGTTCTAAAGAACAGCGCATTCCTACAGAACAATTCCTCACATAATGCCACTAACATCTCTGTCATCTTGATTTAGGCCATTTAAATGTCAGCAAGACAAGTTAGCACTGCCTCAGGGCAGCTCTGTCCCATGCACCACAAATCTTGTTCTATCATATTCTATTTTCCTGCAGCGCCTCGTGAAAAGGTCCAGCTCTGGCACGCAGGGGTGGATTTCCAGTGGGGACACAGGGGCTGGGGACGGTGGTTCCCCTTTCCCTCCCCACATTCCTCCCCAGAGCAGTGTGGAATATAAAGGATTAGGATCTAATGGGACTTGGTGCATCTCTGCCCCTGCTGTGGCCAGGCTGCCACGTGCAAATGCTTCCCATCAGCTCATTCCAGCCCTGAATGCCTTGGTTCCCCACAGGTGTGTTTGCATGTCCCAAAAAAACAACTGAAAAGCCAGGGATGAGGAGGAAGCACGAGCCAAGTCTTCCATAAGAATACAAAGTGCCCATCTGCCCTGCAGCAGCTTTGAAAGATCCACAGTTTCTGCCATCAGACTGGATTGTTAGGCATGGAAAACACAGAAAATACTCCAAGCCACAGAACCACAGCATCGATGAGGTTGGAAAAGACCTCCAAGGTCATCGTGTCCACCCTTTGACCAGCCCAGCCTTTGGCCACGCTGGCCACAGAGAATCTGGGGTTCGAAGGGCAGAATATTCCCCAGGGAAGGGGGAGTGAGTGCGTTGATTTCTGAGGACTCGAGTTCAACAGAAAAAGCTATAATGAATTTTTCTTTTGTCAAAAGTGGGTGTAGATCCTGACAGGATTAAAAAACCTCCGAGGTGAGATTTTCAAATGTTAGCAGATAATTAGCAGCATTAAAAAAAAACCCCAAAACTGTGCAGAAAGCTCCAGAATTAATGAAGTGCTGCCCCCCTCTCAAGCCCTTGCAGCCTGTTTGGAGAGAGGCTCTGAACCCCCTGCCACGAGCCCTTCCCCTCTGGAGCCGCAGGGCTGCGGGGTCCAGAGCACCCTCAGCCAGGCTGGGCTTCCAGGTTTGCCCCTGGAACCCGCAGGAGGATTTCAGAGCAGTTAAAACCTGCCAGGAGAGTTCAAACACATTCCACGAGCAACCAGCCTTTCTGCAGCTCTCTCCAGAGGTGACCTGCGGCCTGGGACTCACAGCAAACACATTTTCCCCATCCTGGAGACCAAACTTTTCCTATTGGCTTTGTCCTTGAAGAACAACAGCAGCCTGCTGGGTGAGGGGAAGAGGACAACGTTCCCTGGAGATGCTGTTCCTGGAGGTTCCTTTTGAAAGGCCTGGAGCGTGCTCCCACTAAAATCAGCAAGGAAGGGATGGCTGGCCCCAGTGGGAACGAGACCATGTGCAGCAGCTTTGCATCCAGACTGGGCTGGGAAGCCTTTTGTTGCTGTCCCTGGTTTGCATGCCTTGTGTACAGGAGGCAGGCAGTGCCAATAAGGGACTGACCCCAGGGAAGGGGCAGCTGGAGCAGACGCCCCGGTGAGCGTGGCGTGGATTGTGTTACACAGAGGGGGCATCCTGGTGGCCCTGGGTTATGTTAGGATGCTGTTTTCCCACGAGGAAGGAGAGCAAATTCCCCAGTGGTTAAAGGCAAGCAGGGATCTAATTGATTCGTGTTGAATCACTCCTCCTGCCCCCACCCCCAGGACCCCTCCCTGGGAACCAGCAGCCTGGAGATGCTCCTCTCCCAGGACCGCTGCCTGGGTGGGGAACGTGCCAAGCAAGAGGCATTTCCTGCAGCAGAGGACTGATAAAACTCCTGTCCCTTGGCTTTTTCCCGTTGTCACAGAGGTGGGAGCCCTGTGACTGGCACAGCAGCAGCCACCCATCCCTGCAGCCCCCTGCCCCTGGTCTTCCCCTCGCACACCCTGGATTTCCCCCGGGGCTCTTTCCCTGAGTCCCAGCTCTCCCTTCAGCCACACTGAGCCCAGCTCTGCACACTCCCTCCCTCGGCTGCTCCCGTGTTTCCCAATCTGTTCCCAACCCCAGCCCTTCCCCTCCACTTCCCAGTGTCTTTATTCACCCAGACTCTCCTTCCTCATACCCCACCCCGCACCAGACCCTCTTTCACTGTCTCCTGGCTTCCCCTTGCTGTTTCCATCAGCTTGGCTTGCAGTCTTAGCATCCTTTCCTCCCTCCCTCTCTATATCCCCTTTTGCCATGACCTTTTAGCTTCCCCACACCAACATCCTGGTCTGGTATCCAGCAGGTACCCCCCAGGGCCATCTCAAACATCAGGCCGGGCCCAGCAGCCCTGTGAAGGCTTGGAATGCCCAAGCAGGAGCCCAGGAATCTCTCAGTTCAGGCTGAGAGACACACAGCTCCAGTCAGACAGAAGCCACAAATCAAACACAGGTTGCCCTTAGACAGAGGTGAACAGCTTTTTCTCTTCTCCTAAGGAGCTTTAATCAGCTCAAAATGAGAAACTCTTTGCAAGGGCCTGGAGTGACAGGACAAGGGGGAATGGCTGCACACTGACAGAGAGCAGGGTTAGATGGGATATTGGGAAGAAATCCTTCCCTGTGAAGGTGGGGAGGCCTTGGCACAGGTTTCCCAGAGGAGCTGTGGCTGCCCCATCCCTGGAAGTGTCCAAGGCCAGGCTGGATGGGGCTCTGAGCAACCTGGGATAGTGGGAGGTGTCCTGCCCATGGCAGGGGGCTGGAAAGAGATGATCTTTAAGGTTCTTCCAACCCAGACCGTTCCATGGCTGTCTGAAGGGGTCAGGGAGGCAGCACCCAGCTTTGCAAACGAGGTCATTCCAGGCAGAGCTGGACATTTAACCCAGACCGTGGGTTAAGCCTCGCTGGGTTTGTTCTCAGGATACACCCAGTCTGTGTTTGGTCACTCTGTCTGCAACCACAGCTCTGACTCTTAAGCCCTGCTCTCCTTCCTGGCACAGATATGAAACCCAGCGACAAAACCAGGGATCCCCTCCCTGTGCCTTCCCCAGCAGAGGAGGAATTCCTGTTCCCTGCAGGAGGCTTACAGAGAACATGCTGGGTCTGTGTGTGCCGAGCAGTTCATCCAGCCCGAGTGCCAGGCTGCAGCCAGCCCCGCTTGGTGTGGTTTGGTAAGGAGTTTTCAGCACATTTGCTGCTAGAAAACGTGGCCATGACTAAAAAGAAACCTTTCATTCAATGAAGAGTCTGGGGAGACACATTCCTGCATCCAGGAGGAAAACCCTGATAAAAAGCTGTGTGAAAGAGCCTGTTTTCCTTGTGTTTGCCCTGCTCCAGCATATCTGACCTGCATGAATCCTTAAACACGTGCTGAGAGAGGAGAGCCTTCTGCCCCACACTGGTGTGCCAGTGCTGCTGCTCAGGATGTGGCAAACCGAGGCTCAGGTCCCTGCCCCCCTGAGTAATTCATGGCTCACGGAAAGTGGAGCAGCTGCAGCAGGGGGGAGTGAGAGACAGCGATGCCTTTGGATTGGGGCACTTCCAGGGGATGCTGGAGAAGGCAGGGACCTTCATCCCCAAGTCTCCCACATTCCTGGTGGCTGTCCCAGCCACGGCTGCATCTCTTGCTCTGGTGCTTCGGGGGGAATCTTCAGAGCTTGCTCCTGTCCCTCTGCAAAGGCTTTAAAACCTCTTGTAGCACAAACTACTCCAGTTCTGGCATTTTTCAACTTCTCAGATCTCTTGTTTTTTCAATGTCAATATTCTTTTAAACTGTAAAAGCACTTAAAATGCAAATTAAAAGATTTCTGTCTTCCCTGTGACCTGTTCAGGAAGCAGTCTGAACAGTTTGCTGCGTTTTCAGCCTGAATTCCAGGGCTTACTGCTCTGTGCTCCTGAGTACTCCCGTGGCTGAGAAAAAACTAATTAAAAAAAAAAAAATTAATGGGTTTGATATTTGGTTTGGACAGCCATAAGGCTTGAGGTCAGGCTTGCAGGAGCAATTTCCGTCCAGTAACACTCCCGAGCCGTGTCTCATAACGTCCTTAAGGATCGGGAAAGGAGGTTGTGAAAATAAAATACCCACCCTGCAGACGAATCCGTGCCCTCAGGCCTCACCACAGAGGGGTGGGCTTGTCACCTCCAGGCACTCCTGGCGTGGAGGACGCTCCTGGATTCCGGGAGCTGGGGCTCAGTGTTCCACAAGGATCCACACGCGGGGGAAGGAGCGGGGGTCATGCGGCAGCTGGGGTGAATTTCACCCTTCCTGCTCTCTCTGGACCTACACCCCAATCCTTTACTCTCCTGCAGCTTGCCACCCCCTTTCTATGCTTGCTGTCTACACCGGCTCAGAGAGCTCCTTCCTTTCTGGCATCCCACGGTGTGACATCCAAAAGCTCCGTCCCTGCTCGTGTTCACACAGTCCTCCTGGGGCCTTTCTGCTCGGCCACTGCACCCCTCAGCTGGAATTTAAGCCTGTCAGACCCAACTGTGCTGCTCCTCCCCTCACTTACAGGTGTCTCTGGCTGCCTGACTGCAGCAAACACTGCTTTCCTCCAAAGCTTCCTCCAGCTAAATGCCTTCAAACCATAAAATCCTCCTTAGAGCAAATCGATTGTGGCTTTCTGAACTACCCTGGAGCTCACATTCACCTCTCTGAGCCATCACCTTGCCAGCTTTCTCCCTGAACTCTGCTTTTACCCCCTTTCCTTCCAGCTGTAGATCTCCCTGTCCCCACCACACCCATGCCACTGCTTCCTCCTCTTCCCAGCGGCTGGAATGCTCTTTAACTACCTCAGTGTGCTGCATATCCATCAGGAGCGCCCGGCAGACAGGGGTAGGGAGAGGACAGGAGTCAGGAGTGGCACCCACACTTCCCTGCTCGCGAGAGGCAGGGAAAGGCACAGGAGGCAGAGTTCCCTGCACAACCCATCACCCTGACCTTTGCAGGAAACCGAGCTCAGCTCCGGAGCCCATCAGCAGCAGCTCAGGGCTGGATTTACCGCCGGGGCCCCCTGGCTTTATGCCGATGGAGCCGTATCGATCCCTGCAGGTTCGCGGCGGCGTCACGCGGGAGCCACGCGGAAATGACCAGAGCTCCCGGCGAGCCGAGGGGACACAAAGCTCGCCTGCGCCTTCCAGTTTGGTCAGCAGCACTGGGGAAAGCTGCTGCTCCTCCATGCAGCCCTCAGCGCCGAGGTCCGAGCGTGGTGCTGGCTTAAAAAAGTGATAAATTACCTTCTCTTACTCATGGCTGAGTCTAAAGGTATTTGTGAATTAGTGCCAGTAGGTATTGCAAGAGGAAAAAAAAAAAACAAGAAGAAATTATAATCAATTCAGCAACCCCCCTTAAGCAGCACAAATGAAGGGAGATTTGCAATGACCTGTCCGATGCTCAGCATATCTGTCACCCACAGGGATGACAAGGTCTGGCTGTATTTTTCCAGCTGATTTGTAACTACCCTGGAGAACAGCGAAAGCTGGCAGAAATTCTTGTACTGCCACTTATTTCTCTGTTTGTTTGTCGAGTTTTTCTGTGCCTGTACTGAGCACAAAGGTTCCCCTTTGGGCTGCTCCTCTGACTTTTGGTTTGTGCTGCAGAAGGAAAAACAGAAATCCCTTGGCAGTTGCTGTTCTGGCTTATCAAAGAGCTGCTCAAAACACACCAGAGTCACAGAAAACAGGGTGAAAAGGTGCAAAAACAGCACCTTGGCAAAGCAAAGTTTAGAAAGCAGAGTTTAGTGTGAAGCAGAAAAGGACACACGCATGAATGTGACCCTATGGCTGAGAATAAAAAGCACAAAGATTCTTCTTGCTGGGGAAAAAATGAATCCATGGAACAGCCTCATATTCATTACATTTCTGGCAGTGGGTTCTCAGTAGGATGAATGGGGCTCATTTTTTGA
Organism: Ptilonorhynchus violaceus; assembly: GCA_013397565.1. Taxonomy (NCBI): domain Eukaryota; kingdom Metazoa; phylum Chordata; class Aves; order Passeriformes; family Ptilonorhynchidae; genus Ptilonorhynchus; species Ptilonorhynchus violaceus. Next base: position 98,502 of record VZRJ01001753.1, read on the forward strand.
CAGAACAAGCCCTAGGGATGAGTGGCATAAATGTAATTCCACAGGGAAGGGGAGACTCACCTCTCAGCTGCTGGAACACAAGCAGAGAAATGTCCAGCAGGGCAAACCTTTGGCATCCTTGGCAAAATCCATCCCAGCAGTCTGGAGCTGTGCTGCTTGCTTCATGTCCTCTTAGAATCTGACAAAACACGATGATGGCTGATTCCCAAAGGAATGTGAATTGCCCTGGCTCTCAGGTGGGAGGAAAACGCCTCGAGCTGGTTCTTTGTTCCTTGCACTTTGTCCAGGAGCTGGATTTCTCAGTGTCTGGCACCCCAGACCTGCATGGACTCATTTCCACCACAAGGTCCTTCTTTCAGGATGGTACCTGTCAAAACCATGAATTCAGCCACTGGCACTTCCCTCACTCCATGGTATTACCCCTCATGCAAACTAGAAATGAGAGCTGTGCATTTTTTCAAAGGAAGTTTCTGGATTTTGGCAGAACTGGAATATGACTGGGGCAAAATCATCCTCCACAGAGCAGGAGAGGAGCTAATTTAACACTATGGGGGCAAAATTATAGTACTACTAAATTTCCAGGGAATATTAGGCAATCAGCAGCACTGTTTCCATGCAAACTCAGAAAACCAAGCAGGAAAATGATCTAGAGTTACTGAATTTCACTGACCGAGGCTGGAATTTGGGATTCCAACAGGAGGATGTCAGTGCAGGGTAGTGAGGGATGGACCTGCAGTCCCAGGAGCTGTTTGGATTCAGCTGATACCCCCTGATTCACAGAATTCAGGTGGAATCAGCTGAATCCAGCTGAGTTACAGGTTAGTTGGTGGTCATAAAATGGATCAAGAACTGACATCCATTCATTCATTCATTCTGGAGGAAACAAAGGAAGGTTTTCCTAAGCCTGCATCCCTCAGCTCAGAGTCTGACAGGTACAGGCAGGGCTATCCCTTCTATCAGCCCCCAGATCTCCCACATCCCACTGCAAGACATGGCAGGCAGTAAGATGGGCAGCTGGCACCCTCTGAAGTCAAATGAGCCCCACATCTCTGCCTCTGGGGCTGTGGGACTGCCCATTTTCTCAGGCTGGGAGGGAAAGAGCCAGCTCGCCATGGGCACAGGGAATCCCAGGCTGTGCTTCCCGCTTCTCCTGGGAAGCCGGGAGATGCTCAGGAGCCAGTGCCGGGGTGGGGAGCGGGAGGATGAGGGGCAGGAGGCTGTGGTGGAGGCGTGCAGCCGTGGATCCAGGGCCGACGGCAGCCGCGGCGGGGCTGCCGCCTTCCCGCTCCGCCTGGAATTACCTCCCTGCCGGCGTCTCTGCCACAAAAGCTCCTTCACACCTTCCACGAATGTGCAACGGCAAACAAACTCCCACTGCGGGCAAAAAAAGCCACTCTGCCAGTGTAAGAAACCTCAAGCAGGTTTCCTGAAGCTGAGGAGGAGCGCACAAAGGTTGTGCTGGCTCGTTAAGCTCTGGGAGCAGGAGGAACGTGTGACCTGCTCCCACTTTTCACAGGACTTACCCTGGCTTCCCGTAGGTGTTCACAGGTATAGTGCAAAACATCCCTTTCACTCCCTTTGAAGTGAAACATCTTTCCTTTGTCAGTATTTGCTCCCCGGTGGGTCCAGCTCCCCCCTCGTGTTCTGCTTACAGTCCCTGCAAATCTGAGCGGAGGATCAGACAGGATCGTGCTGGGGTGTCTGCTGGGACTGGGTGGGTGCAGTGGCACATCCACAGGGTGAGCCAAATTCCATTGCTGCTCTGGTTCATTCCCAACCACCTAGAGAGAGGCAGCTAAACACGCGAGCACAGCTGGGATTCTAATCCAAGTTTTCCACTGAAAATTTCCATCATTTGAAATCATATCTTACTTACAACAGTAACATGCAATAAAAGTACAATACACAGCCCCTGCCACTGAGCTGAACCCAAAGCCTTCAAAGCTCTGTATGTTTTCAGCAGCTCCAATACTGGGAGCCCTCGGGCACAATGCAAGCACCAGGCACTTTGGTTTGCCTCCTGCTCTTCAGGGTGTGTCTGTCTGAGTGTCAGTGCTCAGGGGGGAATAGAACAGGGAATGACCTGAGAGAAACCTCAGAGCATCCGGGTTTATATATGCACAAAAAAATGGGAGAGAAACTGTTGCCATAAGAAAGTTCATCAGCCTTGCAGCTGGAGGAGAAAACAAGGAAAAAAAGGTTTCTCAAAACTCCAAGAAGGTGCTTTGCTACATAAACAGTTCAGGCTGATGCTGAGCTGAGGAGGGGTAAGGGGCTGGGTGAAAACAGGCACAGGAACAGCACCAGCACCTTGAGGTTGTTGTGTCACCTCTGCTCTGCCTGCAGAGAATCACAGAATCAGAGAATTGTAGAAACATAGAATCACAGAATGGTCTGGGTTGGAAGGGACCTCAAAG
>VZRJ01001753.1:109014-122141 GCA_013397565.1 Ptilonorhynchus violaceus
CATCCCTGGAAGTGTCCAAGGCCAGGTTGGATGGGGCTTGGAGCACCCTGGGATAGTGGAAGGTGTCCCTGCCCATGGCACAGGGGTGGGGCTGGATGATCCTCGTGGTCCCTCCCAACCCAGGCCCCTCTGTGATTCTCTGGAGCCACCGCAGCTCAGTGGTGAATCTTGCTTCCCTTGCAGACAAATGTTCCCCCACATCAACTCCTGTGACTGACAGGAGTGGAGCAGTGCCAGCTTACACCAGCAGTACATCTGCTCCCACATCTTTACATAACTGTTCCTGACTTTTTCCCTTTTTTTTCGTTTTTTTTTTCTCCCCCCCTCCCCACAGGTAAAAAGAAGCTGTGATTATCTCCTGGATTCATTTGAGAAATGCCACCGAAATTGATGATATCATGATGATTATTACTAATATTTGCTACTGTTCATATTTTAGGCCCTTTAAACTCTTCCCTCCGTTGCTTTCAGAGCTGAGCTTGTCATTCCCGACACCACAGGCGAGGAGAAGAGCTTTGCACAAACACCAAACACGCTGCAAGACTTGGGGCCAGCCTGATTTACAGTCGCTCTGGATGATCTAATAACGCACAGATCAGGTTCATGCAGCAGTGAGCAATTCCACGGCCAGACCAACGGGGCTTCAGAGCAGGGGAAAGCCACGAGGCAAGCAAAAGGGTGCCCTGTGGAGAGGAAACACCTCACAGGGCGGCTGTGCTGGCAAAAGCACTTTTCACCTTCAGCATTGACATTTATCTGCTCTAGGGCATCACCTCCTGCAAGCGCTGGGCACGTTTGCTGCGGGCACCGTGTTGACATCACCCCAGAGAAAATAACAATGGTTTGGCAGCCTGCAAAGTCTTCTTAAAAATAGACTGAGAAGCCCCTGAGAAAACGACAGGCTCTAAAAATAGGACTAGAGCTGAGGGAGGGGGGAAAAAAATAAAGAAAAAAAAAAGAAAAAGAAGCTTTCCTGGTGGTAAAGCTCAGGGTCAGCTGCAAAAGGTGGGGTTCCTTCAAGGACACTCAGTGAGTGCACTGCAGGGCCCTGCAATGAATGGAAGCTCCCTCTCCGAATCCCTCCTGGGCTGCTCCGCTCTCTCAGTGAGGGGGGCAGAGGGAAAAGGCAGAATTTCGACAAATTCAAGGAGGTACAATCCGGGGGTTCCCTCCCTTCCTGCCCCTGACCAGCCCTCGATAACAACACCCCCCAGAATCGGTGTGGATCTGCCTTTTCCTCTCCCTCCACGCACGCCCCTGCCTCTGTGCTGCAGTGCCGGTGCTCCCTCTCCCAGAAACGGATTTCAGGAGCACATCCTTGCTGCACTGGCACCGACACAGACCTCGGGAGGCTGAGAAAATCACTGTAATAACCCAAATAATTGCCAGCAAGCGTCCCAGATTCTTGGTTATTCGTGATGCAGCAAGCTGGACATCCCATTTTCAATCCTCACACCCGAGTTTTAGGATAAGGCTTGAGGCTTCTGCAGGATTTTAGACCCTCCTTTTGGCCCTCCACAATGGCAATTTTTAGTATCATCCTGCCACGGTTACGAAATAAAACCAGAGCCCTCCAGTGGCCAAAAGCACACCAGTAACCCTGCTGGGGCTAACCAGGGCTGGTCCCCAGGCCAGCTGCCCTGCTTCCCCTTGGCGCTGGCCAACAACCAGTTTGGGAAGGGCTGGACAGCTGCGGCCAGTGGGATACACCGGGACAGGGAGCAGCCAGCACGGACACACGGGAGGACTGGGGGGTCCCAGGGGTTAAAATCCTAGTGTGTCTGGTGGAGAAGACACCAAAGGAAAGGGGGAGCCACTTAAACTGGCCTTGGCCACGTGTTGGGAATACCCTGATCCAGCTCTGCCCTAGAGAGCTGGAGGGGAGGAAGGAACCAGCCCGAGGTTTTGGCAGGAGTGCGATGGAAAGGCAAGGCACTGGTGGAGCCACGGGTCAGACACCCCCAGAAATGCCACCCTGTCACCTTGGAGAGCACTTATGGACCTCCAAGGAATTCCCTGCCCTTAAGGTAGCCACGGGATCCAGCCAGATGAAGCTGTGCCTGTGCTTTTGGCAGCTGCCTGCAAGCCAGACAGCAGGTTTGCTTGTCTAGGGTTTCCTTCCTTTAACTTTGATCACCCTAGTTTGGATTCTTTCACCCAGAACCACAGGGAAAGTCGAGTTTCCTCTGGGGTCGTGGAAGTGCCAGAACGGTTTTAGGTGTGCTTAAATACCAAACCTCTCTATTCCTCCCAGAGACACTTCCTTCTCCTAGCAATTGATTTCCAGGGAAGCAGAGATTAAGGAGCTGTTCCTCACAAGCTGGCAACGGTTTGGGTATCCTCTAGTGGCACCAAGTGGAATTTCAGTCACTAAATCCGGAATGTAAGAGGCTCACACCCTTCCCCTGTCAGCACACGCCCTCCCCTGTGGTCCTCAGCATCCCCACAGACGGCCACGGTCCCAAATTCGGGATAATTTCAGCTATGCTGGCCATAAGGAAAGAAAAAAGAGGACGTGATGGAATATTTCCAGCTTGGGAAAAAAGAGAAAAAAGGATTTTTAAAATTTTCTTTCAGAGAAACTCTAAGTGCCACCGCTCTGCCGTGAGAAGCTCGGTGACAGATCCTGGTGGCACAGCTGCTGTCCCTCTGCTGCTCTGTCCACTGCACGCGTGGGGAGCATTCCTGCACCCCAGAGAGCTTTCAGCCATCCAAAAGCAAATGCTTTAGCCCTGGCAGAGTCAGCTCTGCAATAACCCAGGTTCCAGAGGCTGAGTGGAACAGGATAACCTCTCTTCAGCTTTTTTTGTGTGTCATCCTGTAACCTTTAAATTGGAACAGCACCTCTGCTGTCAGATTCAAGGGGAGATTTCATGCAGTTCTTTATGACACTCCTAATCTGGGGAGCACGTCTGCCATCAATTTTCAAGCCAGGGAAGGTCGCTGTGGTCGTGTATTGTACTGAGAAAAGGGAAGGGAGCAGAGGAATCCCAGTGCCCTGGCAGAGCAGCCCTGTAATGCAGCGAGCACCTCTGCCCTGCCAGCCTCGCACCTCCCCTGGCCTCTAAACCCACAGGTTAAAATCCCCTCTTCTCTGGGTTAAAAACCTTAAAAACCGGATGACTGGCCAGCCCCTGAGCGGGGTGGGGAATGGGGTCACATCCAGCTGGTGGCCGGTCCCCAGTGGTGTCCCCAGGGATCAGGGCTGGGGGCAGTCCTGTTTAATATCTTTATCCGTGATCCTAAGGTATCCTGATGGAATAACCTCGGCAGGCAGACACCCCACGCTTCCACCAGGGATGGGAGAGGGAAACAGAGACAGCCCCAGGGGCAGAGTCTGCAGGGGCAGGTACTGACACACCTGAAACGGCGCTGCACACCTGAGACAAGAAAACCTCAGGCACTGGAAGGTTTCTCCAGCTCATTCCCGAATGGATCCCGCGCCCTCTGCTGGAGCGCTGCGCCCGTCCCAGCCAAGCCAGAGCGGGGAGAAGGGAATGCGGGAGTGCCAGGGAAAAGGGCAGAGCTGGGGATGGGCAGGGCCGGGAGGGGAAAGCTCGAGGGACAGAGTGGAACACCAGAGTTACATCTCCTAACACAAGGGGGGATGAGGGGGATCCTGCTCCCGACAGGCTGCCCAGAGGGGGATGGATGGATGGACGGACGGACAAAGGGATTTGGGGCTGTCTCAGATCACAGCAGAGAGGAGACTCCGAGCTTTGGATCCCCCAGTGGAGGGGGGTTCGGAATTTCATCCCTGCTTCTGGAGAGCCCCAGGGCAAGGCGTCGCTGCCACTCAGCCCTTCCCAGCTCGGGGTGCTCGTACCTGCGGCTCTCGCTGCTGCCTCCGGCCTGGGGCTGCAGCTCGGTCGCCCCCAGGAGCGGGTGGAGGTGCTGGAAGCTTTCTTCCCTCCTTCCGTGACGCCCGGGATCGATTCCATACGGACACAGACGGCAAAGGCGGGACTACACCGGGGGTGCAGAGCAGCCAGGAGCTGCAGGAGGTGAACACCAAGCCGGTTGGTTTGGAAGGAGCTGCAGCTGCACATCCCTGTGTGGTGGCGGAGTTTAGGACAGGAGGAGACTTCCTGAAACACAGCATCTCCTTAACACCCTCTCCCACCCCAGGGATGCCCCTGTTTGACGAGGATGTGTAAACTGAGCCCTCACAGACGCCTCCAGCTCCCAAACGACGTTCAGGAGCGAAGGTAAAAGCCTATTTTGCTCTGGTGAGCACTAAGATTGGGGCTGTCACTATCCCCAAAACCAAACAAACCACTGGGGAAGGGGTCCTGCTGCTCTTAACCCTCACAGTGGCGTGCCAAGGGAGAAGGAGCAAGTGTTCCTGGCAAAAGAGGACTTACAAGAGCATTACTTACTGTGGGCAAGTTTTAAGGAGTCCATAAAGGTCACCCAGACAAAATAGTTGCTTGTCAGTAAGCTGGTATTTACTGTACTGCTGTTCTCATCCCCAGCAACAATGTTTACAATATCTGCAAATAAGAGACTGGAAAACAGTGATCTAACTCCAGCAGAGCTTGGGAAAGGTCAGATCCAGATCCCACTGATGATCCTCCTTGCCTTCTCCAAACACATTCCAGTTCCAGCCCGAAGATGAGACCCCAGCCAGCAGTGACTTCTCTCCGTTCCATCAGCTGGCCAGAGGCTCTGCCCACTGTTGCCCATTTTCAGCCATGCCAGGATCTTCTCTTTCTACCCCAGACTGCACAGTTCCCCCTAAAGCCCTCTGACCCAAACAGACTCACCATCACCACTGTGCTTGTTTAGCCCTTCAAAGGAATCCATTTCCTGAAGCAAAACCTTTCATAACAGAACTCCTGTTGGCTCTTACAAAGGACATTTTTTGTCTTCCTCAGGCATTCATGGATTCAGTCCTTTGTTATCCTATTAATTGGCCCGGGACAAATGTTAAATCTGCCAGCCTGCAGAACCTTAGATGCACTTGTGGGAACTGTTTTTGCACCCTTGCCACTCTCCAGCCTTCGGGCACCCACGGAGGATTAAGTGAGTTATAAGGAATTCCACTATTTCCCCGGAAAGTCCTGAGTGAATATCACTCAGTTGTGATGATCTGTCAGCATTCATTCCCCATGTCTGCAACAGTTTCTGCCACAGTTATTTAATAGAAGAGATGCTAGTCTGTCCTTGATTTCATTTCTTCCAATTCAATGACTCTAAAATTGTATTCTCTGCTGGGATCCTTAACTCACTTCTAGGAAAATCATTGTAATAGGCCAATTAGGAGAGCAAATACAAATGCTGGACTCAGAATTAATACATTTATCCTCCTCCCTGCTGCTCCTTCTCCCTGCCATTCCTTTTGTACCTGCACTGCCACAAATGCAGTTTAATGCTGAAAGACTTTATGGCAGATACAGCTCGACTGGTCAGCCTTGCACAGCTTGAGCCTTCCCACTCCATCCTCCAAAAACCGCCTCCCAAACTTCCCCTAAGCCTGACTGGATAAAAAAAACCCTCTTTTGTCTCACACTGCAGCAGGTCAGACCAAAGAGGCTGTCACAGAACCTCACACCACGCAAGGGACTGAGGAAATGCAGGAAAAAAATTCCTGGGGCTCACAGACCCAGTCCTGGAGTGGAGTTACCTTTTGTCAGGACTGTCTAAATCCCAGATTTCAGCAGGAAGCCATGCAATGAGTATTTACAAGAGTGGAGGTCAGGGCTGTGCTGAGACAGGTGAGACGACCACTCCTCCCTCAGCAGCACTTCAGATCTTTGCTGCCTGCTGGATAAAAAGGACATTTTCACAGGAAAAACTTTTTTTTAATATAGAAGCATTTTGAGTCTTACTTAATAAATAGAAAAGGGAGAATGACAGGGAGATAACCAGTAACAACACTGTCGGTGTCGAGGGAGGAAAAAACAATTTTGTGTGAACCACTGCCCTTGGTTCCCTCAGCAGGGCCCAGACTCCAGAACCCAGAGGGAAACCGGGCTTTTTCCTTGGCTGTTGTGTCGCCGCCCTCTCCCAGTGTCTGTGAGGCAGACACGTGGATGAACACCATGTACGGGGGCTTACCTTGGTGGGTTCCACTCCAGAAGCAAGCAGAAGATGAGCGAGGAGTAACCTGGACGTTCCACTGAGCATTCCCACGTGCAGGGAACAGGACGGAGCGAGGCAGGTCCCTTGGAAGGGGGAAACACTTTGGGGAGTGCCCAAGTCGGCCCCGTTTTGTTCTGGTGTCCAACGAGACACAGGACCCGGGAGATGGAAGAGCAGCTCGGAGGCACCTTGGAACACACCCTTCCCTCAGCAAGGGCTGGAACGGGGCCAGGCGTGCACAGAGAGGAGAAAGCCCTTTAAAACACACCCAGCCTTTGGGGTGTGCAGGGCCACAAGGCGAGGAGGGGAGGGACAGGGGCAGCAGGGAGTGAGATGAGACACCCCCTCCTCAGCAGCACCACACTGACCTCTGGCCAGAGATCCCTTGAGCCTGAGGTCAGCAGAGCTGCCAGGGAACAGAGGGACAGCCCTGCAGGAGGGGGACATGCAGAGTCACCCTCCCATCCCTCCCCAGGGCAGGAGCTGAGCACAGGGCAGGGAAGGGGAAATCCTGCCAGCACACACGGACTGTCCCAAGGATGCTCCACAGCTGTTCTAACTCCACATCGAATATTCCACACAAACACCATAAAGTCCAGGAGGGCAACCAGCCTTCCTGACATAATAAAAGCCACACGACACTTTAAAAAATACAGCTTTTATTCACATCTAGCCTGTTCAACAGTGGACCACACTGGCAGGAACAACCACAAACACTGAGTCACAAGGTTTCACCAGGATCTCGCCTGTGCAACGCCGGGTTGGAGGCAAGCACACATTATGGCACCACCACGAGGGACAATGATTGCTGCTCCAAGCCCACTGGAGCCCCATCTCCCCGGGCTCAAGCCCAAAAACCTCATCTCCCACCCCTGTCTGCAGAGGACTTGTACTCCCCAAGCCTGAATCCAGCAAGCAGCCTGGAGCACGTGCCCCAGCTGAAAGTTCTGTGCACCTCACCTTCTTCATGTGAAAGGCTCCAAGTTTCCAGCAGAACAACTGAAAAAAACCCCACTCTCGACAATTCCTCAGGAAGGCTGGACCTCACTGGTACAGATGAGCCCCAGCGAGGGAGCTGGAATTCCTCATCTCACCACGTCATCTGGCCTGCAAATTCCAGCGCCTTCCTTGGAATAAGGCAGCAGAGCAAGGCTCCACAGCCAAAGCGAGGCCACCCTGTCACTCTCACCCCTGCTGATGGTGTGGGCACACAACATGGCCTAAGGTCTCTGCCCCGTGGGTTTCTGCAGGATATTCACACTTTTCCAAAGGCAGCCTGCACCCAGGCTGAGGCTGAACACACCTGCAGGATAGAGGGGCTCAGAGGATTCCCACGGTTCAAGCTGGCCTGCACTGGGATGGAGTGACCACTGCCTCCCAAGGACTGCAGGCTCACTCCACACCCAGCAGACCTGCTCCAGAGGCAGCTCAGGGTTTCCCTGAGCCCAGTCCCGCTCCCAGCCTGTGTGAGCTGGGAAGCTCCTGAGAGATGCAGACCCTCAGGCAGCAGCCCCAGGGAGGTGTCGCAGCCCCAGCCTGCGGGAGCTGCTCTCCCCCTCTCTTCCCTCGCACCCTGCCTGGGACAACCGCCAGGCAGGCTCAGAGCCACGCAGGAAATTACAGAGTTCCAGGGAAGCTGGATGCCCAGCATCCATCACACCACCTTCTGACAATCCCTGTGCAGAGCTGCCAGCACACCCAGGGCAGATCCACACGTGGTTACGGAGATCGCCGCCCTTTGCTGCTGCCAGAGGCAGGGAATTCCAGGCCGGAGCCTCCCTCCCTGCCCTTCACTCCTCAGTGCCAGTTGGGTTTTCCACCACTCTCAGCACGGACTCGTGGAGCTTGAAAAGCAGCGGAGGTTTTTGATCACAGTGGGGCAACGGGGGAAGACTTCAGAGCGCTTTGTGGGAACGCCGAGCACAGTTACATCACAATCCCAGAAGGGTCTGGCTACCGTGTCTCCTAAATCACACAAAGGACTAGGAGCAGTGCTGTCCCAGTGGCACTCTCCACATCCACAGGGAACAAGTCACAGAGGGCAGGCAATGGACTCAGGGTGTTCACTGTGCGTGTGCCAGAGCGAGACGCTGAGGAGGGACACGAGAAACGCCTCGAGCTGGGGCCCATCCCCTAAGAGAGCTGATATTCTCCATGAGCAGCAGGATTCCTACCTGCAGGGCTACGTGGAACATCTGCCTGGCATCTGAGTCACGGAAACACAGCTCTACAAAGCACAGGAACCCGAGGCCGGGCGGGCAGACGGACAGATGGACAGACTTCGGCCACTGTTTGATTCTCCAGAGAGAGCTGTTTGCCCCACTAAGGGCTCACCTTACGCGTTTGCCAGGGCTGGATCCTCCACTTGGGAAAAGGTTTAAGGGGAGTTTCACCAGCAGAGCCTTTTGGAGGTGCCCTGTGCCAATGCCCAGCTCCCCACAGGACTCTGCGCTTGCCTGGGGCTTCTGATGAACAGCTCAGAAATTGCTGCTATTCAGCCACTGCCAGCTGAATCCTGCTTTTCTTAGTTTTCCCACAAATGAGACGCATTTGGCTCTTGTAGGGGATTCTCCCTGCCTCCTTCCCCCAACCCCCGTTCCCACTTAGCTCCAGTTTCCTCGAACTGAGTGCTGACCCCTTTAAAAACAGCAGCAACAGGAAAACCAGGGAACTTCACTGCACACGGGGAAACTTCACCAACTCTGCAGAGAGCAGATGCAACACCTTCTGTTCCAGCATCCCATCACGACAGCCTTGCAGCATCCAGAGTCCAGCCTAGCAAGGGGAAAAAAGCATTCTGTTAACAACATGGACAAGTAAAAAGGGTTATTTGACATGGACCACAGTAAGGACACATTCATTTCTTACTGAGAATGTTCCACGGGGCTGAATTTGGAGTCTCTTGTCAGGGTAACTGCAGCTGGCTCCAATGGAAAGTGCTGCATTTCTCTGCTTACCTTGGAGCTCGCTGGGATTGGATTTGGGGGGGATTTTTCCTCCCAGCTCCTGGGAATTATACAGGTCTCTTCTTGCATGAGGTGAAATATGCGTGTTAGGAGGTTGGTAAGTTTGTCAGGATGCACTGCAGTGCTGTGCTCTCTGAGGACAGACACACAAGGGCTGACTCTTCCTGACTTTGGGAAGTCCCAGAGAAGTTTTCTTGGCATCTAAGTCCTTTTAAGACAGATCTGTAATAACAATTTGGTTTATAAGCCCCTCCCTCCATGGCAGGGGCAGGAAAGACTATCAGGGGAAGAGAGGGAATCTAAAACTTATAATTTTTATTTTTTTTTAAATCAGATCTGAAACGATTTAGTAGGCAACAGAAAAAAACCACGTTGGGTCTGCAAGGGCTTTTCTTGCTTTAGAAACTTCTCCACTGCCACACTTGGGTGCAGTCCATTGTGGCTGCATCCATCTGTGCTGGTGCCCACACAGCTTTTCCTACTGAGACCATTCCCTTTCCCACTCGGTGCAGGAGTGAGTTTGCTTTCATGTAAGTTGTTTTTTCCCGTGGATTTATAGATTGGAGAGGAGAGTTTTCGCTCCAGGGATTACAGAGGATGAACAAACTGAGATGCTGAGGCCAGCTCACAGTTTCCAGGAGATTCAGAGCAGCAGAAATTGAATCCTGGTGACTGTTTGGAGCTTGGCAAGTCAGAGAGCCCACCAGACAATTCGGGGGCAGAGGGATCTGTCTGCACCAGCCACATCAATTGAACCTCTGGCAAATCCCTGGATTTTCCAGCAGTGTGACCAATCACAGTGCTGTTTGGTCTGATTCTAGTTTAGATCTGATGTGGATCTTCCCTAAAGTCAGCAGAGATGTTCCACTGGGAAAGAGCAGAGGATGAGAGTCTCAACATTCAATATTTGGTACCTAGGATCTCCTTTTCTCCACTGTGTATATTAATAATCCAACAAATGCTTAGAAACTGTAAAACATTCTTTCTTACAGCCTGTTTCCTGATCTACAGGGAGAAGATTCCTGCTCCTTTATGGTTTGTAAATTCATTTGGCAAAGCTCCTTGCCAGCAAACGAGAAACCTCTTGCACTGGAAGTGCTGCATGGAAGGCATGGAATGTTCTCTGTCCAAGGCAAGGGTTGTGCAAAACTCAAAATCAACAGCAAAAGAAATGGCCCCAGCAAATTAAAATACAATGAATGAACAGGTTTTGGAGTTTAGCATGAAAAAATTCTCTCCAAGTACCTGTAAATCAAAAAGCCCAAATGTAAATTTTTCTGGACCACCTTTCATCAGCTGTTCTAGAAACAAGGCAGCTGCAGGGATCCAACATTACAGCCTCGAGCAGATGTCTGCAAACAGCTCAGAAAGTGTAACTGGGCTGTTATACCCACTTACAGCACAACAAATATTCATTCAACACTGCAAATATTGGGAAAAACCCAAATAGTGGGGCCACAGGACAGCAAACCTCACATTTTTAATCTGTCAAATAAGCAAGGGTGTAGCACAGCACAGCAGAGGGGCTGGCATGAAACCACCCTGCACCCAGGTTTGTAACAGTGCTGGAAAGCACCATGAAAATAAGGATTATTGCCACACAGAGAAAGGAATAGGACAGGTTCTGACAGGGCCAGGAGAGTGCAAGGTGCACCAAAGAAGATTTTTCTGTAATTCTATAAATGCAAAAGTAATAAAGTACCTAAAAAGAAAGGACACGAAGGCAAATGTGAAGCACAAGATAAATAAAATACCAAAGCACTCCTTGCCTAAGACTCACCCATGACTCAGCTATTGCTTACTTATTTTAAACACTATTTTGATATCAAGTACCAAACTAAACCAAGAATTTCCCAAGTGGTCAGTGACGTTGGATGCTCAGCTTGGACTCTCAAGGGGCTGAATCCCAGGAAGCAGAATGCAGGTCCTGCACAGAAACAAAATCCACTACATGGCTGTCATTTTTTATAAGTTGGACCTTGTGGAAAGGCATGCAAGGAATTAAATTTGGGGACCCTTTCTCTACCCTTTACTGCCCTTAATTTTGAGAGTCTGACACTGTTGCCCAAATCCGTAATAAATAGCTCAGCGCTCCTCAGAGAGGCTTTCTGAGACAGAGCAACACAAAAAATTGGACTGTGCTCTGGAGTGGGATCTCAGCTCACCTGAGCAATTCTCCAACCCCATTTCAGACACCCTTCTACGTTTATGAATTGAAAAGACATAATAAAACTCATATTTAAACCAAAACTGCTGCCTCCTGCTACCATGCCAGACCCTTGAATCCCTCTCACTGACGAGAGGTACAATCCCATTCAAACTGTGAGTGCAAGTAAGGGGGAGATCTGGGGACAGAAACAACTCCTGGCACGTTCACTGAGAATAATTTCAGGCTTTGAGAGTCTCTGGGAAGAGAAAAAATGTAGGGAAAGTTACTTCCTGTGGATGTAACTCCACTGAAGCGAATTTTACTGGCTTTCATTAGGACAGACCCCTGTGGCAGCCAGGCTATCACACTATGCAAAGACAAGGGAGAGGTGATTAAACAGGCCAGATCCAACCTATTTATAGTGCCCACCCTAAAGCAGAAAGGAGCAACAGGATTGGGAAGGGAGCAGCTCTGTTCCCAAGGAGAGGACGAACTCCTCCCAGCGTCCCACCGCAGCACAGGACACATAAGATCAGCTGATGTTACTGAGGGGAAAGGTGCAGCACTGCCTCAGGTGAGATTGGTTGGTTTAGCCTGAGTGAATCAAAATACTCAAGGAATTCCCAGGCCTCCATCATCCCTCCTGCAAGGAAGCCCCCAGTGCAACCCCACACAGAGCTGGCCACATGCAGCTCACACTTCTCCCCCCAGGAGCCATCTGGAACATCCTTGAGGAATCCCCACTTCCCAGCACGTGTTGTGCTTAATTCTGACATTAACAGCTCAAAGGACATTGCTGGGTTTAATGGCATTGTGCAAAGACTACACTGACTTGCTCCTCGTGGCCAAGTCCCACATCCATTCCCTTTTCCAGGTCTAAATCCAATCTAAGTGCTTGTCCTCAGCTGCCACCAAAGCAGCTCCCCCAAAGCCAACTCTGGAGACAAAAAAACCACAGAAAATCTGGAATTCCTCCACACATCTCTGGCAAATGACACTCAGGCTGCCTCGTGCTTCAGGCTCCCCAGCACTGCCACCAGCCCAGCACCGGGAGAGGGAAAGCAGAGAGGGTGGAGGATTCCTATAAAGCAGCTCAGAGGGGAGGGCAGTCAGCCAGGACAGCAGATTCCCTATTTCTGTGCCCTCCTGCACTGCAGCTGCCTCCAAGGAGAGCCCCAAAGCTCCAGGCACCGACAGTTTGGCCACCAGGAGCCCCCAGAGCTGCCCGTTCACACGGTCTTTGCTCAGTTACAACATCAACATCCTCTGGCAGAGCGGCAACACCAGGCAGATCCAACGGGCTGCCGCTGGAAAAGCTCTCCCCCAGGAAAAAGGGAAGAAGTGAAGAGCAGGAGGCCTCATTCCCTTCTCCAAGGAGTACTCTGGAGCCACTTCTGCACCACTGATCCTGTGTCCCACAGTGCTCCAGCAGCAGGGAGAGCATCCTGGTGCTCCCCTAACCCAGCCTCCTCTAGTGCCAGGGGCTCTCCCAGCGCCCTGGGTCCTGCTCACCCCACAAAAAGGAGCTGCCCTCCCTCCCAGGTCTTCGGGGAGACACCCCGTGCTCAGCTTAAAACAAAAACAGGCACTGGCTATGCAGGTAGAACGGCAGCAGAGAAGGAAATGGGATTAAATAATTTAAAATATCGAGGCAGACAACGTTCCTTGTGTGCACAGAGCCCTCGAGCCTGGGCTGGAGTTAATTTGCTTCACAGGGGCTGTGGTTTGGGTTGGTGCTGAGCACAGGAGGGATAACACAGAGATGGTTTGGGGTGTGCTGAGATGGTTTGGGTTGGTGCTGAGCACAGGGGGGATAACACAGAGATGGTTTGGGGTGTGCTGAGCACAGGGGGGATAACACAGAGATGGTTTGGGGTGTGCTGAGATGGTTTGGGTTGGTGCTGAGCACAGGGGGGATAACACAGAGA
>VZRJ01001753.1:122493-137304 GCA_013397565.1 Ptilonorhynchus violaceus
ATCCAAGGCCTTTCCCGGTTTTCCTACTGCCACACTGGCAAGGGAGGCTGGGGGTGCATGGGAAGCTGGGAGGAGACACAGCCAGGACAGGTGACCCCAGGTGACCAAAAGGGACATTCCAGACCTTATGGCATCGTGATCAGTTTATAAAATGTGGGGAAGATGGAAGGGGAGGTATGCTCAGGGTGATGGAGGTTCCCAAGGCACCGTTCCACGGGGTGGGGCCCTGCTCTCCCGGGGATGGCTGCACACCCGCCTGCCCACGGGAAGCAGGGAGTTAAACCCTTGCTCTGCTTTTTGCACGGCTCTTCCTTTCCCTATTAAACTGCCTTTATCTCCAAACCCGGGCGTTTTCCAGCTTTTACCCCTCCCATTCTCTCCCGGATCCCGGTGGTGGGCAGTGAGCAAGCACGCCCAGGTGTGCCTTGTCCCATCCCTCCCTGGCCCACAGGATGGCACTGCGACACCCCACAAACTCCTCCCGGGGGCGTTTCCTCACAGCAGAACTCAGTGTTTTTCCCGAAGTCAGACTTTTCCCCGCTGCAATTCAAATTTCCTTTGAACTTCCAGGCTTTCCAGAATCCAGCATAATTCTGCAGTGTCTCCCATGGAAAGGGTGGTCAGGCCTTGGCAGGGGCTGCCCAGGGAGGTTTGGAGTGCCCATCCCTGGAGGTGTCCAAGGAATTCCTGGACATGGCACTCAGCGCTCTGGGCTGGGGACAAGGTGGGCATCGGGCACAGCTTGGGCTCCATGGGCTGGGAGGGCTTTTCCAACCTTGATTCCTCTATGATTCCATGACCAGCCACTGCTTACAACACTTCAGAGTCCTGCACGAAACCAAATTCGGCTCAGAACCTTCCTATTTACCACATCATTTGCATTTCACTTAAGATCACTGCAAAAAAACCTGGGTATCCCACAGCTTTCCAGCCTGCACACACACACAGGGACACACACAGGGACACACCTGGCACACGTGCTCCTGTCCAGCTGACACAGTAGCCACAGGGTCCCCACCCTTTCCCATTTTTGGGTCACAGATGCAGCCAAAGCACAGAAGTCACAATTTGGGCTGTGCATCACATTTCAGAGCCTCCTCATCAGTGTCTGCCACAGGGCTTAGATTTCCCCCTTGACTCACAAAGCATCCCTTCAAGAGAAATATTTGAGGAGAACCGCAAAGTCAACGCTTTTAAATTAAAATTTTTGGAAAGGGCTGCGGAGGTCAATTATTTCAGCCCAAAGCAGCTGAGAAGATGAAGCAACCTGAGTTTTACCCGACTTGAATCCAGCCTCCCTTATCAGCTTTAACCTCAGTTGCCAGCCCTCATTAACTCTTCATCTGTGCTCCCTTCGGCGCTGTTCTAAGCGCTCCTTTGAAGCATCCCAAGGGAACCAGCACTCAGAATCGCACCAAAACCAGCCCTGAACATCCTCCCCCTTCCTACTTCGCGAAGTGAGCGATGCCACGAGGCGTGGAACGTCCCTCTGCAGCAAGGACAGCAGTTGCCAGGGACAACAAACCAGCCACGGTCCCGCTGCCTGCCTGGGAAAGCCAGGACTGCAGCTGCTCGTGAGAAATGTGGGACAGGGCTTGGAGCAGCCTGAGATAGTGGAAGGTGTCCCTGCCCATGGCAAGGGGTTGGAACTGGCTGATCTTTAAGGTCCCTTCCAACCCAAGCCATTCTGTGATTCTGTTATTTCCAGTTTCCCAGGCCTGCCTCACACCATCTGCTTTTTCCCTGCAGCAAAGAAAAAAAATGGTCATTTGCATCATCTGAAGACAAATGAGTTTACCAATGGGTACACTGAATGTTCCTATAGAACTTTATCACTGATAAACACCCAATTGAGGTGAGAAAAATGTCATTTCCCTTCTATACCTGAAGGAATCGAGGCACAGGAAAGGTGAAATGCCAGATCCATCCCAGATCCAGACCCAGAATGTGCCTGTGAGCATCAGTCTGTCCACAGACTGGCACGGGGCTGTGGCAGATCTGACAGAACTCAAAAAAACCATTCAAATGGGTACTTTAGTTATGCTACAAAACACTGAGCTTGCAAGATAAACAGCTCTTGCTTCCCAATGATATGGTAAACTGACAAAAAAAAAAATTAAATTATTAAAAAAGGCTTCTAAAGCACCCTGTACCACATTGCCTGGCTGGCATCAGAACAAAAATGTGCTGATGCACGAACACCAGCTGAGGACTCGGCTCCATTTGCCTCAAACCAACTCTCTGCATCAGCAGGGCTGGGAAAATACTGCACCCATCAAAAAGACCCTTCCTGCCTCATGGTGGGCACAAAGACGTGGCAACAGTCCCTCTCCCAAAACAAGGTTTCTGTAAGAATCCAGCACCTAAATGTGCTGTAGGACAGGAAGGAATTTGCAAGAGGATTCATCTGGGCCTTTTTACATATGCTTGCTTCTGAATCACCCAATATATGACTAAATATAAACCATGAAGAGCTGTAATTGCTGCTCTATGTATCCTCATATCCCTCTGAAAGACCATAAAGGAAGAAAAACCAGCAAAGCCTTTGGGAGGATTAGTTCCTGACAACACCGGTGAAAATCTGCGGAAAAAACCAACAAATCTTGCCAGATTCAAAGTGCAGATTTGACTGCTCAGTACCAGTCCCTCATGCCTGGTACAAACCTCTGAAAGAGACTGTGAACTCCTCTCATCTCCAGCACGTTCTCTCCTGCTGCTTTAACACCTTGGTCCCTGAGAGCAACTCAGGGGGTAGAAGAGAAAAACCAGCTCCAGTTCCCGTCTTCTGCACTGGCTGTGAAAAGTTCAGCCTCTTGTCTCCATGGAGCATCCCATTCTCCCTTGCACTAAGGGCTTGGGCAGACAGGAACACTTTTGCACCCTTTTAATTGTAAGGCAGCCTGCAAGGGAAGGGAGAGAGGTCCCCACCGGGCTGGCATTATCCAGGTGTCATGGAAGAGGTGAGGAATGCTCAGAAAGACCTCCCTGTCTAAAAGGTGTAGGGAAAATGAGGAGCTAAATGGCCTAATGCTGTCCCATTTTATTGCCAGGGGCATCCACAGGCCATGTGACAGTACTGGGGACTGTCCCCTTGGCTCCAAGTCCAGTATTTAATCACCTCCCTGATTAAACAGTTCTCTTATCCAACAAAAAGCCCCACTCAGCCTCCTGCTGCAATTACTCACAAGCACAAAGGCAGGGCCAGAAGTTCCAGTGGGTGGTTTTTCTACAGAGTTTCCACGACTGGGAGTGGAGGATGGGGAGGAGAGAGCTGCATCAGCCCCCAAAGCCCCTGGCAGCTGCGGCTGGCTCCATCAGTGGGCATTCAGGCACTTTTCCATGGGAATGCTGATGAGGGGGGATTGTGCACACAACTCCCAGCTCCTCTGCTCCGAAAGGCCCTGGGCTGAGTGGGAATGGCAGCTCACACATCTGCACGGGCTTGGGTGTGAGAGAGCCCAGGAAAAGGTAAAGTGAGGAGGGAGCTCCAGCGCTCTGCACCTTTTCCTTCTCAATTCACCCACAACATTTGCAGTAATGACTTGTTTGTAGGCTTTTTTTTTTAAATATATTACATAATCTCTGAGCAAAAAGATCCTAAAAGATGACCAGCTGAGTAGCAGCAGGAGGAGCTCAGAATGCCACGTTCCTACAAGTCAGACTGTGCTGGAAAAGCAGTCTGGTCTCACCAAAAGAACCCCATCACCTGGGCAGGTTTTCCCAGTGCAGGAAAGAACTGGCTTGGCTCAGCCATGGCCACAGCACTGGGACAGCCCTTCTGGCACTGGGAATACAGGCTGTGGCATCCATGACCTCTGGCCTGGCATTCCATGTCTGCTGGAGCATTTGAGCATCACCTCACTGAATTCAAGGAAGCACTGGAGCTGACACTGGGGCCAGGAACAACCAATGCCTGCCCCTACGTTGCTTATTAAAAATAAACTCTCCTAAACCAAAGACAGTTCCCTCCCTTCAAAAAAAAAAAAACAACCCAGACCCTACAAACCTCAAATCCATGTTATATCTTTCATTCCAGATCAAATGAAAAAGAAAAAAAACCAAAATCAAAATTTTGTATTTTACCTTGTCTACATATTCTTAAAAAAAAAAAATAAAAAGAAAAAAATAGTCAGAATATTAAGAAAGGGATCATGCACATTACAAAATGCATGTCTGGAAAATCTCATACAGAATACCAAAATGAACTGAAATGAAACTTCACTCACAAATATTGCTGATTTTGAGGAAATAAACCTTTTGCTGAAAACATGGCCTAGACAAACGTCTGCAGCCCACTGCTGAAAACTGTAGCAGACCATCAAATAGCAGAGGAATGTAGGAGCAATAGAGAACGCCCTCCAAAAGGCTTCTGAAGGTCACGGTGCCACTTCCAAGGACAGACTGCAAAGATCAATTGCTTTGTCACCAGCATGAAAGCCCACAGCCTGCAGCACTGATGGGAGTGTGCCCGGCAGAGCTATTTCTGAAACAGTAAAATATGAGAATAATCCAGAGCCTGAGAACTGGGCTAAGGGGTCCCTTCCAGCTCGGGCTGCTCCATGAATCTGTGAGCAAATCAGAAATATTTGCAACACCCTGCTCGTGGTTCACATCAAACTCCTCGGCTCCCTCTGCATTTATTGCAACCCCTTCCTACTGGGGCTTGCTGCCCATACCTCAAATGATGCCAAGTGCCTGGGACGAGCTCCTGAGAGAGCCTCAGGACCACAGGCTTTGTGTGCACCATCCTGCCCCTGTCCCTGACAGGGCACAGGTGTCAGAACGAGCACGGGCATCCATAACACTGCCCTTGCCTTGCTCTCCTCTTCCTTCTCCCTGAACCACAGAATATCCTCAGCTGGAAGGGACCCACCAGGGTCATCCAGCCCAGCCCCTGGCCCTGCACAGACACCCCAACAATCCCACCCTGTGCATCCCTGGGAGCGTTGTCCCAATGCTCCTGGAGCTCTGGCAGCCTTGGGGCCATGCCCATTCCCTGGGGAGCCTGTTCAGTGCCCACCACCCTCTGGGGGAAGAACCTTGCCCTGATCTCCAGCCTGACCCTGCCCTGACACAGCTCCAGCCGTTCCCTGAGTGCTGTCCCTGGTCCCAGGGCAGAGATCAGTGCCTGCCCCTCCTCTTCCCCTCCTGAGGAAGCTGCAGAGCTGCTGGGAGCTCTGACCTCAGTCCCCTCCAGCTGAACAGACCAAGTGCCCTCAGCCCCTCCTCGTGTGGCCCCTCCAGGCTGAAGAGCAGAACCAGCAGCCAAAAGAGAGAAATTACAAGACGATGGTCTCCCCCCAGAACATCAACAAGCTTGGAGGCTCAAGGACAAAATACAGGGACAGCTCCTTCTTGGCACTTTCTGTCCCTGGGCAGGGACTCCTTCCACTGGAGCAGATTGCTCAAATCAGACAATCTGGGCTGCAGCAGAGCTGGCTCAAGGCTGTTCTCAACACGAGCTCCAGTGCACCGTTCCAGCCATTCCAGGGAGCTCCTGGTAGTGAGGAACGGCCACAGACTCCAGGAAGGAGGAAAGTGAGCACAGAGCTGGAGAGCTCTGGATAAGGACAAAAGACTAGGCAAGGCAAGCAGCAGTTCCAGGCCAAGGGGAAGAGCAGTGAACTGGGATTGTTGGGTTTTCTAAGGGGGGTGAATTTCCTCTCCGCCTCCAGACCAGCTCCTGGAGCTCCTGGTATCCCCAGCCCCATCCTACCCAACTCCTAGGACTTCTTTCTCTCCCAGCAGTCCCATAGGGAAAAACCACCTCCCAAGACTCACAGCTCCTTCCCTAGCTCTCCCTCCTACCCACAAACCCCAAGTATTAAATAATAAGATCACCAGGATTTGGTGTTTTGCAGGTAACGAGCCGAAGGACACAAGGAATGTGGGAAGATCTCACAATTTCTCATCTCTTTTGGTTCCTTTGCCCCCAGAATTTTCCTAACTACAGGTCTTGTCAACCTTTTGCCGGCCTAGAAAAGTCAGGCTCTCCCAGGTTCCACTTGCAAGGCGGTTTCCATCCCCCTGATCACTCTTGCTGCTCCTCCTGCGCATCCTTCCTGACCAAATTTAGGTCACCCACAATGCACACAGCATTCCAGACGAGGCCTTACAGTTTCAGCATCTCCCAGGTGGTACTGAACGTGCTTCTTCTGAGCCTTTCAAAGACCTGCACCTCCATTTGTGTGGCTGCATTGCTCTGGTGGCTCAGTAAGTGACACTGCCACTCTGGCTGATCTCAGCATCCCCAATCTTTTTGTCTGCCTTCCCCAAGTGCTAAATTTGCCACCAAAATCCCTCTCACAACACTGATTCCTGTGCTATTTAATTTATTCCCATTTCTCTAAGTCAATTATTCAGTGCTCTAGCTCTGTGTGCTAACCCACAGTGCTGACAGTGACACTGAGGCTGTTCCATTGTTAACTCCACAGTCTCAGCCCTAATGGGAATATTTCAAACAATCCCAGGAGCAATCCTTGAGGAGCTCCTTTAAGAACCTCCCTCCCATCTCACATTGCTTATTTACTCTGTTCTTTAGGGACTTGGAGAATGGATCAGGACTGGGACACAGCCTGCCCTGGCCATGAGCACTGGGACCAGACCCCCCCTGTGCTGAGCTGAGCCCCCAGGGTGGGCAGCAGGGGAGGGGGGGATCCTGCCCCTCTGCCCAGACCCCACCTGCAGAGCTGCCCCAGCCCTGGGCACAGCACAGGGAGGACGTGGAGCTGCTGGGGCCAGGCCAGGCCAGGGACACCAAGGGGATCAGAGGGATGGAGCAGCTCTGCTGGGAGGAAAGGCTGGGAGAGCTGGGATTGTTCAGCCTGGAGAAGAGAAGGCTTTGGGGTGACCTCATTGTGGCCTTGCAGTGCCTGAAGGGAGCCCTCAGGAAAGATGGAGAGAGACTCTTGACAAGGGCTGGAGTGACAGGACAAGGGGGAATGCCTGCACACTGACAGAGAGAAGGGTTGGATAGGATATTGGGAAGAAATCCTTCCCTGTGAGGGTGGGGAAGCCCTGGTACAGAGAAGCTGTGGCTGCCCCATCCCTAGAAATATTCCAGACCAGACTGGTCAGGGCTTGGAGCACCCTGGGATAGTGGAAGGTATCCCTGCCTATGGCAGGAGGCTTTTGTAGCTGGTCTTTAAAGTCCCTTCCAACCCTGGCCATCCTCTGACTGATTCTGCAACTATTCCTCCTGCTCACCCTCATCCCTCCCATCTCCAGCGGCATTTTTCCATACAGCACTCTATGAAGCTTTCTGTCCAGTTTCAGGGAAGGCGTGACTGAGACCAGAAGAGTTAGAGCAGGAAAGATGTAGCCCCATTTTTCCAAACCCTGTATTCCCTGAAAATGGAGACTCTGACCCAGCAGATGTAGAGTCAGCCTACCTCGATCTGCAAGGATTTTCACACAGCCCTAACAGCAAAGAAACGTGGGAGGCACAGAGCTTGTGCCCACATCTACCTCTGCCACCCTTCTGCTGGTACAGTACTTGAGACTTGCAACTACATTTCTTCAGCTTAAAGAACTCTGCCTCCTCGTAAAACACATCCAAGCAAGAGGAAACTGATGGAAACTGGAATGGGAGCGCGGTGACCACGCCGGCCCCGCACGCGAGTGGGGCTGTCGGGGACACAAAGGTGCTGAGCACAGCACAGCAGACAGGCCCTCACCTTCTGGTGTGGCAGAGGCACACCTTCCTGAGAGCGCCAGGGAGGCAAACAAGGAGCCTGTGGTCCCGTCCTGCTTTCTCCGGGATAAATTTGGAGTCACTCCGCTGACGTCAGCGGAGTTATTCCAGAATTGCGCCCGTGTAAAGGAGGGCAGCATCTGCTTTCTGAAAATGGATGCCATCAAGCTAATTGAAAACA
This sequence comes from Ptilonorhynchus violaceus, assembly GCA_013397565.1. Classification (NCBI taxonomy): domain Eukaryota; kingdom Metazoa; phylum Chordata; class Aves; order Passeriformes; family Ptilonorhynchidae; genus Ptilonorhynchus; species Ptilonorhynchus violaceus. The sequence goes on from VZRJ01001753.1 coordinate 130,368, forward strand.
ACAGATGCATCAAGGAGCAGCAAGAAGGGACGGTAATGTTCCAGTTTTCTTGTAAAATGCCATTTAATTTCCCTCCAGAGAATAAACCAATATGTGCTCTAAAAGCTAAACCTTTTGTTGGTGTAAAATTCTATGCAACCTTTTAGGTGGATGGACCACTGTGTGTCTGCACCTAAAGACATCCAGTCTGGTCATCTGCACTCACAGCCCTCCTCTTTGGACTTGATTCTTCTTTTATACTGAAATCAGGAGTGATACCACTCAAAGTCCAAAGGAAACTTTTATCTAACCTTGGGCAGAGAGCAGAGTCGAGGCCCTTCATTTCCTTAAATAAGCAACGGCTAGATTTGGTAATAAAATTGATGAATTTGTCATTTCTGCCTCTTTTTGACTAAGGGTTCTCCAAAACTTTATACCACTGGACAAATATCTTTATATTCATTTAGTGAAAATGAAGCCAAAGAAGGACTTGCTGTATTTTCAATGATATTTTGTGCAAACACAAACATTTCCCTGCAGTCTTGTCTCCAATGAACAGTCAACACAGCCCCAGTATTTAGGGTAACCATGGCAGTCGATGAGCACTTTCCCTGCTGCAAATCCTTTCTTTCCTTTCACTGAGTTGTACTCAGCAAAGTTCACCCTATTGCTGCAGCCCCTCTTGTTAATTTGCACTGCAGACAACACGGATCTTCCCAGTGCTGAGGGCTCATCAGGGAATGGTTGTTTTGTAGGACTCTAAACCCCACCCTGACCATGGCTATGAGTGTCCCAAAGCCGTGCTGTGATATTCAAGCTCTTGTGCCAGGCAAAAGACTCCACAGCAAGGGAAAATCCACCCAAACAGGGAAAGGACGAGGAATTAACATGTCCTAACAGCATAGCACAGTCCCTGTCTGCTTTCCCCCAACCAATTTTTCAGGATTTATCTCCCTGGGTGGTGTCTTGTCCTACTGGGGACCCAACCCTGCACAAGAAGAGCTCCTGCTTGAAACTGGCAATTTCCTCACCCCCTGTCTGTGGTGGCAGCTGAGGACAAACAGCATTCCCCGGTTCCTTTCACCAGGGGATTAAGGCTTTTCATCCTGCCAACACCCGCTCCCCTCCCTCCGAGTACAGCAGGTGCTGCAAGCCGGGCATTCTGCTGGGAACCTGCTGGTAATGCGGCCACAAACCTCTCCAGAACGGGGTCTGTCTGCAGGGCAAGCTCCAAAGAGCAGCTCCAGGCTGTGCTGTGGGTCACAGCAACACAAACACAGCTTATCTCGTGCTCACAGGGCTGCCACGGGGGGCACAGTCTGCTTCAGGTCTTAAAATTCCCCGTGAGACTGTCCACAGATTCCCACCACCGAGAAATAAATACACAGAATAAATATATGAAATGCTGCTGTGTCAATACAGACTTAAAGACGAGCTTAGCTTTGCCGGGTTTGGAAGACTTACTCGGACTCAGGTGGGATGAGAACTTTTGGGGAGGCTGTGGTTCACTCCTGCTGGGATCTGCAGATCTCTCCCTGGTGTAAGCAGGGCCTCGAGAAAAGAACAAACACGAAGAAGCAGTTTAACAAACAGCACATATGCTTTGGCTTCGTGCAGAAGATGCAAGTTGGAGCCCGATATAATCCAAGGGAGTTGTACTAAAAGGAGTTTTGCCAGCTTGAATCAGCAGATGGTGAGGATCTGGCTCATACTACATTTCTGGAGTTTATAATTATCTTTCTTTCTTCACCTAGAACCAGATTCTCCCTTTAGGCTGCAAATCTTAATTAGGAAATCCTTCCTCATTAATTTCAAGGCACTCTCAGCCGTTAATTTCCCAGAACAAAAAAGCCACCTTACCTTTTTCTGCTGGAGCAGCAGATGCTGGAGCTGTTTGTTCCTTGGCTTTCAGGGTTGGTGCTGTTCTTTCCATCACCATCTGGGAGACACTTCAGTCCTCACCCCGTCTCTTGCTGCCCTGAATTTCCTTTATACTCACTCTTCTTTATCTCCACGGGGACCTGTGTGCCTGGAACGAGGGCCCAGGAGAGAACACCAAGTCCAGTCACCTTCACCCCCATGGCTGCTGTAGCAGTGAATTTTTATCCATGAAAGCCGGATCACAAGGGCCAAACAGAAAATCACTCAGAAACCCCGAATTCCAATACTTTCCAAAAAAAGGAGCAGAATAGGAATTTCATCTTGGAGGTAAGTGCAGGAATCCACCAGTAAAATACCACGAAACAGGTCTTCATGCCTTTCATGCTTACAGTTCCTTTGTGTGGATTAAAGAACGGTGTCCTCAGTAAAATTCTTCCTTTCCTTCCTTCCCCACCTCCAAGGAGGTGACTTCTGCCCCGTCCTGCTTTGGTGCAGAACATCCTGTGGGAAAATGACCCGGGGCACCGATTGTCACAACCCAGCCAGGGGATCAGGAAGGAGCAATTGTCTCCTCCACCGCAAAACTATTTCCCGGTGAGACTGTTGAAAGAGGAATTTCTGGATTTTCACCGTGATGCTTTAGCTCGTATTCCCTGTCACCAGGCCCCCAGGGGACTCTCCATTCACAGGCCAGTTGCCCCCCAGCTCCTCGGCTGAGTGCTCGGATTGTCCTTCACGCTCTCCCCACCCCTCTGTGCTAAGGACGTGCCAATAAAACCTCTTCCCATGCCCAGGCTGGCACTGCCCGCTTTCAAAGGCTGGGCGGGACAGCTGCAGGCGATGGGATCGTCCTCAGCAAAGCCCAGAGAACATCTGTAGAGATAAGGTGCTGATATCTGAACACAAAACATCCACCGAGCGCTCCTGCTTGCAGCCACAGCCACAGCACGGAGAGGAACAGTCCGGGAGGTTGTTATGGAAACCGGTCCCTGGAGGTGCCTGCTCGGCTGCACAAGGATGCGCTCTACCTTCGCCAGGAAGCGGATTTGCATTTTGAACATCCAGGGGGGAGTGCCAAGGGCTGAGAACTCGAGGTAAGGCGGCTGAAAGCATCTCTGTGGTTTGGTGACACCGGACCTGTGTGAAGCCAATGGCACGGCGGCCACCGTGACACCTCAGTCCCGGGGGGGGGAAAAAAACAAATCTGAAAGCTCGTTAAAAACGTCAAATTCCACAAGTTCCATAATACACAGTATTGTTGATGACTCTGGGACTTCACTGCCGCTCAGGAGGTGCTTACAGAAGGATTTAGGTGCCCAAATGAGTCCCAAGGTTACAGTTTCCAAGCTTCCGTTGGCTTCTTGTATTTCCCTTGGAGCCACCACAGAAAACCCGGGGAGCAAACACCACTCCTGCCTTACACATTTTCACATGTGCTTTGCTTTCGGACCTGAAAAAGCGCAGCTCACAAAAAGCTGCACAGAGCTGCCCGGTCACCACAGAGTTCCTTGGCGCCCCGGGTACGATCTGGAAGGAGATTTCCAAACCCACCGCAAACCCGCTGCTGGATTTCACCTGGAAACTCACCGCTGGGTTTCACCTGGAAACTCACCGCTGGGTTTCACTTGGAAACTCACCGCTGGGTTCCACCCGAGGGCGGGACGTCTCTTTCCAAGAGCGCCTCTGCAAGACACGCTGGTGTTTATGCCACCAGCAATTTGCCTCACGTCTTTTTTTCTGCCCGAGCCTCCGCGCCCAGCCGGGAGAACAACCTGTTCTGGGCAGGGAGGGCTCCCTCCCGGCAGGGGCAGCAGGGCCAGGCCCAGGGGGAGAAAGGAGCACGGGAATGTTCTGACGTGGGCTCAGCGCGTCTCGTGACTCCTCCTGAACTCGCCTTTAACCTGAGTTTTTTATATCTTACTTTGGGGAAACTTTCATCAGCTGATAGGCTCGGGCATAAAAGATCCCCAAACATGGGCATCCTGCTGGGAGAGGGCAGCAGCCTCGAAACATCCCTCTCAAATAGCAGCTTCTTTTGCTAGTTTCTAGCAACAGCAAATTTGAAGGAAAATCCCTCTCTTGCTCTCACAGTACAGATTTCGTTAAAGTGACCCTGAAACACAACTAAGAACACCACCAAGACCAAGACACACCAACAACTGAATAAACTCGATGACCTGGACAACTTTTTACACAAAATCAAGAGATGCCACCATGCTGATCCTTCCTGAGTCCCACTTGTTCACCAGGACCACTTACCCATCCAGCTGGTTACACACTTCAAGGGATGCAGAATGGTTCCCAAGGCTCAGACCTTCCCAAACCTTTCCCTCAGCCCAGATGAAGCAAAGAGAGATTAGGCATTCCTCAGGCAAGCCCCTCTGAGCTATGAGCCCTCACCACACCAAACTTGTGTCTCCCCGACCGAGACAAGTGGCGTTTTCCTACTGATTTCAGTGAGACAGAACAGAGGTTTTAACATAATGGTTGTGTGCTGACCCCAGGGGAGATCCCTGCACGCTAAAAACCTTCGAGAACACGACAGGACTCCGGGGAATGGAGTAGTCAGGATTTGCACAAACAACTTCTACCACAGGAGCAGGGCCAGGATGGAGAGAGGCCACAATAAAAGCACTCTAGGCATGGAGCCACATCTCAAGACAACTGAAAACAGGCAGGGTAACGAAGATGCAAACAGATCCCATCTCACAACCAGTTCTACAGCCAGTTCTGACTATATTAAAGTACAAGGATGGGGCTCTGAGCAACCTGGGACAGCGGAAGGTGACCCCGCCCATGGCAGGGGCTTGGAACCGGATGATATTTAAGGTCCCTTCCAACCCAGGCCATTCTATGAGTCTATGGCAAGCCTTTAGCATTCTTAGTCTTCAGCTGAATAGCATAATATATACATAAAATGTGTCCTATGTAATTTTGCACCTCGCTATTATGTCTGGTTTATGTATTACATGTGCCCCATGCAATATGTAGTACATTCTAATATCATACACTACGATAAAAGGCATTAATGGCTGCCTCTGCTTCCATACACATGCAGACATGTGAATGCAGAACACACACTTACAATTGACACAAGAAAGACTTTTCCTTGCAGGAAGATTTGCCAGTGGAATCTGAAAGCATCCATTTCCCTTTCTCACCTGCTGGCAGCACTTGAAACGCTTTTAAAGTGAGGTGTAAGGCAGAGCTGACTGAAACTAAAGAAACGATGTGGGAAGCAAAACGTGCATTTTAAGATACAAATCTCTGGTCCCTTGGCTAACCCGGCACTGCAGGCCAAGCTATGCATATTTTGCACTCACAGAACCAAGTGCAAAAGCACTGCTGTCCCTTCCAGCCACGAAACACCGGGAACTGGCCAGAGCAGCAACACGGCAAAAGCATCTCTTCGGGGCTGGCTGCTGCTCCCCTCACTCGAAGGGCCCGGAGGATGCTGCTGGGGGCGTGCAGACAGCTCAGGGAGTTTGGTACCCGTGCCAATCTCGGTCCCAAACGCCGACACTCTCCCCCCTGGGGCAATCTGTGCCCGTGACTCGCTAAACCAGAGCGCTGCTCGCACAGCACAGGTGCCGCCGCCTGTGGCCAGGCTTTTTCTGCCGTGTCAACAAAACCCCGGCACGTAAACTTCCCTCAGCTGTCCAAACGCTCGGGAAAAAAGCAGCGGAGCCAAGCGCTCTCACGTGCCCGAGCACCGAGCTGGGTGCCCGGAGCACAAAGCGCATCCCGCTGAACGCTGTTGCGTGGAGATGGACTCCGGAGATAACAAAGGAATTTACTCAAATGCGCCTCGCGTCAGAAGGCACTTACCACTACGAGGATTAAGTTGGTGCTACAAAAGCCAATTAACATCAGGGCACTGGCATAAATAAGGCTGAGATAAGCTCGAAACACAGAGAATCTTCGCCAAGCCTGTTGATCGCTTTAAGCCTGTTTTTGATACGTGATGGGTGGTCACAAGCAGCGAAGAGCTTTTAGATTTATGCACCCTTTTTTTTTTTTTTTTTTTTTTCCGAAACACAAACCGAGAGGATCTTTAGCATGCCAAGGGTTGCGAAGAAGGCAGGCATCTGCTGGCCGACTCTCCCCTCCAGCGGCAGAGCTCCCTGCGATCCCGGCTGCGGCGTTTCCATTATTCAAAGGCAATGGCATGGCAGGCGTGACTGATGCCAGCCAAGGGCACTGCGCTGGCACAGCCGCTGAGGGCACAGCAACCGAGGGCACAGCTTCAGCCAGATGTTCGGAGCCCCTTTAACTGTTTACTCTGCTGAATGCTCCAGCCGAAGCAGTGGCAAGGGCTTCGCTGCTAGCGGAGTGACGAGGCTTGGTCTCGGAGCAAATGTTGGATTAAAGCAGCCATCGAAAGCAGAGAAAGAAACGCACAGGGGAGTGGGGATGGCGGCTAGCACTCCACGGAACAAAGCAGGAACGTTTCTGGCTGCACACAGTAATGAGAAACAGCAAATCAGGACAGAAGAGCCCATTATCACAATCATTCTGTTTACGGTATCACAATTCACAGTCTGGCATGTAAATGCTGAGTAGATCCAGCTGCTTGTAGGCTGTGCAGCAGCTTGCAGCTCCGTGTCTGGACCCGGGACAACAAAACCCGTCACACCTCTGTCAGCATTTTCTTCTCCTTATATCCCTGGTTATTGGGAGGAATGAAGTTGGAGTATTTCATGGACTCCAGGTCTTCCGCTTCCAGGAATTCAGATTTGCTGAGGGACTGATTGCTGTCCCCCTTCTTGGGCTCGGAGAAGGGCGACTGCTGCTGGCCGCAGGTGACGTGGGTGTACTGGCACTGCTCCTCGTGGTCAGTCTCCCGGTGGTAGAAGTAGTTGAAGTTGGACACGATGACGGGCACGGGCAGGGCGATGGTCAGCACCCCCGCGATGGCGCACAAGGAGCCCACGATCTTGCCCCCGATGGTCATGGGGTACATGTCCCCGTAGCCCACGGTGGTCATGGACACCACCGCCCACCAGAAAGCATCCGGGATGCTGGTGAACAGGGAGTCAGGGTCATCAGTCTCCGCAAAGTAGACGGCGCTGGAGAA
>VZRJ01001755.1:7480-36747 GCA_013397565.1 Ptilonorhynchus violaceus
TTTTTCAAGTTTGCAGCCTGTTTTTGCTGTCTCCTCTCCTCTGAAGAATATAGCGTGGGGATCTGGAGTTTGCCTCCAGGTTAACCCTTGACAGTTTGGTTTTCACTTAAAAGACTAGCAACATTTTTGAAACATCAATAATGTTGAGAACAGAATTTACAGTTTTTGGAGACTCATAGTGCTTATTCTTGGTATGACCTTTGCTCATCACTCAAGATTGCAGCTGGTGATTCCTGGAATGTCTGATTTAACCTCTCACTCCCTCTCCTCCTTCCCCAAGAAATCCTCTGAACTCATCCTTTTTTTTTTCATGAAGTACTGAGAAGATCTCAACAGTTAATTCAGGTGTTTCGCTGTATGGTGCTCAGCACTCTATTTTTTTTTTTGAAAATGGAGATTGAAAGGGGTACCGCTTTTGAGATCATTGTAATACCGCCAGATTGGGTTATTATATTTGGATCAAAAGGAGAAAAGAGTGTTTGATGATTCTGAATCATTTTGTTGTGCATTGTAGGGATGGTATTATAAAGGTCTGAGCAATATTTTTAGAAGTTCAGTCTATGAAATTCCACAGCATCCACTGTAAACACTTTTTAAGGAAGCATTTCTGCTATTTTGCCATGCATTGAAATTGTTATTCTCATTAAGCTTTATGAATGACACTCTGGAAACAAGACATATTAATCAAAATGTTTGTTATAATATCGGATCATCTATTCACTAATTATTTACAACATGCCTAAGGCTGATGTCTGAACTTACTGCATGGGAAAATCCTGTTCATCTGCTCTAGCTTAACCCCTGAGAATTGCTTGTACCTCAATGGAGAAGCAGCAAGTAAAGGAAAAAGTAAGGAAATAAAGTGGAGTACTTTATTGGACAATGATTTGTAGTATAAAACCTAGAGAAACAAGATTTTTTTCTCTTTTAATAACCTCACTCTGTTTTCGTCTGCAGAAAGGACAGTGGGCAGTTCTATAACCCAATAGAACAGCTGTACTTATATGCTGATGCTAACTAAAAATAAATTGAATCCCTAAATCACAGGTGTTTATATTTATACCATGACTACACGTTTTTTTCTATAATGGTACTGCAGGAGTCATTCTTGCTCATCACTTGCTTCTGATCTCAAAAGCTACCTGGTTATCAACACCAAAAATATCTTCTTCTACTACTGAGTTCTCATAGATAAAACAGTCAGTTCTGTGAGCCACAGAATTGTGGGCCCTGAATTTCTTGGCTACTTGGTCCTGCAGATTTAGAAACACTGCTTTAACCAAATATTAAGTGATGCCATATACAAATTATTAAACAAAAGTGATTTAAAATGCCACCCAATCTATGTCAGATATGCCACCATATTTTCAGTGTGCAGTTTTGCTCTTCTAGCAGCATGCATCTTACAAACAGCCATGTAGGAACTGCTGATAGAGGTCTGTCTCCTGTTTTGAGCTGAGCAGGATTATTCCCATTTCAGTGTGAAGCCTGCTATTTCTGTATTCTACAGGCACTGCTGCTGACAGGTCTGTGGTGAAGGGCTCACCACTTATGTTTCAAAATCCTTTCTCAAAATTAAACTATTAATCCACTGGGAAACTTCCAAGCAATATTGTGTTGCTTCTTTATTGTCATATTTAGCTGCAATACAGTAAGGAAACTCACATAAAAGTGAATTCTTTGCTTTGCTCAAAACCTGTCATTTTCACTGGGGAGCAGCTGTTTTGTGGAAATATTTGCTTCAAATAGTCATTCTGCAGAAATTTTTTACATTCAAGTTGGACTTGTTGAAATAAAAAAATAGTAAGATATTTTCACTTGCTGATGAGTTTCCAGTGAAGCTGTGGCTTAATGTACTTATTCCTTCCACAAGGACCTTAAGGGCCATGTAGTCCAACCATCCTGCCATGGGCAGGGACATCTTCCGCTGGACCAGGTTGCTCAAAGCCCCAGTATAATCTTGCCTCGAACACTTCTGGGGACAGGGCATCCATAACTTCTTTGTGCAACCTGTTCCAGTGCTTCAAAAAACATGCTCCTTATATCTAGTCTGAATCTACCCTCTTTCAGTTTGAAGCCATTCACCTTTGTCCTATCGCTACCTGCCTTTGTAAAAAGTCCCTATCCAGCTCTCTTGAGGTCCTCTTTAGGTACGGGAAGGTGTTTTAAGGTCTTCTCAAAGTCTTCTCCAGGCTGAACAACCCCAGCTCTCTCAGCCTGTCTCCATAGGAGATCTGGTTCAGCCTTCTGATCATTTTCCTGAACCTCTTCTGGACCCACTCCAACAGGTGTCCTAATGTCGGGAGTCCCAGAACTGAATGCATCACACTTTCATGCAATAACAATTAGGGAAGCAATTTATTTATTTCAGTTGATCTGTTACCTTTGAGTTCAGTTAAACAAAATTCATAGAAGGAAATACATGAAAATGCATTAAACAGGTTAAATAATGCTATTTTCACTAGAAAAACTGTTATGATGATCACATTTGTTATTGCCCCAGACTAACCTTGACTGTTTCAGAGCAATACATTGAAATCTTTTCACAGAATCCCAACTGAGATTGCAAAAAGAATCTATATATTTAAATTAAGTAAAGTTGGTTACTGATACACAGTGAAACAGCCGAAAGAAAGTGGTTAGTTTAACTTCAGTATTGGAAAGATATGCATATAGCAAGAGACAAGGATGGTAGTTGAAACCCAAGAAAAACTTATTTTTCAACACAGTTCCATTTTCAATGCAGTTTCTATTAAGCTCTTCCACTGTTAAAATTATTTAAGAGTAATAAATTGCATGGCTGTGTCTTCTAAAAAAAGGCTGAGCTAGAGATATACATTTGGCAATTTAATGTTTGTGGGTTAAGTAAGTAAAAATGGGTAGTGATTAGCTTCTGAAATACATTTTAAAATCTTTCAAAAAATACTGTAATGATGGAAGAAGTGATAAACACACAGCTGATTTGGCACAATTTAGAAAGAGCATAAAATATACATTTTAGTTTTGAGATTCAATGATCTTAAACTTCTCATTCTTAAACATGTGGAGATGATTTTGTCTTCCAGAATACTGTTGTCCAGTGAAAGTTCCCTCCAATCAAATAGAGATGGCCACTAGATCATATCACCACCTAAATTACCATGAAGAATATTTTTCCCCCTAAGTAACACTGTATCATATGTTTTGCTCCTTTATTAGTGTTTGTCCCTCTGTCTTCTGCTCCATATGGATATTTTAATTTCAAATGAACCGAAGATCGTCTGTTTGTGAAGATAGATTTCAAAAGTCAGTATCATTTGCTTTGAGTAGAGAGATTTGGAAGCAACAGAAGTAATTATGAAGTGCAGGGAAAGCACTGAGTGGCTGGTAAAACACACATTTAAAACTGTCTGGATGCAGTACACAGAGAATTCTACTTAGTCCTTAGGTTTGCAAATAGCATAGTGTGAATAATAAATATCAAGTTTATCTAAGTCTGGAAGGATGAGGAAAACGGAAGCAGTCTCTTATTGCTTACTTGATGAAATGCTACTGAGAAGTAAACATTGTCTTGCATCCATGAAATGGAGTGCTCCTGAAAATTTATTTCTAAATTGAGAAAGCAACACTTCAGTTTAGAGAATTTTGACATCTGAATGCATAACAGGGAAATAGTTCTGAAAAGGGAATCTCTTGCTGGATTCTCAATTTTTGATTTGTGAAAAACTGAAAATTAAAATGGCCAGAAGTAACAGCAACTCTGTACAGATATCTTCTTTCTTCAAAGTCTGCAGTCTTTCAGTAAGAAATAGTGAGTTGCCAAATAATGGTGCCCCTGAAGAGAAACCTTAAACCAAAACAAAATAGTCAGTGTCAATCTTTTATTAAGATTAAATAATTTCTTTTCCCAACGCTTGCCAAACAAAGCTTCGACTCCCAACTATATATGCAAATATATCATACAAGCAGACGAGAATAATGTATTCTCCATATTTCTTTTGTCCCCTGTGAAAAATCAATTTTTTTCAGCATGAAAGGATCAGGTTTCAGACTAAGCTCAGCTACCCATCCTTCACTTGCTCAGGTGTACAGAGTTGGCCCTGGGAGTTGCACTGGCCTGGTGGTGAGGTAGGAACAAGACGACTTTTAGAAGAGCTGGGCAGGCTGGCACACACATTCTTCATTCCCTCTGCAAAGGAAACAAGATACTCAAGACAGAAGTTAGCTGGTAGGTCACAGTAATTCTGATGTTATCACTTATTAGGCTGGCCTCAACAAAGAAGGGACAACAAAGTTGTTTTTTTCCTTTTTTTTTTATGACACATAAGAAAGTTTGTGACTAGATTGTTTGAATCAACAGCTGGGTGAAGAATGCTATGGCTCTCTAGCTTTGGAAACTCTTCACTCATTTCATCATTTTCACTCTGGTCCTGAGAGACTGAGGACATAATTAAGACATCCTTGTTCTATGATTAGACACGCAGTCTAATCATAAATCTAAGATGCCTTTGGAGGAGAATACTGGAGCTCATGCTACAGCAGGATGGTCATTAGCAGAAAAACAGAGCCTACATCAAGGAAATTCAGTTGGCTTGTGCCCAGAAATAGCTGGTTAATTCCATTAAAAATAAATAACAATTTTGGTTGTTTTCTGATTAATGCAAGCATGACTTTGTACTTGAGAATGATGCATGGTAGGTAAAAGTACCTTCACAACAACCACACCCAAAACAATGCAAAAGTTCTGCCCCTCTTTTGTGATCATGGCTAGAGGATTTCTGTTCTTGCAATTTTTTCAGCATATTGGCACTGAAATGGTAAATGATCCTCATGGCCACTCTCACACTGTTATTTGGGATTTCCATTTATCCTGCCAAGGCTTATGTTAGGCCTCCCACCTAATCATCATTAAGTTGGCACATTAATTTATTCTCAGATCACCAGTAATCTCTAGAGGTTTTGCTTTCCTGTAAGGAGGTCCCTCCCTTAAACCATTCTGGACTCAGGGCTTGCACTTGTCTTTTCAGTCTATATCAGTTTCTGTTTCATTAAATTAAAATGTTTTTATTTGGGAAGGCTTTTTTTGCCAAATACACTCCATCATGTTGCATTCCCCATTTATCATACCACCAATGTTTATGTCACAAGCAAATTACATCAACAATATTTACTTCTAAATCATTTTGTTTTCCTTTATTCTTTGTACACAACTTCACTTAGATTTTTTTTAAATTTTAGTTTAGATTTTGGCCACATGTATAAGACAAACCCAGAAAAAAAAGAATGATAATTATGTGGATTTATCCCATGTGAGCGGTGTGGCTATTCCTGTGCAGTAGTTGTTGTATTATAAGGTAGTAGTAGGCAAGAGTTTCCTGCTGTGAATGATATATGCTGGAAGTCTGTTTTGCTTAATAGAAGACTGCAGTTCATGGAATGGTTTACTACCTGTAGAAATATTTCTTCAGTAACTATGTTTTCTTCAGTAAACACCTGTGGTGTTCAGTACATCATCTTTTGTGTTTTTTGTAAACCATATTTCCTATTGTGAAAACAATATTATTTGCATCAAATCGTGTTTAACATTCAAGTTAAGTAATATTTTAAATGAGAGGGGAAAGTTTCAAAACAGAGTTTTGGGTTATTTTTTTCAAATTTTTTTGAATAAATGCATTGAGTGTTTGCTTTCAGGTTATAACAAACCCAACCTGATCTTCTAAATATAGTAAATTTATTCATAAGAGTTAGTAAAGGGTATCTTCAACATCTGTTAAATAGCTCATGTGTGTCATATATTAGGAAAAAAAATCATAGGAACAGTGATCTTTTATAGTTTAATAGGTAGCAACAGATTATGTTCAATTATTCATAATATGCAATGAAGATACAATCTTCATTTTCCCAACTGGACCAAAAAGCAAGGATTAAATACCAGTGATTTATTTTAAAATCAGAACTCTGTTTTTAGAGGAGACATTCTATCATCACTGTAAGCTGATATTTTGCTTATCAACTTCTGCCAACTCTTTTCTATAAAGAGAAAGCTCCACCTGTTTGCTTCACATTCCTTTAAATCTTCACTTGTGAAAATTCTTTGTGTTGTCTTTGGTTCATAGAAAAGTTTTCTTTTTTCTTCTCCTTTTTTTCTTTTTCTTGTCCCTTTTTTTTCAATTTTTTTAAATTTAATTGTCCTGGAGATTGGCACTCCAATAATTTAATTTTTTATCATATAAGACTTGAGTTGACCAAACTTTGTCATTTAACAGCTCTGCAGCTGTTCTAGTGCACATAGAGAGAGCTAGTCAGAGAAGCTGTGTCTTTGTTCATCACACTTTTTTGGAAAGTATCTTGTCTGACTTTGAAGCCTGCTTTTCCCTAGGGTTTTTTTAAAAACCTTCATTTTTAAACAAGTCAACACCAAACGAAAAGTTTCGAACATTTTTTTTTTTAACTCTCTTTTCAATTTTGTGCCTCCAGAAATCAATAAGAGCTTAACTGAGCCTTTAAGGTTCTGGGCCATGCTGGGGCCGGTGTGGATTCGCATTCCTCCAGCAGGCTCTCTGGGAGGCATTTTGCCTCCGGTAAGCACAATACTCTGTACAACTATGGAGCACTGCCTGCTGCTCCCTTCCCTAATTGCTGCTTCCTTCCACAGCTAGCAGCTTCTGATGATTATTGAGTGGAGACCGTGACCCCATTTCATCTGCACCCCTTTTGGAGTTGCTGCTGCTAGTAGCACTAAACAGAAGCTTTTTATGGTTTATTTTTATTGTACATATGGTACATATCAGAGATTTACAGCATTCTGCATCCCTAAAAGGCACTTCCTAAGAGCTTAGCTGATTCATTAGGGCATATATGTATTATTAGAGATTTAACTCTAGCACTAAAATAATTAGAGCTTACAAAACAGGAATGCAAAAGAGCCAAAGGATTTATTATTTTCCTTTTTTCTGTTCATTGCCTTGTAAAATGATAAAAGTATGGAAGAAGCTTTTAGGTTCCTACTTTCTGGGTAGGCATCCAGGTAAGTCACTTCTGAACATTCTCAATCCTTCTGATGAAATTTTCTAGATGATGTTGCAAAACTATGTATTGGTTTGCTTGAAGTTCAACAATAATAAATAGGGGTGTCTCTTATAGGTACTTTGGTCGCCAGCTGCTAAAGAGGAGAAAAAAGGTGAGATTCAAACTGAGACTGTATTTCTCTTTAAAGGCATCAGAATAAGTCATCTTACAATTCAGAAAATACATAATTCCTCTTCTGTCATATGAGAAAAAAGCTCTATGAAAATTGATCAGGAAAGAGCTGAAAATAAATAAAACCTGCCAGGTTTGGGGGTTTAGTTTCCTTGTGGTTTTGGTTCTGTTTGGTTTGTTTGGGTCTTTTTAGAGAGATTTGTGAATGTTCATTAGCTTTCCTAGTGTTTGATGTTTATTCATATTCCTTATCTTTTCACACAAAGGTGAGAAAAGATAATTGCACATAGTGCAATTATGAACTAGAAAGAAAGGAATGAGGTACAAGAAAACTTAGGACAGGCAAAATGTGTTTTAAGGACATATTTTGTTACAAAGAAGGAAGGGCTTAACACGCAGTAGTAGTGTGAATATTTCAAAGGACATAAGAATGTGATGATCAACTTTCGCATGAAAGAGAGCCAGAAAAAAAAACTGGGTTTACCATAGAAAATACTGAAACTAATCAACATAATATTATGCCCCCACCAGAAAATGGAGAAATGATGAAATCACTTTCCCTGCACGGAACTATCTTTGAGAGAGGCACTTGTTTCCCATGGAAGTCAAGAGAAAAAAAAAAAAAAAAAGAGAAATACAGTTATGGACAGTTACTATCCTGCCCCTTTCCCAAAATTATGGAATATCTCGCTATGTGTAGGAGCATGTGCTGAGCGGTGTTGCAGGGGGAAGATGATCCGGCATTCGTGGAACTGGTGCCAAGGTTCAGTGCTTTGCTCTGCCACAGATTCCTTCTCCAGTGCTGACAGTTGCTGCAAGCCCATGGTGTGAATTACACCGCGTTTGTGCAAGCAGTTTGTGAACTGCAATGACCCAGGGTGAGAAGTTCCTTTATTCCGCTTCATAGTGGAAGCAATTCTCTGTCTTAGCTCACAAGTGACTAAAAACTGATTTTGAACTGTGAAGGGATATTTGCTTATACAGGAATGATATCCACAGGGGAATTGTTCTCTTTGAGTGTAAAATATTTTTTTAATAATAGATTCAAGTTCTGCTCGGAAAAGATACTTTAGAACAAGTTAACTAGCTTTGAAGTCACAAACAGATACATTTTTGGATCCAGGTGTTTAATGCGGTGTGTGCACTTAGCACGGTAGATGTACACGAAATTAAAAATATAATTCCTTCCTTAATTCTTAGGTTTATGAGCAAAGCTGGTCAAACCAGCATAATACATCACTTTTCATTTAGTGAGTCACTCTGCAATAATTCATTACAGTTCAGTTAACTCTAGAGATGATGCCTTTCTTCTCCCATGTGACTACTTTTCTGTAATGATCACTTTTTCTAGAAACAGACTGATTTCAAGGAGAAGCTGTCATATCTAGGATAGACTCATTTGGGGGAACAGGAAAGGGGAAAAGATGAACAGAAAAAGCAGATTGTATATGCGTCACAGAATAAAGAAATTTCCAGTTCAATTTTCTTTATTAGTCCCTTGCCCAAGTCTATTTTTGAATGAATATTTATTTCTGAATAAATAATAGTAAGGGGAAGAAAATAAAGGGAGCTAGACCTCAACAGCAAGAGGTCACGAGAGTATGTGTCCAGATTGAAGCTTTTAGAAGAACAGTAGGTATTGGCTATGAAGGCATGAAACTCTCTCAGCCAAATTTCCAAGTCTTATGTTCCCATGGAAGTTGAAAAATTGATGCAGTTTTCTGCAACAAAAAAATCTATTTGCTTTCTAACACATCTATTTGTATTATTTTCTAATATCACAGGATATTTATTGTGTTTTTTTAACATCCAGTCTTTGCAATGTCAAACAATCTATCAAGCACATTTGAGGTTCCAAACAAATCCAAACAAAACCAAAACACTTGGTCATTCATCAACACATATGGAGCTAATGAAAATAACATAAGAAATTAATGTTTCAGACTACATAATGTCATGAAAGTGTTTTGGTATTTGGAAAAAATTTTAAGGACTAGATGAAAATATGAATAGAAATAATTCTAGATTTTGAATTGTTTGTAGTGTTATGATGCCTTCTAAATCAGTTTTTTTTCTGGCTGCTGTTTGCTTAAGGTATCAGTAATTCTGAGCAAATTAATTGTATCTGTGGGGTGATGAATGAAGATATTCAAAAGATAGAAGTTATAGAAATGTATTATTCATTTATGTAACAACTATTAAAAAAAAGAAAATCCACTTGAATATATAGGAATATATAGCTTATTGCATACATATATTTGGGTTGTTTCCTATATAAAGACTACACAAAAGTAAAAAAGTATTGAGGGACAAACTGAATGAAATAGTCCTTTTGTATGGGAAAGCAAAACAATGGGCCTAACAGAGTGTAGCATTGTACTGAATGTTTCTACCAGGATTTTAAATACATATAATAACTGTAGTGTGTGATTAAATTTCATATAAAACAAATATGAAGTTTCAAGAGCAGAATGCCTTGTCTGTAGTGGGTGTCTGGTTCAAATTAAGAGTTGCCACACACAGGCAAGGTGGATTTAGGTGCAAACACCATTATCCATCAACATCTCAGTCCTTAGCATCCTATGTCTGCACACTGGAAGCCTCTATGTGGAAAACAACTAACAAAGAGATTTTTTTTTTTAAATATTGCTGGAAGGGAAAGATAAAGAGTTTATGCTGCTGTTAAACTGCTTCACATTTTATTTTGGAATAAATTCTAGAGCTGAGTCCTGTCTCCTGGTTTCCTCTGGGATAATACAGTAATTTTCTCCACAGTTTAAATTAATGTGAATTTGGAATAGAACCTCCAGTAAATCATCAGAGAAATATTATCTTCAGCTGAGGTGAGCCAAATTACCTCAAGCAAGAATCTTTTGCAGAGTGGATGAAGTTACAATTTAAATGTAATATCCTACCAGTGTTCCCAAACTAAGCAGATAGAAATTACAGAAATAACAGCTGACATTTAGATCCTTATTTAGGAATGCACTGGAGGCAGGTTGTTCTAATTCCAGTTGGTGTAATTGCTGTAATTGACAGTCTTGTGGTTTGTGGCTAATGTTTTGTCCTGTGAGAAGTAATGTTTAGTTGTGGTAAACAACAATATGCCTGTCTAAGTTCATGGAAACCAGTATCACCTCCTAGAGCTAGATTAACTATATTAAGGGGGCTTGTATAGCCACTGGATGCCATAAATCCAAGTTGTGTTTGGAAGTCATGGAAGTAGATGCTGCTTGTGAAGAACAGGTTAAGCTTCATGAAGAGCAAGGAGAGAGGACACTTGGACTTCAAAAAAAAAAGCCGAAGCACAAAACAGAGCAAAACCAAAACCCAACAAACTCCTTCAAACTTATTTAGCAGTATTGAATGTTTTATTTGCATAGCCATCTGCTTTCTGCAGAGACCATTTCTGTCCTTAATAGTTCATACAGAAGATCAAAGATTTAACTGCTGTTACCCTTAGTACATGAAAAGTGCTGGATTTTAAATGACAAGGCATTCGTCCTTAAGAGCTCCATATTTATACATTGAGATTAAACTAAAGTAGCATCACCATCTGTTACTGTGCCACGTTGTGATTCCACAGCACCAGCACAATGTCCTAGGGAGTGTCAGATAGGAAAACAGGAGAAGAAAGAGGACAGATGCAGCCAATATAGCAAAAGTACAAGTTCAATAAATCCAAACCATGTTGTACTTTAAAGACAGCCTTTATAGCTGAACTTAGAGCATCATTCTTACTGTACTCTAAACCTTTACTCCCAACCTTTGTAACTGCTGCTTGTCTGCATTAACATAAACATGTCTCTGCCTTGTTCATTGTTCATTACAACTGATTTTTGTATAAGGCCAAGTACATGACAGCTGTCTCAGAAAGCCAGGCCTGTAAAACTTTCATTATACTTATTTTAATTGCCTCACCTAAACCTGCAATACATGCTACTTTAGAATGATGCTGAATTATGTAGAATACTTCATGGTATTCTAGGATTTTGCATTAGATTGCATAATTAGAAGAAATCATGCAAATGTTACCAAAGTCTAATGCTAAATAGATACTGTGGATAAAGAAATTTAGTAAATTTACCCTTGGCTTAATACCATTATGTATATTACAACCATAAGAGATGAATAGCACATTTTTTTTCCTTTTACTCCAGAATATATTTTAATATTTTTAAAACTTAATTTTACGTACTTGCATTGCATCTCTTGCTTTTCACAGTTGGAGGTATAAGGCTTGCAGCAATCCTCAGGATAGAGGATTCCCCAGCAGGGAAAGGACTTGGGGGTGCTGGTCAATAGCAGTTGCATGTGAGCCAGCATGTGCCCAGGTGGCCAAGAGGGTCAACAGCATCTTGGACTTCTATTAAAAATACTGTGGCCAGCAAGACCAGGACAGTGATTGTCTATCTGTACTTAGCACTGATGAGGCTGCACCTTGAATCCTGTGTTCAGTTCTGGGTCCCTCACTCCAAGAAAGGCATTGAGGTGCTGGCACATGTCCAGAGAAGGGCGATGGAGCTGGCGAAGGGTCTGGAGAGTACATCACATGAGGAGCAGATGAGGGAGTTCGGGTAGTTTAGCCTGGAGAAAAGGAGGCTCAGGGGGGACCTTATCACTTTCTATATCTGCCTGAAAGGAGGTTGTAGGTGGAGCTCAGCATCTTCTCCCAAGCAACAAGCAAAAGGACAAGAGGACATGGCCTCAACTGCACCACGGGAGGCTCAGGTTGGACATCAGGAAGAATTTCTTCATTGAAAGGGTGGTTAAGCATTGGAATGGACTGCCCAGAGAGGTGGTGGAGTCATCATGCCTGGAAGTGTTCAAGAAACGACCGTACGTGGCACTTATGCTGTGGTTTATCTGGCAAGGTGGAGTTCAGACAAAGGTTGGGCTTGGTGAACTTGGACATTTTTTCCAACCTTGATGATTCTATGATTCTCTAGTACTTAAGACAAATTTGAATGCTATCTGACTTTGGGTATTATTCTCTGTGTAGAATCCCCAACTGATCCATAAACAGCAGAAAGCTTGTTCAGTGCTGAAAATGGTTACAGTTAATCCTGACATATAATGTTCCCTATGCCAATCTTTCATGCATTTTATCCAAGGGCAGTATAACATCATGAAATGAATGGCATATATGACACTAGGACATGTGAGAGAGAAGAGTCAGTCTCAGTTTGGAAAAAAAAATTAAATTTAGTTACTGCTTAAAATAGTATGTCTATGTGATTTTACTATTTTTTCATCTCTCTGCTTTGAGCAGTAAGTGAACTTTAAAAAAGCATCCAGTGATTGATAAAGGGAATGTTGGTGAAAGTTAGAAGTACATGAAAGCTATCAGGAAGAAAACATGAAGGTAATGATTACAGCAAGTGTTTGCTAATAGCTTTGATGTTAATAGTATTTGAAAAGAAGAAAGTTACCAGTCTTCAAATTCTTATGTTCACCCTGATTATACTATCCTAGAGGCCAAAAAGAGCTACATAACAAGTTCTAACAAGCTCTGTGAAGTTTACCTTGAAATAAACTACATCTAAATTACCATCAGCTTAGGAACCTGGAATAGAAATACCTTCTGAAGAGATTTGGAGAACAAACCTGGAAACATTTTCAGCTTTAGGAGTCTCAGTTGGTGCCTGGGCAGGCAGACACGGGGAGAAAACACAAGCATAAGTTGGAAGAGAATTGCCTACCAAGCAAAGCTGTTTGCACAGGTCACACTTTGCTTAAAGGTAAGGACCTCACAGGGACTCCCTGTACTCAGATATTAAAATAGAAGAAGTGTAGTTTGAAGCATGCTTTACAGTGGGTATCCTTCTGCTCATTTTCAGTGGAGTCAAGCAGGTTGCATGTCTGAATCAGCAGGATTTTTCTTCACAAGCAAGTGTAATCCTGAAATGAAGAGCATTTTCCTTTGGACTTCTACTCTGGTGGGTTCTTCTGATACTTATAAGCTTCAGAAGACTAAGCGCAGGCTGCCCTGAGACAAGGCTCAGCAGGGAATATTAAATCTACTTTGACCACGTCTTCTAACTTTTCGGCTTTTGATGAATATCTGTAGCCATCCTTGAACTCTCCTACTAATCAGAGCCTGAAACTGGAGGAAAAACATTAGCTTTATATATATATATATATATATATGTGTATATATATGTATATTTAAAAATTTATCTTCCCTATTTGAAGATTTTTGTTTAAAAGTCCCCACTAGAAGTTTAGGGTTTGAAAGCAACCTTAAAATAAAAAATTCAAAATACTACGCCAGTTGTGAGGAAGAAATGTTGTTGCTCTTCTACCTTTGACTACTTTATGTAAAACAGATATGGGGAAACGTCTGTGTTTTAAATGAAAATACCAAATTATTTCCTAGGATAATTACTTAGGTTACAATGAACTATCCTGTAGGAAATAAACATTTCCATAGCTTTTCCAGCCTGCCAGGAAATTCAGCAGCCTGCTGCTCTAATTCCTCTGAGATGTCCCTGAATTAAAATTTTTAGCCTTAGTTCTGCCAACGCAACACATGCCAAATCACCATCAAAGAATTTAGGGATTTGTCTGTTGTTCTCCAGGTGCACTTCAGTACAAGAGTGGAGGTGCTGTTTCAAATCCTGATCCTGAATTGCCAGAAAAAGCTTTTCCAAAAGCTGAAAGTCACTGCAATACTTCATAACTCCACTGGGCTGATAGATAGTGTGGATGCATAAAAAATGAAATAGTAAATATGTACTTGTTTGGCCAATGTATCACACAGACACAGCAAGCAAATATCAAAGTGTTGCTGATGGATCATTTATTCTCTATGTTCTTTGATATCAGAGGTTTAAAAACAAAACAGAAGGCATGGCTTCATTATGTACTCCTACTGGACATAATACATCTCTGTGGATTGTAGTGCCAGAAGTTTAAGCAAGATGGCAGCCAGTGGCCCAGCAAGAGAAGTGATTGGTTTGCCCTCCTGTCTGTCACCAAAAAACAAAGCCAAAATCTCTCTCTTCTAAAATCATACCATCTATATCTGCTTTAGTTAATCTCTCCTCAGGCAAGTTTTAATAAAAAAATCCTTAATACAAATAATGTAATGGAGTAGTCCACGTACACACACACACACACACACACACACACACACACAGAGTAAATCTAAGGAGAATGGCTTTGGAAAGAATAAAATAGTTGTTTACAGGTGTTGACTGAGGAACTGTAAATCTGTCTCCATAAGGAGGTGACTTTAGTCAGAAAAAAAAAGCCAAGTCAGAAATCATTTTGTAGCTGTCTGTGTTCCAGCAGTTTATTCTGTACAGTATGGAGGAATAAAGAGCTGCAGTGAGCCTTTAAAGCTTTTGCAGCAGGAGATGAAGAAATACATTGAAGTTTTTAATATTGATGTATTTGAGACTGTATTTTATTTATTTTTCATATGATATTAACCTGTTGTTCTTTAAATATAAACCTTATTTTTCCCTCTATTTATCTTTTTTTTCTTTTTTTCTTTTTTTTCTTTTTAAAATCATGTTACCGAGTTAAAGTGTGTAAAATTGTAAAAGTGTTTTGTCAAAGCACGAGGCCCAGGTTGCACTACTAGCTTAATGTTAGGATTAGATAATTAAAGTAGAACCTTGGTCTTCAAAAATTTGTAGAATAACTAAGAGTATTCCTTGTATGATTCATCCATTATAACATACATAAATGTCTTTATCTGAAGCATATCTTCAAGTAGCTTGACTCTCTTACCCATTTATTCTAGAAACATTGTGATGCTGCTGCAAGGCTGCCTTAAGAAAAAGAGAGAAAACCAAGTGTCTGATAAAATTGAGTAGATAATGTAGGGAGCAAAAGCAGTGCCTATTTAAAAAAAAAAGAAAGAAAAAATCAGGGACTGTCTTTAATCAGTTGATGTTGTCTAACACTTGCAAGTTAACTGTTTAATTTGGTTCACTTTCTTTATTGCCTTCATGTGGTCAAACCTGGAGTCCACGCTGCTAGTTGTTCAGTAGTGAGTCC
The DNA here is from genome assembly GCA_013397565.1 of Ptilonorhynchus violaceus. Classification (NCBI taxonomy): domain Eukaryota; kingdom Metazoa; phylum Chordata; class Aves; order Passeriformes; family Ptilonorhynchidae; genus Ptilonorhynchus; species Ptilonorhynchus violaceus. The sequence goes on from VZRJ01001755.1 coordinate 22,670, forward strand.
AAGAAAATTTCTAAAAAAATATGCTTTCTCCTATCATCTCCTTCATAAATCAAATAAAAACGAAGGCAGTGTCTGTGAGAATAGACTTCTCTTTATCATGCATGTTTTAGTTGAACAAACATCACAATAAATTATTTCTATAATGCAGCCTCTTTGATTTTTTTGTATATTAAGTTTTAAAGGCTATGTCAATTAATTCAAGTGTTTGGCCACTTCTGCTATGTCTGAGCAGAAACCAGTTCCTCCTGTAAGAAACTCAACCCCAGGGAGAAGAAATTATCTGACCAGAGCCTGCTCCACCTTTAAAGTCTAACCAGAAAAAAAAGACTGCTTTTCTACACTGCCTTTTGCAGTTTTCTTTATTTCTTTTATGCATGCAATAATAAATATATACTTTATTTATTGTGTCCTGTCAGTCACAGCTTCTCTTTCCATTTCCCAAAAGGGGAACTGCAGTTCATCACCTTCAAGCCCCTTTGCCATGGGGTTTACACTCAGATTAGCCAGTTCTGATCATTCACCAATGTAAGGCAGGTGAGGCAAAGCAGATGAGGCTTTAACGGCAGGGAAAAATTTTCTTCTTCATTTTTGTTCTCTAAATGATGATTTTTTTTCTGAGCATCATAGGCCTAATCCTCTCCTCTGCCTCATCAATTTTGCATTAATATAACACATTCTTTTGATGGTGCAAGTCAGAAGTAATTCCAATTGGAAATTAATTTTTTTCATATTTACATTTTTTTCATGTGATCATTTGCTTTCTTCTTTCACAAAAACTGTTACTTTAGTGCCATACATCTGACAATCTGTTTAATTGTTCAGTTGAACATGCAGAGGCAACCACAAGTGGGGCAGCGGGAGTTGACACACTTCCACTCATGCCCAGAACAACATATGGAACATATGGATCATCAGAGAGTTAGGAAGCTTTCATTATTTCCTGTTATCTGTCAGTTTTTACATTATAGGAACAGCATATATCTAAAGCCTGTTTTGGGGGCTTTTTTAGTTGTGGGATTAAATTCAGGTTGCAGCTCCCTTCTTTGTAACCACTCAGCAGCAGTGTTTTTGTGAAGAGCCCTTTGTGGACTCATCCTGGTTTGACTAGATTGCTACTGGAAGCTATTAAAGAGCCATAAAATCCCCAGCACTGGTTTTACCTTTCCTGTGGGCATTGACCAATATGACAGTTACTTCACTTCACAGCTGCAGCTGCAGCTTTTCCCTCTCAGCTCCCCAAACCTCTCAGCGCAGGAATGGCAAAGCCTGTCTGTTCTGACCTGTAAAGCATCTCTCATTTCTTGCTGTCTTTGCACCCAGGAGAGGATGTAACACCCGTACGGCCTCTGATTAGGTGCAGGGCTCTGGAGAATGGCTGACTCCCGAGCAGAAGTGCCCAAGCCAGAAAAACATTGATTTCTAACACATGGATCTGAAATCTAATCAAATTTCAGTAATATCAGCCCGTGACCTTTTCTCTTATTAGTGAATTTATGCAGAGCTTAGTCCCGGACTCCCTTAGCACTTTGTGTGTGCCAGTGCTGCTTTCAGCATAATTATTGGAAAATTTTGAGTGCTAATTGAGCATGATTGAATTTTGATATAAATCATGTGAACAGTATGTGAGAAGAAAAGTGTACTTGTGTTTTTCTCAGAGTGCCAAGCTTTACCACAAGACATAGAATTCTGATTTTTCATGATCTAGTTATTTTTAATATAGTTCCATCACCAGGAGTCTGGTGACATAGTTCCATGTAGAACAGTACATGTTTCACTTAAAATCCATTAAATATATAATCATAAGGCTCCTTGCAGTACTGAAATGGAAGCTCAGATAACAGTATCATTCATAAACCCTCTATTTTCAGTTGTTTAACATAGCAATGAAATTTTGCTTTGGGCAGAGGCTTTACTAATGTCAAAATATCAAAAATACATTTTATAAAATTAGTTTTTACTAGTATTTTCCAAAAAATCTTGGTTTTCCTTTCAGAAATAATATGAAGGTGATGTCCTATAATACTTTGCTGAGTATTATTTGTGGTCTGGAATCAAAGCTGTTGTTTTCTTTCATTCTTTTTTTTTAATTATTATCTGTTAAAACTGATAATTTTTGTACCTATTGGTGAAGATGCTTTAGTTTCACCATTGAATGCATGTATTGGTTAAGTGATGTAAAATTTTAAAAATCATGCTTTGTTTCAAACATTCTAAAACAAACAAGAATTAGGAAAAATAATTTAATATCCACAAAGTAAAACACTGAAAATCACTTTTAAAAATATTTGTAAATAATCTGTCTAAAACACTTACACAAAAATTCAGAAACACAAATTGATTCACAAGATGACTTTTGCCCAGTTTCTTTGAATTTAAGCTTACTAGGTAAGCCCATGTTCAGTGCACAAATAGCTCATTTTTCAATGTGAACATTCTATTCGCTTTTCATTCTGATTTCAAATGCTTTGAAAGTTGATAATATTTCTTCCCTTGAAATTAAATTACTTTTAATTTGGAGTAAGGATGAATGCAGCTGATAAATTGTGAAATACCCAGTCTTGATCAAGTTTTCATAGTATAGTTAAGCCTGAAGTTTAGATGAACATCTAAACTTACATCTGCCTTTTCTAACATAGAAGCTTAATAATTAAATAGATAGATTTTAAATTAAACCAATAAATATAATTTCTGGTTCAAGATTCCATTTTGTCCTTACAAGTTAAATATCTCACTGAAGAATGTAAGAATTTTAGCAAAAATAATTGCTAACTACCTAATTTTTAAAGACTATTTTTCTAGGCAGAATATACTTTTTTATTTTAAAAAATGTACTATGCATTTCTAGTATTTAAAAGTTCAAAGATAAAGTCAGCTGAATCTCAGTTCCTCAAAAATCTGTTTTCCATGCTTTTTAAGAACAGATATGACTTTTTGTAAGAAAAACAGATGCTCCCTTCTTAAGCAAGTTGCAGAAGAGGTCATGATTACAAGAGCAATACTCTAAACCAGAACCTCAGAAATTTAAAGAACTGCAGATATACCTGAAAGTACATATATACTTCTAAAGAAAACTATCTTAAGAGTCTGTAATATGAGTTTTTAAATCTTATAGAAATTGTAATTAGCAGACTGAAGATCATGTGGGTAATTCTTTTATAACGTCAAATTAATCCTAAAGCTTTGTTTGGATTATGAGGGGAAATTTAATAACATCAGCAAACATGAAGAAATGTGAAGGGAGAATCTTTTCTATTTATTCATTTTTTGTTAGCTTCCACTGAAAACTCTAGGAATACCCAGCTAAAGACAGCCTCCTACCTAAGAAGCTGATTGATAGACATCCATTGCTGATGAAAAATCTGTCAATAGAACACCCCACAGTAATATTTTCTTTTAATACTTTTTAATCTATCTTTAGATATCTTTATAATACTTTTTAATCTCTGCCAAGACTAAGATTTCTGCAGCTTTGTTTGTACTTCTTCATTTTTCCATGCACAATTCTTGCCAGTAGGACATTCAGTGTTTCCGACTTCATAGGATGAAGGAAGTACTGAAGACTAACTAAAATAAGAATTATTTCATGTCATATGTCGAAAGCTCTTCAGCCAGGGGTAATGAAATTTTTCAAAAGAACCAAAATCCTTTGAATAAATAGATAAACTGTCTATAAGGGATTGGATTTTAGATATAACCTATACTGTCCTTTTTTTTTCTCACATTATACACTTTAGTATTCTTCATATCAGCAGTGGCACAGAAAAGAAACTTGTCTGCCTCAGAAGAACTTGAAAGCATTTCTCCCTTCCAGTGAGGGATTTTGATTGTTGGGGTTTTTCCTTTTTTATCTCATTTTTAAGTATATTGTTACTTGATAGTGCTCTGGTATACCCTGGAAAAAAGATGCAATTTTTTCTTAAGGCAAATTCATGATGACACCTCGCAACTTCTGGCATTGGAGTATCTCACCAGTGACCATCACTTACAGTTCACAACACGCAGGGTATGAGTATTCAGTGGGATGAGTATTTCAGTGATTTCACATGGTAAAGAGGATGAAGTCTGGCTGTGTTTCAAATGCATTAGAACTCAACATTGTTTTGCATCTTGCAGGGCTCCAAGCGAAGAGTAGTATATCATTCATTAATGCATAAATGAAGAGAAGGCAAAGTAGCTATTCCTAAATGTAACTACAGAGAGAGTGGGATGAAACAGCGTATAATCAATTTTTGGAAGCCCTCTGGGAAAAAAAACGATCTTGTATGACATGATACAAAATATCATTGAGATACAATTGATGTGAAAGCTTTGGGGTTTTGGGAATATAGTGTTATTAGTACCAGATAATAATAACATGCATAGTAGTAATAGTCAATAGATGTTACAAAAATAACATTTAAAACTCATCGTGGATTATTTGAGAACACTTAAAATGTGTGACTTTAGGCACAGCCCTTCTCTATATTGTCTTATACATTTAAATTGTACTGCAGCTGGCTGTTAGATCAGATTGATATTAAACATGTCTCATGGAACATATTTTTCTTTGTGGAGTACAACTGAACATAGAATCATAAAATAGTTTCAGTTAGGAAGGACCTTCAAAGACCTTCCAGTACACCACGTTGCTCAAAGCCCCATCCAGACTGGCCTTGAACACTTTCAGGAATGAGGCATTCACAGCTTTTCTGAGCAACTTGTCTTAGTGCCTTACCACCTAAATCTTTTGGTTTAAAACCACTGCTTTTTGACCTGTTGCTACAGGCCCTGATCAAAAACCTCCCTCTGTCTGTGTTGCAGGTTCCTTTAATAGATTGGAAGGCTGCACTAAACTCTCCCCAGAGCCTTCTCTTCTCCAGACTAAACAACTCCAACTTGCTCAACCTTTTTTCATAAGAGCAATGTTCAAACACTCCAATCTTTTTCGTGGCTGTCCTTCGGACCTGCTCTAACAGGTCTATGTTTTTTATACTGGGAACCCCAATGATCAGCTATTCTATGATATTTATTAGAAGGTGTATTGGGTTTGCGTTGCCTGGTTTTTGGTAGTGGGGGGGCCACAGAGGTGGCTTCTGCGAGAAGCTGCTAGAAGCTTCCACCATGTCCAGCAGAGCCAATCCCTGATGGCTCTGAGGATGGATATGCTGCTGGCCAAGGCTGGGCCAATTAAAGATGGTGGTAATGCCTCTGTGATAACATATTTAAAAAGAAATCATAACAAAGGTTGTGGTGCAGTTTTAATTTCAGCCAGAGAAGAGCGGAGTGAGAATATGTGAGAGAAACAACAATGACACCAAGGTCAGTGCAGAAGGAGGGGCAGGAGGTGCTCCAGGCACTGAAGCCGAGATGTCCCTGCAGCCCGTGGTGAAGACCATGGTGAGGCAGCTGTGCTCCTGCAGCCCATGGAGGTCCACGGGGAAACAGAGATCCACTCACAGCCCATGGAGGAGCCCACGCCAGAGGGAGTGGATGCCTGTGAGGAGGCTGTGATCCTGTGGGAGACCCATGGAGAGAGGGCCCAGGCTGGAGCAGCCTGTTCTTGAAGGACTGCACCCCGTGGCAGAGTGACCCACACCACAGCAAGTCTGAGGGGTACTGCTGCCAGTGGGAGGGACTCATGTTGCAGCAGGTCACAGGGAGCTGTTGCCCGTTTGATGGAGCCATGTCGGAGAAATTAGCGGAGAACTGTCTCACATGGGAGGAACCCCACAGTGCAGCAGGGGAACAACTCCTCTCCCTGAGCAGTGGGAGATGCCTTGGGTGATGAACTGAGGATAACTCCCATTCCCTGCCTCCTTGCACCGCTGGGGTAGGAATTACAGCTGGGAAGGAGGGAGGGGTGGGAGGAAGATGTTTTTAAGGACTATTTTACTTCTCATTATCCTCCTCTGATTTTGTTAGTAATAAATTCACTTCATGTCTCTAAGTTGAGCCTGTTTTGCCCTTGGTGGTATTTGATTAGTGATTTCTCCTGGTCCTTATCTCAACCTATGAACCCTTTGTTAAATTTTCTGTCCTCTGTCCAGCTGCAGGGGGGAGTGAGTGAGTGGCTTTCGAGGGTGCCTGACATCCAGGCAGCATCCACCCATGACAGAAGTCTCTGAGCCTTTGTTTAGTTTGCTTATAGGACAAATTCAATGTTCTTATGTAATCAGAAAAAAAACAGGTAAAAAAATTCAATTACTTCTAGTAGCTTGTTACCGGTACAGCTCACAACCTTCTTGCTGTACAGAAAATAATGAACAGCAGATATCACCTGGGGAGGTTCCACAGAACCTTGTCTTCACCATGCCTTCTAGTGCTTCTTATTTGCATAAGCTACTTATGTCTGTGAGTCATATCGTTTGCAAGAGGTAAATTTATTAGATAAATATCAATTTATTTTCCTTAGGTTTAAAGTTACTGTGTTATATGTTAACAAAACGTTTTAACATCACAATAACTTCAGAAATACTATATCAAACCCTTTGGCGTTAATTATTCCAGTGCTGTAAAAGAACCATCAACTAATGTGAAAGAGGTCTTGTTGCCCAATGTGATTTGAGAAAATGAAAAATTTCCCTGATTTGCAAAAAAACCCCAAAGACAAAATAACCTCCCAAAAACTGCTGTCTTCTATGTCCAAAGAAAATTATTCTTTCCTTTTCCATTTCCATTACAGTTGAAATATTGTTTCCAATCAAGAATGCCTAAGGAGCTGAATTTCTCTTTACCTTCTCAAGAAGATAAAATAAACGAATATATTAAAATATGCCAAAATAAAACCATATGAACAACACAGTATTTCAATTTTTAAAGTTTGCCTTTATGAATATATAAAGTATTTTTTAAAAAATATATATATGTAAATATACTTTTGTCATGAACTCAGAAGGCTTTTGAAGAAAATTTTTTCTAAAAAGTCATACAAGCAGAAATTTTATGTTTTGAAATTTTAAATGTTTAGTTTATGTGCTATTCTCATTAGATCATCTCTAGTTTCCTGTTTAAATAGGAGAAAAAAAACCAACCAGAAAAACATTATATGCTGGAGAAGGGGGCCGTACAGTGGTAGGGCATCACTTTTCTGAGACAAAGGTCCTTGTTTTAGTCTCTGCAACTCAGTACTGTGCAACTGCATGCTTGCTCTCCATGTGGGCCCCAGGACCCTTGATACCAGGACTGTTGATCTCTTTTTCTTTCTTTTTTCTTTCTTTTCTGTCTCCCTCTCTTTAATGGATCTAACTCTTTCTTTCTTCCTATTTGCCCTACCCCTTTATCCAAAATCTAATGTTGTGTGCTTACACCAGGAGGTCAGGGACTAACATACCAATTTCCATGTCAAATGTGTAATTTACTAATAATACTTTGTAAGTTTTTGTGGGGAAAAAAAAAAGTGTCTTGCTTTTGTCTTTCAACCTCATGCATCTACGAATCTTGGGTGCTCCCTTCCCCTTAAGGGCAGCGTTCCACAAGTCATAGAGAACATCACTGCTTTTGGCAGAGCTTGAAGGTACCTGAAGGACTCTGCAATGCATATATAGGATATCTAGTATGTAGTTAGGTACTTTCCATGTTTCTCCTCTCCATATGTAAACCTCAAGAGCTGTAGCATGGATATGGAAATTAAAAGTAGATGAAGATTTCTTAATTTCAGACTGTACAATTCTGTGTTGCTACGGTGGTTTGTTGGCAATGTCCTTCTGGGAAAAAATGCAAGAGATATCACATCCAAAACACTGCATTTTTGTTCACAAGAATTTCAGTTACTCTGGAATACTTTGATGTCATAATTTCTGTGACAAGTTGTGCTGTGCTTTCCCAGTAGAAGGAGCAGAAGGTCTGGTGCAACAAGGCTGTCTTTCCTTTTGATTACTCCAAGTGCTATATTGAAATAACTTTAATGCTAAGTACATATTGAAATGTTGTCATTTGAGCTCAGCTTTTCAGAAAATTCACAAATCCTTTAAATGCCACTTTTGTACACAGAAGGTTACCATTAAATAAATTAACAACTCTTCTATAATGTAGGGTAGCATTCATTGAATTTCTTGAAAATAAATTTTAAAAAATACTAGGTAAGTAAAGTAGATTAATGGGTTAAATCTCTTTACACATTATCACTCCGAAGCCAATCTCCTGTTTCCCCTCTGGCAAAACCACTATTCTTAGCTTGCTTTTCTAACAGCTGTTGGATTTTTCTCAGTCTGGAGGAAAGTTGAAGGACTAGGTGATGACTGGGATGGGTGACAGATGATTCACCTGCTTTACTGTTTGAGGCCATCCCCAGTTAGTACAGAAGATTATATATTGCATTTGATGTTGTACAGTGAATTACAGACCTGGCAATAACTTATTAAGAGATTTCTGAGCTCTTTGGAGAAGTTGGGGTATTTTCTGTCTCTTGTGTTGAGTTTTAAATAAGCCACCCTGTCGTGGTTTGACACTGGCCAAATGCCAGGCCACAAAAGGCCTGCTCACTCACTCTCCTCTGTTCTGCAACTGGACAGAGGAGAGAGAATTTAACAAAGGGTTAATGAGTTGAGATAAGGACCGGGAGAAAACACTTCAAGGGCAAAACAGGCTCTACTTAATGATATAAAGTGAATTTATTACTAACAAGATCAGAATATAAGAATGAGAAGTAAAATAATCCCTTAAAGACCCCCTTTTCTCCCCTCTTTTCTCCCCCCAACCGCTCCCTCCTTCCCATCAATGGTGCAGGGAGACGGGGAGGGGGACGGGTTTTGGTCAGTTCATCACCCAAGGTCTTCCTTCCACTGCTAAGGGAGAGGAGTCGTTTCCCTGCGGCACCGTGGGGTCCCTCCCACGGGAGACAGTTCTCCGTGAACTTCCCCAGCGTGGGTCCACTCTCACAAGCAGCAGNCTTCCTCTGGATCACAGTGTCATGGTATCCACCTGCTCCAGCGTGGGCACATCTCCATGGTCTGCGAGTGGATCTCTGCATCCCTCGTGGACCCCCATGGGCTGCAGGGGGACAACTGCCTCACCACGGGCCTCACCACGGGCTGCAGGGACATCTCGGCCCCGGCGCCTGGAGCACCTCCTGCCCCTCCTTCTGCACTGACCTTGGTGCCTCCATTGTTGTTCCTCTCACATATTCTCACTCCTACTCTTCTCTAGTTGGAAAATTACAGCTGCGCCACCAACTTTGTTATGATTTCTTCTTAAATATGTTATCACAGAGGCATTACCATCATCTCTAATTGGCTCAGCCTTGGCCAGAAGCACGTCCATCATCAGAGCCATCAGGGATTGGCTCTGCTGGACATGGTGGAAGCTTCTAGCAGCTTCTCACAGAAGCCTCCTCTGTGGCCTCCTTGCTACCAAAAACTGGGCCCTGCAAAACCAACACACACCCTCTCCTGGCAATGCCCCTCCCATATTTATTCTCTCATGTCAGTGAGCCTTAAATCACTAATCATAAGATCCTATATCCCATAGCCTGTCCTCATTTTCTCGTTTCATGATTGTTTTTTTCACTAAATGCAAACATCCTTAGGGCATGTTATTTCCTTTCTTTACTTTCCCCAAGTGCTTTAACCTTATTACTTCAGGCAAAGATCTTTTCACACCCTCCTCCTCTAGTTCTGCTTGCGTAAATCATGAAGCTGTACTTTTTCTTTCACAGAGGATGCACTTCCTCTTTCTCTGCCATCAGAAATTGGGCCAGTTAAACATTTATTTTCTTTTTGCAAAATAATTGTTGGAGAGTTCATTTTTTTCCAGCACATAAGCTGGTTAATTTTTTCTCATTAAGGATTCTGAAGAAATCTTTCTGTTTGCTTTGTGATGTTTGGAAAACCAAAGATTTCTCTTTTTCCTGTCTCAAGGACATGCAGCCTATCAGTCTTGGCACAAATTCATATTAGATTGTGCGTCTGAAAATATTGCACAAGATCTAATTTTTTATTCTGTTTTCTTTTCCTTTTTTATTTTTCACTTCCTTCTCTCAGGAGACTCCTGCATTCCCAGAGTAACATAGGGAATATAGTCCTACATTTTGAGCTTATTTAGCAGGCTGCCTCACAAAAGAAATTAACCATTTAATGGTTAAAGTCTTGGGGAAGTTTGCAAAGTTTCCTTTTGACTTTTCTTATTCTGAACTCTGTGTCCAAAAATATATAGTTGTAAACAGAATGCACAGATAGTGATATCTATATATTGCTTGGGAATCTGATATTACAGTAACTAAATGACAATTCTGAGTTTGTGTGCAAAAGGAAATGTCCTGCTTATTTAATTTCTTCGGTCTATAGTGCCTATAAAAACAAAACAGCCACATATACTTTTTAGCCTGAATTTTATGAAATAGCCATGTATACAACATAACTTAGAAGCTCACAAGACAAAGGCAATATTGTTCAGATGTTTCTAATAATGATTGTTTTTCTCTGGATTCTGGCCATCAGAAAATATGTTAGCAGAAATTCAAGGTGCTTTACAGTGTAAGGAGTTAACTTCATAGTGTTGACTTCATAAACCAGTCTCTGTTGGTTTACACATAGCAAGCAGTGGGTTATTTCCTAACCAAGTTAAACAGTTGTTTAACGAACAATCCAGACCTTTGAATTTCCTGAATATTGCCAGTGAGTTGATTAGAAATGTTGCTGAGCATCTTCACAAAGTCTGTGTAACAATGTCAATGGAGGAAGTTCCTCCTCTGGCCATGCTGGGTGTTATAGTACCTCCTTTCAACTACTTATCTCACAGATAAGAAGGGTTTCTTCAAATATATTGATGAGGTCAGAAAAGATTCATGAGGAAGAAAAGTTCCCTGGAATAGGCCATAATAGGACAGGAAGGCAAAAATGACATGCTACTGCAGTCAGCACTGAATAGAGGATTATGACAGGACTGACTACTGAAAAATATTGTTCCTGTCAGCTCTTCCTGCTGATATGAGAATGAAACTCCGAAAGAAGTGAAATAAGGAAACTTTTTAAGTAACATTCAAATGCTTTTCCTTCTCTTAAAGGTTTTTTGTCAGACAGATAATATATTAAAAAAAAAGTCCTGAAATAAATTCAGTAACTTTGGACAGATCATTGGAAAGAAAAATATAGTGCATAAAAAAGAAAACCATAATTTTAAAAAAAGGATGGTTTGTTTTCCAATTATTTGAAATTAAATTAATAATACCAGTTATGGTTCAACATCTCATTTTAAAGAGGTGATATCTTGGTCGAGTCATGAGCTTTTCCAGTATCATGTGTAAGTCTGCCTCAGAAAAAAAGGGAATTAGCAAGGATATCATTTGTGCAGGAATTTATTTTTGGGTTATCATATTTTACATGTTCAGGTTGTCTGTGACTACTCTTCCAAAACAAAGCTCGTGAAAATTGGTAGAATCAGGCCTTTTTTTCTCTTATCTATGATGATTTTGTCACTTTAGTAGTACTTAGTCCATGATGTCATACGCAGCTAGTTGAGTACTTGACCACCAACTGCAGTATTTTTCAATATTGGCTCTAAGACAAGATGTGATACATCAGCAGTGGGCATTATAAACTTATTGGAAAGCATCCAAAATAAACTGCCTTGTGACACCAACCTCACATTTGAACTAAAATTAAAATCTAATTTAAAAGGAGCCCAAATTTAAAAAGCTTACTTAATTCCTTCAATTTGCAGAACTATTCCATTCCATTAGGCAGCTAATTTCTACCTGTCAAATACAGAATAAAAGTGGTCTCTCTCTGGAGGAAACTTCCTACTTGTAGTAATTAGATATGAAGAACTTGGGAAGATGCCTCTACTTTGATAGTAGCCCGTGCTTAACTCTCAGAGTGTACCAACCCATGGGTAAATGCAATTGAAGTGTCAAATCCAATTGTTGCACGCTACAGAAGACTAAAATGAGGTTACATATTTCATAATTAAATAAAAAAATTACTTTAATTTTTGTTAGAGAATCATGAAAGGTTATCTTTGTGAAACCCATGTGTATAAATCCCTTTTGTTGATCTATTATTCTAATAAGCTTTTAGAGACAGCATGAAGAGGTCTTGATTACTGTTAGAAGACAAGAGCCAGGAGAATGCAAGTAATGAACAACATCAAGGCAATAATAAACAACATGAAGCTAACAGAATTCTGCAGACAAAATAAAATTGCTCCTCCTGCAATTCCCTTTGGGTTGCACCTGCATTTATCTGTTTACTTCTTACCTAAGAGCATGTAACAGAATAGGTGGGAAAATGAAACAAATGCACAATTTGCTGGAGGAAATGAAACACCATACTTGTCACTTAAAACTACTTCTCTGTGCTTGCTTAGACACCATGCAATTTTTACGAAAAGAAGAAAAAATTGTGTTCATCAAAGTTCATATGCTTTTCACTGCCTGTTTTTATATAAAGATAACCTATTTCTGGATCAGAGTTTGACTTGACCGTCTTTCAGTTTATGGCAGACTTTTACTCTTTTAGAACTATATATATTTCATTATAAGGGCAAAGGAGGAAAAATAATCACACTGATTTAGTACACTATTTCAATTTAAATCAAGACAACTGTGAAATTTGTAATTTAAAAAAAGTCCAAAGTGTTATAAAATTATTTGGAGGAGTATCAGTGAATTATGGGGAAGAAAGTATTTGGAGTGGGGGAAAGATTGGCTTTATTTTATTGTCTTGTCCCTGGAGTATCTTCATTTTCTTACAATGTGAGCATTAAGCTGGCTGTAAGTACCCTTAAGGTTGAACACAAGCCTTGCAAAGTTTGAATAAGAAAAGCTCAGTAAATCTCAGATAAGAAAACAAAAGCACCTTCTAACATATAATGGGAGGAAGGGTAATTTTTATATTCCTGCAGAGTTCCTTTTATTAAATTGCATAATTATCTTGAAAGTAAGTTGCTAACAGATGAATGCACACACCAAGAATTCCACAGCACACCTTCAAGAATGGCATATTTGGAAAACAGCAACCTTTTATTTTACGATTTCTGCAATGCTTACAAGTAATTTTGTTAACATTTTAAAATTCGTTGCATCAGTGGGGGGTTATGATCCCACAACATCAAATTAGCATAAGCACAACTCTGTTGCATATAGTCGAGGACAGAAGGGCCTTGTTAGGAATTTATGTCAGCAAGAAATAATTGTTTTGTCCTAGAGAGGAACAAATTCTAAAAGGTGCCCCCCAGTTAACAGAAAAGTGAGGCTGCCTATGCCACTTTTACTTGAATTCTTAACTCTCAGATATTGATAGAGATGATTTTAAAAGGTGGCACCGGCTGGAATACAAATATAATAATTTTTCTTTTGTAAAACAAATTGTTATTGTGATGCTGAAAGAATACAATTAAGTCCTGGTACATTGCATACTCCTCGCAACCGGATTTTACCTATAGGGATATTCTTTATCCTAAGCAACACCTCAACCTTTTTTTTTTTTGTGGATGATCTTTTCTTAATATGAATACACGTGTCTGCATCATGTAACTGTGTTGAAAACGTCTTCATTACTATTTTCTTTCACCAACAGACTTCTAGTAGGCAATGAAAAAAACCCCATATATAACAAAGTCTCAGACTGCTAGACTGGAAAATATGTCTTTAAAAAGAATTAAGATTATATTTTCTAAGCATGGAAGCTGGTCTTCTAGGGAGCTGGAACAGCATGCCCTGGTGCTTGCCTGCAGTCTGGCTGTATCCAGTAAAACAACAAAAGGAAGCACTTTCTAGAGGTGGTTGAAGATATTTTGCATACAATAAAAATACAGCTTTATGGAAATCTTTGTTTTAAGAGGAGATTTCAATCTCCAAAAAATAATTTTAGAGATATTCCTCTATTATGTTCACATGAGATGAATATCAGTTTCACCTTGTTTGATTAACTTTTGAATTTTACCAGCATCGCTTGTATGATTATATTTGGTTATCTATATTATATAGATAATAAGACAACAAAGTGTTTGTCTTATTAAAACCATGTCTGCCCTTTAATGAAAATATGGAATTTTCTTCTTATGTGGGGAAAAATGTCATTTTTTCATTTTGCCTTGAAATAAAAACAAATTCCAACACATTAGAAGATGGGTGGTTTTTCTTTTTGAGGGGGGGGGGGGCTTTC
>VZRJ01001755.1:36762-273124 GCA_013397565.1 Ptilonorhynchus violaceus
GGGAAGTTGTCTTTTGGGGGGATTTTGGTTGGTTGGTTTTGGGTTTGGTTTGTTTATTTGGTTTTTTTTTGAGGGGGGGGTTTCCTTAGACTTTAGGAATAATCTTTTGTGAAAGTGATACCACTTGCGGTCTACATTCTTGTGTGGATGATCAGTGTTGGAAAGCCTGCACAATAGTAAATGATCACTGATCTATATTCTTACCCTTCCCATTGTTTTCAAAATCTGTGTCAGCACCAAGTAGAAAAAAAATACTGAGGAAATTCCATTGTATGTCCTTCATTCATACCTGTCTCAATGTAAAAGTCACATATGGTCTAGTTAGGATTATGACAAAGAACAGCCTGTCCTCCTTCGCTGATATGGGTAGATGTCCTGACCTTCTGCCCAAACTTCTTTATTACTTTGGGGATTCTCTAGATGTTACGTACCAAGAGAGGCAGTTTAGTGCTCAGTTCTAGTAGACAATGAGAGAAAAAACTGATGAACTAGACTGAGAACACTTTGCATTATTCACCTGAAAATAAAAGGGGGAAAAATTTTAAGTCTGTTTCCTGCCTTGGTCCTCCTACTCCATGGATTAGTAAACCATACCCAGTGATAATTCTTTGATTTGTGATTGTAGCCATAATTATGTGTATTCTCTAATCCAGTACATTTTTACTTGATGCCTTCAATAAAAATACCTGCAGCTTAATTCCAATAATCATAACTTAAAATGGCCATTCATATCCTTGTTAAAGCTGATTGTATAAAACTTATTTTTCCCACAGCTTTATTGATCAGACAAATAGTAAATATGTTATAAACATTGGATTTCCATTTTGGGTTCCTCTGACTTGTATACAGAAGGGATAGGCTTCTTTGTAGTTTTTTTAAATGCAAGAAATATCTTGCCTTTTTTGTGTTGCTTCCTTTCCAGAAATTGGTATAGAGTATTAATTCAGTTAATCTTTCAGGCACCTAAAACTCCTAGTGAATGATGCATTGTACCTGTCACTAAAGTTTTCCTTTCTGACAATTTTGGAAAATGTTATTAATTTAATCATCAAGTAGGAAATAATCAAATTGTGTGATGAAAATTAATGGTCCTTGCAATTTAAAGCAAAGGTAGGTAAAGGCAAATGACGAGCCAAGGAAATGAACCAACAGCTTCAAAACCTTAACACATTTTTGGAGCCAAGTGCTTATTAATATTCTGAATAAAGTGATTAGTTTTATTAAAAGGTAGCTAGCTAAAGCTGTTTGTGAAGATAATCTATCATTAAGTTATACAATATAAAATAAAAAGCTATTGGCTTTAACCTGTATTTTGTCAGTGATCTCCTGAATAGATTTTGGGAAAGTCACCTTATGTGTACATTATTTTCTCTACTCTTTAAAGGACTTAACATCAAGTGATATTAGCTTAGTTCTTTAATTCTTTCAAAATTTCCAAAAAGTTCTTAGCTGCAAGAGACAGAAGACTAAAATCTCGTGCATGTTTAAAGTTGACCTAGAGCAATGAGAAAGAGGAAGGATTTTTTTTTGAGATGAGTATCTGTGGCTAGTTATAAGGTATAAAAAGCTGTTTTAAAGTAGAAATGCCAAATAGATGTAAATGTTACCTGAATATACAGAACTGATATTAAGAACTTAACATGAGATTGTCCCCAAAATAAGTTCAATTTCTATTCAAATCAGAGTATGCATAGACATGTATATTCCTTGTGATATTTGAGACAGAAGCTATACAAAAATTTTGCAGATTAGTCGTATTCCAAAATCATCTCAAACTGCAGACAAATTAACAGAAATGAAATGAAACCAGACACTTGTTTTGACTTCAATTGCAGCATTACTGGAGAAACAGCTACAGTAATATTTAGAGCACTTTAGAGAACCCTGATAATGATACACTTTTTAAATATGCGACATTTGTTCCAGAGCACCTGGATGCACAATCTGATTTATGTTGGTAAATATTTATGGCTAGTCGTTCCTTTAGATCAATGAGATTGTTTGATTGCTAAACCTTAATTAAAAAGCATGATGAACGCATGATAAAAGTTCATAAAAGTGGGTCTAAATATGACATTTGAAATCTCAGCTTCAGAAATGATGTTAGACCACTAATATGGCACCTAGGCTCCTGTGACAATCATTGTGGACTGTAGATAGTACATTTATTCTCAGGGATGCAATTCAGTTTATTCTAATAAATCCTAACTTCCATTTTTTAAACCAGAATAAAAATCTTCCATGTCTAATAAAAATATTCTCACTGTAAGTAGTCATGTGATATTTTGCTTTTTTATAGGTTAATTGACCTAGGATTTGGGGAAAACTATGTTTGGCAAATGTATCTGTGATAAATGTAAACTCACTTGTTTGTAAATGTTTTAGAAATTGAACTACTGTAGCATTATGATTGCTTCCAAAACTCACAGTATTTTAGCATACGTTAATGATAAGTTGATTAAGTGTGGATTTATGCAAAACAGACTTCTCAATCCTTGAATGATTTGAGAATTCTTGCTAAAATACTGAAAGTTCTCATTAGTCCTGCAGGTGAGATTTGGGTGACTGTCTGGTTTTGCTAACAGGAAGAAAGATGAGAGAAGCTAATCTGCGGAAAAAGTCACGTGTGGTCCAGCAAAGAGAAGTCCAAAAAAGTGTCTTGTGCAGTTGGTTGTAAGATGATTTATTTATACATCTTCAAGTATAAATAGTATGAATGATAGGTTTGCAATTTTTTTGCCTGGTATGGCTTAGAGGTAATAAAATTCCAAGACAGAAATAATTGTTATATCAAACTTAAAATGTAACTTATTTTTAAAAATTGAAAGGTATTCTAAAACCTAAAAACCTTGTAGCATTTTCCAGTTTTGAAAAGAGTTATAGAAAATGCAAAGAGCATGGTAAATTACTTCAGAGAGTATTTTTAACAGAGATACTTCAAACAGTATTTCTAAACTAGCCCAAATTGTTAGAGAATGCTCATGAAAATAATTATTTTCTAGTGGTCAAGATATTTGATATATATAAATCTATGTTAGAGTTGGTTTTGAGAGTACCAGCAAAATGACAAAAGCCTTCACTTCTTATAGACTTGTCAGGAGCATAACAATATTTCCAATATTTTTGCAATGACAGGGAGTACCACTCCCATGTACAGGGAGCATACTCCCTGTATGCTTCACTCAGAAAGGCCTGCTATAAATAATAATCTGGAAAAAGAACACTTGCTGTTGTATGTGATGCTAAGACTTATTTCACTACAGTAGCGTGCCATATTCTGGATCAAAGTTTCAAGTACAAGTTTCTCAAGTACAGTTTTGCATTTTAATGTTTATGTATGTTTTCCTCTAAGCTAACAAGCAAACATTCAAAATAAATTGCTATATTTATCTTCTAGCAAATCTGTGATGGTCTTAGAACTATTTCTTGCTGAAAAGTTCCATGCTGTTCATAGGCAGCTGTCATTTAAATAGGCCCTTTAAAAAGCTTTTCTCCATCTTTCTTATAAGCCCCCTTTACATACAGAAAGGCTTCAGTAAAGTTTGCCTTTTCTTCTCCAGGCTGAACAGCCCCAGCTGTCTCAGCCTTTCCTCATAGGAGAGGTGTTCTGGAGGCCTGCCTTTGGACTCACTCCAACAGAACTATGCCTTTCCTGTGCTGAAAGCCCCAGACCTGGATTGTCTCAAGGTTGGATCTCACAACATTGGAATAGAGGGGAAGAATCACGTCCCATGACCTGCTGGCCATGCTTCTTTGGACGCAGCCCAGACACATTTAGCTTTCTAGGCAGCATCCTTATCTTCTTCCCAGGATACATGTACCTGGTTTCACTGCCTATGCATTTCCTTCTTGCACTTTATATTGGCCAGGAGGTCCTTACTTACTCATTCTGGTCTTAGAAAAAATGTTGTTATAAAATGAGGACTGCCAAATCTGTTCTACTCCTTTATCCCTGAGTTTTCCAGGGAGTCCCATCCACTAATGAAGTCCCCCAGCAGTATCAGAGCTTACATTTACATAGTGGCTCCAATTCCTCCTCTTTTTAATCCATGCTACATGTAGTGGTGTAGACTCTACAATTGGTCTACCAACCATGTCATAGTTTTACAGGAACACATCTTAATTCCTTTGAGACGTTTCACCGGTGTTTCTCTCTTTGATCCCAATATGCCAGCAACCCCTGGCTTTTTCTGTTACTCAAAATTCCTTCTCTTCTCCCCATTAAATCTACTTTAAGTCTCTCCTTTAAAGTCTGTCCAGCCTGGTGGCAAAGACCTCTTGCTCCACTTTGTCGTGTGAATCCCATCAGCTCCCAACAGATCTGACTTCTCAAAGGTCAATCCATGATCATAGAAGTCAAAACACTGAGTATGGCACCAGCCATGCAGCCAAGCATTCACCTGTTTAATTTTTCTCCTTCCTCCTGAGCCCCCCTTCCTCTGACTGGGAAGATAAAGGAGAACACCTGTGCTCCAAAGGCAGGGTTGTTGCTCAGCCTGGGACAGGGCATAATATGATGCATAAATCTGCTGCTCCGATTTCTGGATATTGTGTTTTCTGCTGAACTCATCTTGCTGTTTGATGTAGGTAACCCTTGATGGCTTTAATGTATTAATTGTATTCTAATGAAATGTTCTTTGTAAAATATGATGTAGTTCTTCCCTTATTAATAAGAATTAAGAAAATGCCTTTCATGAGTAAACTCTCAATAACTACTGTTTATTAAAAAACTTTCATTAAGAATACTCTCTTAATATTACATAAATTCAAAGCAGGTTGATGCAACCTGTAATAAAGACTCCGGTTGACTGCTGCAGGTCTGGAATCTGAGTTGCAATAATATTTATTGTTTAGTAAGTTGATCCTGGGAGTCCTGGGCAGTGTCACACTTCTTTTAATCGCTCTCCCACCATTTAACTTTGTCTTGTGCCTTCTGGAAATGAATTGGCCTTGATGGTTTTAGAACTGAACCTGTCTATATGATGCTCCAGGCTGAGACCCTGGAGAGCTGATTTACGCATCACTTTCAACTAGCTAATAGAATGCTGTTGACAAAAAAAATATTTCAATGAAGAAAAATTCACAAAACTGTCTATGAAATATGTTTGCTATTTTTTGGCAAGTTATAATACCTCAATCTCCTGGATAACATACATTTTTTACCAGGCTAGGTACTCAAGAGGTTTTTTGTGCATAAGTTGAATTTTAATAGCTCCCACAGGGAGACATTGTGGAAATTGTCACACCATGTTTGATCACTATCTCCATCTAGGTTTGACACTATGAGAGGAAGGAGACATACCTGCTGCTTTAAAGAAAGATGAATCCTCCCCATTCTATTGCACACGATCATGTGTAATTATTATCAGACCTGCTTGCATAGGAGATATTCTCTATAACAATAGGGAGAGCTTACACTTTAAACTGTAAGGTTAGATTCTGTTTTATCGGGGGTATTTTTTGCTAAGGCAGAAGCTAATAGTCATAAAACAGCTAGTTCTGTAAAAAAATCATGTCTTTTTTTTTCCTTTAATGTCCATTTATGGTTGTGAATCTTACAATTTAACAGCAGACTGCATAGGGGAATACATACATATCTAGGTCAACAAACAGAAGTAATTTTTTATTAATGAAAACAAAAGAAAAAAGAGCAGTTTATTTTGCTTTATTCTTCTTTCAAGTTCTCTAACTTTAAATTGCAGGAAAGGAGTGTTCTTTTCTGTTTTTCTTTAACACAAGGGATTTATACTATCCCATAAAATTTGTGCTGCAAGGCATAACAGCCCTAACAGAACTGAGAGTTCTAGGAAGGTCACAGAATGAGTCTTTAATTTTTTTTGTCTGGTTAGACAGAATCAAGATAATTAGACTTTAAAAGATGGAGGAACATATTAACAAGAGCAGGATTTCCCCCTCATGCTTTGGATGCAGCTGGGGATGGAGACATATTTCACAGATTTCACAGAATATTCTGAGTTGGAAGGGACTCACAAGGGTCATCAAGTCCAGCTCTTAAGTGAATGGCCTGTACATTTCTCATATTAAAAAAAAAAAAAGTTAAAAGAGCAGGGAGAAAACAGTCTCTTCAATTTAATTAAAATTCTTAAAGGTAAGCTCTAAGTTGATTTTAGAAGTCTAGCAGGATGAAAGCTTTTCTTTTTCAGTCCTCAAATAAAGTGACTCAACTTACTTAAGCATAATTATTAATTGTAACATTGGAAATTCAAAAATGTAGGTAATTTAGATGTCACAACTGAGAAAAAAAAGATCTCTACAGAGTTCTGTGTAGTGGTGAAACAGTTCTGAGACCATCTGTCCTATAGAACTGTCAAAAGGGAAAAGCAACTTCTATGGAAAGCATAAGCAAAGACTGATTTTATCAAGGAGTTTGTTCTAAACAAGGTGAAACATTTTGCCCCAGTTGCCTTAATTACACTGCTGCATCTGAACACTTACTTCCCTGAGTGTTGCAGAGCTTCTGGGGAGTTCTGTAGCTCCTTTCCTTAGAAGTTTAGCAGCTCTAAAGGATCCTGGCATTATCTCCGCTATGCCACTAATGACTGCCCTGGCTCCCACTGGCACCCGTGGCAGGTTGGGGGTAACTGGTGTTAGAGCTCCAGTGCAGGTGGTGTCTGCAACTGGAGCTTTTACAAAGCGAGCCTGACTGCCCTGCACTACCAAGGGTCACTTGACACCCTTGTCACACCAGTCAGGTGAAAGATGAAACACAGGGATTTGTCTGTAGCATTCTCTAACTCTCTGAAGGTGGAATTTCCTCACAGGAGATATTTCATGTGTGTGGAGATTGATGTGTTGTGGAAGGCTGGCATTCCTGCTTGCCTAAATCCCTTTTTCTCTCTCATTTTCATCTGTTGCATTTATGAAGACTTCAGTAAGGAAGTGAGCAAGGAGAATACATATCATGTGGGTAGGACAGAGAAATCATCCTGTAGACAATCGAAGCATTACCGAGCCTTGAAGGTACCCTTATTTGCCTGTTAGGTAGGTAAGATACACATGTGAGAGAACTCAAGAACAAAGAAATTCTTGTTTCTTCAGCTTCTGTTAACATGCTTTGGAATTTCAAATCAAGAAGATTTTTTGTTGTTGTTGTTTGATTTTTTAACAAATTTCGGCCGGGTCATTTCAGAGTTTTACCAGAGAGTGAGATAATTGTTCCATCGGGATTAGAGGAATTTTAAGAACTTTTTAGCAGCAGCCATCTAAAGGCTTAAGGTCAAGCTGTCTTCAACCACGTCTATAACCAATTATTTTGAGGGTATTTCTGTTGAGTGCCAAAACTTGAATATCCAGCTTGAGGCATAAGTGAGATTTGGAAGAAGTGAAATTCTGCACCAGACTCCAGGCAGACTGCCCTCCAGGCTCTAGGGAACTGTCAAAGGGCTTGGCATTTTTCTCTCAATCTGCACACATCATCAGAAATGGAAGAAAAAGCAAAGAAACTGACAGACGTTTCTTCTTTGGCAAAGTCCTAACTGTCTGCATACCCTTTTTTTTGATATGTCATTGAAAAACAGATGATTACAAAATATGAAATAGTCAGACAGCATTATTTTTTTCATTCCTTGTATGTCTTCTGAGAGTGTATTCTCTATTACCTTTAACTGTCACAAGGAATATCATGGGGAGGCTAATTATCTGGAAAAAAAAAAAAATTTGACCACTGAAAAATATAACAACCTGAAAGGATCACCTATTTTATGTGTTAGTAAACAAACCAACAGTTCTCTGTGCTGTGAGTTTGTTGTCTGACGAGCAATCAGTTAGGAGGCTCAAAAATCTGACAGGGTAAGTTTATAGAAGTTGCATTAAAGCAATTGGATTATACAGAGGTTTTTAGCACTTGAGCTTCCTGACAAATGGTCTTATAACAAGAATTGGTCAGTTTATCTCCTTTTCTGTCAAGTATTCACCTTCAGTGAAAGCTTTGCATGCATTTTAATTTGTCTTAAATTTATGCATAACTAGATTAGCAATTTCTAGCAATCATTTGTTTTGCTTTTCTGCTTTCAGCCATCTCTTCTTTTTATACCACCTGCTGTATTTGCCTTCTGTTCAGACTATGCTTTTGACAGTTACTAATAATGCAGATTAAATTTACTTACTATGACAGGCAAAACACTGAGTAAAAGCAAAACAATAGAATCCCACATTCTTTTTCCCAGTTTAAGTAGTGGCTTAAAAGGCCAAAGCAGATTTTTAAGAGCATTAATTAATTAATTAACAAAGCAGGTGTCTTATTGGACTTAAATATAGACAGTGTGGAAAGCTGACTATTGTGGTATAATATTGCAAGGTTTTTAATAGGTGTGTGTATATATATATATATATATACACACATATATATATATATATCAAGAATAAAATATACCTAGGGGTCAATTTTGATTTTTTGGAATTCATTAGCATTTGATACTAATCCAAATAGAAATATTTTTATGGAAAGAAAATTAGCTTAATTCAAATGTCTTATTAGGCTATTTTTACTATTTATTTCTCATCTCTAAAATATCTGTCATTACTTCTCATTCATGATGTTAAAAAAGCTATAAGGAAACTGTTTACAGCCTTTTAGATATGATGATCAAGCCCAGACAGAAACTGTGTTTATTATGCATCTAAGACATGTGGTTAGATGATGGCAGAAACAGTCAGTGTATGACTGCCCTTTGCACCAATGGATCATTGACCTACAACATCCTCCACATCGAAGCCTGGTAAAAACTCCTGCATGAATTGTAGCAGTCTATGCTTTTTCCATGTATTTAACTTGGAAGATGCATGAATTACGATGACCACACAGAAAAAACCTATAGAGCTTCATGCTGCATTATAATAAGATTGTTCCATAATTGGCATTGTTAATGGGAAGAGATTGGGTTGTTGGTTTTTTTGTTTAAATCTAGGTCAAGATAGAATAAGCATTTTAGACATAATTTAGCCCCTAGATACAAATATAAGGACCCTTTTAAATGGAAATAGGAATCATTTAGAGTATCAGAGAAGAAAAGATGACCTTCAAAAAGATGAACTTCTGTAGAGACATAAATGGTACCCTATAGAATATGTATATAATAGTGATTCATAGGTAGTCAACTATGCAGAATTCCAAATTAGCTGGAAATTCACTGACTGATGTATTTTTAAAAAGAAAAAAAAAAGTAATGTGAATATAAAATTGAAGCTGTTTAAGGATGTTATTTTTCTTTCCAGCTGGGGCCTCTTCCAAAGACTTTCATTAGACCTACAGATTGCAATGCATAATGTGCTACTGTAACAAGGGGAAGAGGATTTTTTTCACAGTATCTACATTAGACATCTAATTTGGGAGCCTCAGTTAATTGCCTAGGTTCATTATATATCCAAAGAATAAAAGTAAGCATCTCCAAAGGGCACCTCAGAGCATCTCAATTAGGAGGCATCTACCTCCATTCCTTATACAGGGAACTGAGGCTTTTAGTTTTATGGATCAGTTTTCTTAACCTGTGCAGGGACTGTGAATCTAACTTTGAGCAACTGGAGTTTTTAAGTAGGAAGGTTTCCAGGAAACTAGTTATTTGTCACCTGCTGCAAAGGAAGATCCAGGTTTCTCTCCAGCTGTCATTAACATAGAGACCTCAGCCGACACCGAGTAGCTCATTTAATGCATGTTGGTGAAGGCACAATAAAATCATCCAGACTTGGATAGTAGCAAGATGGGGGTTCGCTGTTTTTAATTGAGAACAACAGTACAATGCACGGAGGCACTGTCAGTAGAAACATGGAACGGTGGCAAAGGGGAAAGGAAGCCAGCTGCATTTGGAGGGACGACAGCAGAGTCTAGGGTGAAGGAAGCAAAGCAGCAGCGATGACTAAATGTTTTGGTTACTGCCATGGAGCTTTTGGAGTTTGTGAAGGAGAAATACTAGGAGCATCTGCTGCAGTAGGCTGCAATAAGTGAGTGGGTTTGGGATCTCAGAAGCTGGCACGCAACAGACAAAAAAAGAAAAACAAGCACTGGGAAAGAGCATCCGAAACACAGCCCTGCAATAGCAACCTCCATCAGTCATTAATATAATTGGAATTATGCAGTAGTGGGTGTTACAAAGTTACAAAATTCTGACTTAAAAGAAATGGCAAAATAATCATGGTTGCATCTGGACTGATGCAGCAATACAGTAGGACTGACTGTGGTCTGGTACATAATTCTAGCTTAGAAACTTATAATTATGTACCTTGTAAGGTACTGTGAGTATCTGAAGTAGCTACATATATTGACTGAAGCATTTACAACAGGAAGATAGAAAGGGAAACCATCAAAAATGAATTAATACATATAAGAAAATATTTTATTAAATACTGGACCCCATATGAAAAGAAATAAAAAGCGACATCAGGAATGTTAAAAGAAGTGCTGAATCTGAAATATTTAGTGATGACATATCTAAAAAGTTTCAGAAAGGCTTGCTGAGATAACAGAGATGGGAGTGAGAGAGATGTAGAACAGAAATTGGGAAACAAAAGCACAAAGGAGAAAAACAAATGTACCTCCTGGCACAAACAGATCTGTGAAACTAGGCCTAAGCAATCAAGAGAGTACAGGATTACTGTATATTTTGCTAATTAAAAACTCATTTGTATTTGATACCAGGTGCCAAAACTTTCTATCACAGTGCCTTGGCTTATATGGACAGGTTATCCTAGTGCATAGCATTTTGCTATGGCACTAATACAAGGAAAAGATTGCAAGAAAACTGAGTCTTCATGTCAGACTGAACTGATGAAAGCATATATTAAAGCCACACCACAATGTATTCTCATAATCTGTATTCTATATGCAGTCAAAAGAATTTCTGCCTTCGCAATACATAAGGTGATTAACTATTGAGAGGTGATACTAAAGCAGAACTGTGTCTTAAAGCTTTACTGCATACACTGAGATTCACAACAGAAATCGGGCACAGACAAAACTGGGAGTCCAAGGCTTCTGCATTGAACACTTGAGATACTCTGTAAGTTCATAGGCATCACGCAAATGTACATTAATAAGAAATTAATATATTATGACAAAGTGCATTACCTCCACTGTCACTTTTTGTTTCCTTGTAAAACCACACTAGTCACTTTATCTAGCTTTGGTCTCAGCTACTGGGTACAGAGCTTTCCTAATATTTACTGCTTTGCTGAAAATCCTTTTCATGTCTGTGATTTTATGTCCAACTTACTTTCCTCTCAAAGCTTGAGCCAGAAATTTCAGAGACACTCATTTGTCTTCTAACTGGTTTCAGTATTAGCAGTTTTTGTGATAATGATATGATACTATGTGACATTTACAAAGAATTCTGTTTAACATGCAATAGATGAGGACCTGTGCTCCATGGGGTCATGTTTTGCCACCCTAAGTCTTCCAAGTCTTTTAGAATTTTGGAGTTGAAAGCAGTATTGCAAAACTCATTGTTTTAATTTAAAACTGATTCTTGGCCGGGGAGTTAAATACAGTCTTTAAAAAACGAAGACGTCAATTTGGACTTCTGGATCTCTGAAGCCAGAGAAAAAAGATGACAACTAGACAAAGAATAGACAAGACAGAGATGTTTGTAGAGCATTATAATTATTAATATTTTTGAAAGAAAGTCCAAACATGAAAGAAATCAGAGAAGAAATGTGCAACACAGCTAGCTTTTATCTTTTATTTGCTATGAGAAGCAGGCCCCAGAAAGAACTTGGAAAGATTCAGGCACAATAATGGTATGCTATTAATAAAAAATACAACAGCAAGATGAAGGGAAAAAATCAAGGGACAAAGAAAGGAACATGAAAAAAGAAGAAACAAAGGAGACAGAGAATGAAGCAAAGAAAAATAATCCATTGCGAAATTTCATTCTGATCCTTTTATTTTTCCCCATCCATCTTCCTTTGTACTTTCTTTGTGGTATTTTGAGATATGAAGATAGAGTTCCTCCTTCTGAACATTGACTAGCATGCTGTGATTGGCATGTCATCTGACAAATGTTTTGCAAAAATTGAGCTATATATCATGTATAAATTGTTCTGCAGTTGGCTTCATAAAATTGCTATGCTGTAGTTAAAAATCTTCTAGGAGCTACTCACAATGGTAACATCAGTCCACAGATAAGGACTGAAATGCTTTTATTTCAGAGTGGCTGATTCATCTTTCATAATTCTATGAACAAATCATTTGCAGTTGGGTTGTAATAGACTCTGGTGTCATTTTTATTTTCCTTAATACCTTTCTTAGTCCCAGGGAAACATATTAGATAACATCAATTCCAAACAGAACCAGTTATATCTCCAGTATTAACTGTACTGAGTTTGCAGTAGTGTTCCATTGTTAAAAAAACAACCAACCAAAAACAAAAATAAAAAAAATGAGGCAAAGCCCCCGGTTAATAGCACTGAAGTTAAGAGTTTAGCCTTTAAAAACAAGTAGCAGATTCATCATCCTCAAGAAACCAACCTTCTTATACACTTCTGTTTTATTGTTAAATAAATCATGGAATCATATAATCCATAGGTTGGAAAAGAGTCCTAAGATCATTGAGTCCAACCATTAACCCAGCACTGCCAAGTCCACCACTAAATCATGTCCCCAAGTGTCACATCTACACATCTTTTAAATACCTCCAGGGATGGTGACTCAAGCATTGCCCTGAGCAGCCTCGTCCAATGCTTGGCAACACTTTCAGTGAAGAAATATTTTTTAATATCCAACCTAAATCTCCCGTTGCAACTTGAGGCCGTTTGTTTTCATCGCTTGTTACCTGGCAAAAGAGACAAGAAAAGCCTACTTTGCATTATATTGACCAGCTGAGGATCACGAATGCTAAAATTCACATTTTCATTTACCACGGGCTTGATTGCACTGTACAAGTTTAACAATGCATGTATTCATTGGCCACTTTCAAATAGATAAAGAAAGGAAATATGAAACTGGAACTACAATTTGTCCAGAATTTCTCCCCAAATAAAAAGACACTGAAAGTCTACGAGAGCTTTCAATTTTAACAGATATACAGATTGTAAAAGGATCCTCTAAAGCTGCTCCAAGATCCTGTGGTCTCCAAAATGCCTAGGAAAAAATAACTTTAGCTCAAAATATGAGAGATCAATGACACTGACACAATGAGTTTGAAGTCATATAATCTAGTTGTAGCACAAAGGTCTAACTCTTCAGGAATTAGACTATCAGAAAAGAGTCATTTTTTAAATTTAATTTTCTGAAGTAGCTCAACAATTTTTTCCTATTGAAATTAATGCTTTTGGAAAGCATGTGTGATAACACAAAGAAAGTCTCATACTTATGCTGGTAGATGAAACTTGGGGTTAAAAACACAAAAATGAAATCTGGAAAATAGAGGAAATGTTAGTTAGCTTACATAATTCACTTTCTACTCAAAACAAGCTAGAGTTGCACAATGCTTATTTTGCTTTCTCCTCTAGGTAAAAATACTATATATTCATTTCAGACAATGAACATTTAAACATTTTGAAAAATCATATTCTTTGAAAAAAAGAGTTTTACCAATCTTTCTCTTTTTCCCCTTTTTTTTTTTTTTGACTACAGAATTCCATATCTGAAAGTGCCCAACAGGGAATGAAGATAGAAATAATAAAAGTATAACTGCCTGAATGCCATCAGGATAAACAGAATCAAAAGAGGTCATTATTCCCTAACTATAGTCATATGAATACAGGCATGAGATTTTTTTACATCTCACCCTCCATTAAATGGAATTGTGTGGGACATGAAAATATTTAGTATCAAACAAATCTTTGAACTGCAGTAAAATGGTGGCAAAATTACGAGAATATAGGCAGACACTAGCAATAATTTTAAAGTATTCTACTTGTTTCCTATTATACTTGAGATTTTCTTTAGAAACTTTTCAACAGGTTTTTAATTTAAGTTAGCAGTGGGGTGAGGGAGTTTTGTCTGGTTTTTGATATATCTTTTAAACAAGTTTGTCTTTATGCTAGGAAGTAGTGTCCATACAAGAGTTTATAATTCTTGTAATATTATTAGCCTGATATCAAGATTAAACTTTGTAAGAATCTAAATGTCCCTGAAAATTGCCACCTAAAGTCATAGAATCATAGAATATGCTGAGTTGGAAGTGACCCAGGAGGATCATCGAGTCAACTTCTGGCCGTGCTCAGGACATCCCAAGAATCATACCACGTGCCTGAGAGAGTTGTCCAAACACTTCTTGAACTCTGACAGGCTTGGTGCTCTGAAGTCAGATGTGAATTTTGCAACCAATTGCATTTTCCATAAGTTTGAGCCTTAACTTTACATATGAACCCTATCACACTTCAGGTTATTCAAAGTAGGCATTCAGATTTGCTAGTCCCATCATTTCTTCTCTGGTGTACTCTTGGAAAAGAACAGGTGATCATATTGAAGTGCTGCAATCTAACTCTTGCAGTCTGAGTGCCCCATTGTGGGTAACAATAACAGTTTAGAAGGGGGTTCTTTTTGCTCTTCAGGATCCTTTTGATTAGGATGAAATTGCTAGTGCATAATTTGGCTGTGGTGAATGGTGAAGAGAGAATCTTTCGAAAATGAAAGAGAAAGAGAAAAACACTGATTTTCACAGAAGTGCTTTAAGGATTTAAGCATACATACCCAGAGTCCAATTTTGAAGAACATTGATTGTTTTCTTCTTTTGTTGAGCATACTCAGCTTCTAATAAAATTCAGCTGAGTCTGCAGATTGTAGCAGATAAAGATGATTTTTGACAGACTTTACTGTAAGAATACCTGGCAAATATAAATAGCATAGGATCATAAACAAAGTTATAATTCTTTTGATTGCACAGTTCTCTAAAATGAATAATGCTGAAAAATATTTAGAGATTACCAAGATTAAATAAAAATGTGATTTATTATGAGCTTACTATGAAGAAAGTTTTATTTTGAGCTCGAAAGGAAAAAAAAGAGTTCCAATGAAGCGTAGGACCTAAAAGATTTAATTTCTAAACTTCATGCAAAGAGAGAAGTTCCTGTAGAAATTTGTGCCCTCTTTTGGAGAGCCTTTCTGGAACAGAAACAGCATACACAACCATTGCAAAACTCTTCACTCCATAATTTTGGATATTTTCTGGAAGTATGACAGTTGAGTACTTTACACAGAAAAGAGTGAAATGGATGTTATTTCCTTCTACAGCTCTCTGAGAGCTGCCGCTGAAATTGTAGCTCAGCACACACACAGAATGAGGACATAAAGGCCCATACCTTAAAATTTTAATAAATGTATGATTCATTTGATTACTGATGATAGATTGACCTTGATTTCCTGTTCTAATTTGTATGACACTACTCAAAAATTATAAAGGCGAACAGCCTTTTGTTCCAGGAATCAAAATTCACTGACTCTCCTGCTGCTTTTAAAGAGCTGCTGAAGCTGTCAGCTGCAATTGGCAAAGGCGAAAACAAATAATGAGTCCTTGAGTTGGTTATGATTCACTGCTATGGGATACTTGAAATGCTACAGAGTATATATCCCAATAGTAAAGCCTTAAACAGGGCTTTGCCATATTGTCTGTATTTCCAAACATCAGTTTTTAAAGTAGTTTTGAAGTGTTACAAGGCAAAATGACTATTCTTTACGAACAGTGTCTTTCACCGGCATCTCTGTTACACCTACTTTAATCAGGTATGAGGCAACAATCATAGAGTTGTAGAATGGTTTGGGTTGGAAGTAACCTTAAGATCACCTAGATCCAACCTCTCTGCCATGGGCAGGGACACCCCACTGCTCAGTGAAGTACATCATGATAGCGTGATGTGTGACCAGAGGGCAAATGCCATGATTCATTTACAATTCCCAAACCACGTGATGCCAAGCCTTGGAGAACACATCTGCATTCCCACAAATTCAAAGTCTAAACTCCAGGAACTGAGATTCATATTATGGTATATGGTTCTATGTACAATGTTGGCGTGTGATGCCCTTGGCTTCTGTATGCAACACTTCAGTTTACATGGGTGTTCAGAAATATGGAAAATAAGTACAATAATTGCAATTTTACATAAACACAAAGGCCATCTAAAAACCATTTTAATTGAAGAAGAAAAATAAGAGAATCCTTGGAAGAACTAGTCTTATTTAAAAGCTTTTATGTGAAGATGGCAGGCATCCTATGGTATATATTTATGTCTTGTCTAAGTATAGTTTTGATTGCTCTGTGGCACAAAAATCTGCTGATTAAAAAACTCAATAAAAAGCATCTTATCGATCATTATTTGTATAGTTATAGCAAGGTGCAATCTTTGTGATTTGCAGCAGAAACACTTTTCTGACAATTGTCCTATTTGTCTTTTTGAAAAGAGCAAAACTATTAGAGTAGAAGATTTAGAGCAGAGGTCTTAAAAATGCATCTAGAAGCTTATGTAGCAAAAAAGTTAAGAATATCTTTTAAAGTTATTAAAAACTTCAATAGCTAGAAGCTTCTTTCCAAACTTGTTAAAAGACATTCAGAATTTGTGCCTTTGTTCCCACCAAGCCTTGAAGGCTTAGAATTTAATTTAAAATACTAAAGTTTTATTTTCTCAAGCTCAGAGGCCCCTTAAAGCCTAAGTAATTCATAGGACAATCAAATTCCCTTGTATATGACGTGACATAATTACTTTTAAGAAAATTTAAAATGATGCCATGAACTGTACTAAGTCTTTTGGCTTTCATCAACTCTTGCAGTAATTATCTGTCCCAGAAAAAGACTTTTGGAGACACAAATTGGTTATAAATCACTAAAAGCATTCTTGTTGTACTTTTTAGTTAGCTGATTTGTGGCACTTATTAAAAGATAGCTTTTCTTTTTGGCTCCTGTCTGTCTGAAATAAGTTTGATTAGACAAAGACTTCTTGACACCTAATAAGGGTTGTTTTCAATCACTTTTATGTAAAATAATTGCTCTTTGATATCAAAGTTTAATAATCTCAATTGTGCCAGATAAAAACCCAGAAAACCAAAACCAAACCCCAAAAGCCAAAGAGTTCAGGGCTTCACTACAGGTTTTATACACAACCTTTTTTAATTCTGGATTGCATTGTAGGTTCAAGAGGTTGAAACCTGTTTTGTTAACAGTGTATATTAACTTGAGTTTATTAAAAATGTTCCTACTTAGTACTGACATTACCAGCTAACATTAACTTTGCTGTTAAAAAGGTGTTTTCTTGTGTATCCAGAGTAAATGTGACACTAATAAAACCGGCACTGTAATATATTGAATCTTTTAACTCTGTTGTTCGTAAAGCAAAACTATCATTAGGTTATAGCAAGGATGCATGCTTCATGCTGAAGATCTTTTATGATGATACATCAAAGAAACTGCCTGATAAATCTGATTCTTAGATGATAGCTGCAGAAATCTTGCCAAAGTCTTGGATTATTTGGTATACCTTTACTAGATAATGATGCGATATGGAATTTAAAACTACTCAATAAGCGATGTAATTGGGTCTTCTTCGTTTATCAAATAAAAAATTAATTTTTAGTAAGAAACAGCTACTTTTTATTATTACTAATTTAACCAGCTCAGTTTCATATAGGAAGAATGTTTGGAGATACAATATTTTCCTAAATTCTGTTGGTTCGATATTTAAGGGTATCCCTTGGACTAGGTTAATAAAGCCTTCTGAGTATATTACTGGAGGCAAGGACATCTGAAAATAAGTATACTACAAATAAAGAGGTTTTGTTACAAAGTTTGCAGCCAGCATTATATGATATATTTCATATTAATAGCAAATCCCAAATCCTAAATGCTAATGTAGCAGTCACCAGGGAGGACTTAAGAAATGATAGCAGTAGGAAATGTAAAGCAAATGTAGAGGTTGATTTTTTTTGACAGTTTTAATTTCATTTCTTTGGGACTCCATTTTCCTGATACTTTGTAGGAAGAAAGGAGAGGATGCTTGGGAAACTGAGAATGTTTTTGTCTTATCCTCCTGTGACTGCTTACAATAGCTTTAGCAATCCCTGATACATGTTCAGAAACACAAAGAGCAATTATAGACTGAAAACTAATGGTGTGAATTATGATATTCTCTCCAGGAGAGAAGCAGTACGTTCCTGTTCCTCTTCAAAGGTTAGTGGCTCAGCTGAGGTAATGCAGGTTCATATTACGATATAAGAATCTCTTTCTTAATGACACTGTTTTGCTGTTTCTGTATAAATTTCACTTCTGCAGTGGCTCATATACATCTATCAAACATAGAATTTATGTCACTGGCATGCTTAGGATGTGATGGGAAAAACCAGCAAACTCACAAAGGCATTCACTTTCAAGTTCTCTGAAAATAAATATATGTGCTGCTACATACATTTTAGTTCTCTGCATATTTTGAAATAGAAATTAGAATTTGGACTCTAACTGAATGACAGTGTTACTATTTACACATGCATGTTTCTTTTTCCATAGCCTCTTCTCAGCCCAAAACTCTGTAAACACCTGTCCACCAAGTTGAAAATTTTCAACATGAGCAGCAGCATCATCCTCCTGTCCTATTTTGCCAGCTATATGTTAATATAAATAAATTACTTCTATTCTCCTGTAAAGGAAAAATCAAGCAACCATTCTGTGGAGGCTTACAGAGCTGTGGAAAAAGATGACTCTTAGAAATCCAGAATTAATATTCAAAGCTCTGGAGAAGCTGAGATACCAGGGAAAGTTTTTGCATGTCTACCTGAGGCAGTAAATAGCTTTCTCACTCTATTAAACTACAGGCTGATGCTGGTGTTATGTGACGAGCTGAGGCATCAGCCCTGGGGTGTAGATTCTGCTCTAAGAGGTTCTTCAGGTCCACCACCAGCATACCCAGCTGCCATCTGAGGATGTGATGTGTGTTGTAGATTCTGTGCATTCTGTCATCTTTCCCTATTGTTTCCCAGTTATACCAGATATTCAGTGTAGCTGGTAAAGTAGTATTGTTCCAGCATTGCTTTAATGTACAAATAATGTTTTCTCCAATTTAGATAGGATGGAGTTGGGTGTGAATTTCAGCAAATTTTCTGTGGCCTTAATCACTAAGTTTATTTTATTATTAGAAATTAGGAAAGAAAGAAAGAGGGATAATTAGATTTCTCCCTGCTTCAGGCTCCATCAAAGATACATTAAAAATCAAGCTACAAAGAGATATCTAACAGAACTTTTTAAAGATAGAAAACTAGTCAAACAAAATGGATAAATACTTCCAACTTTTCCTAACAGATAAAGCCCACACTGAGTACTTTGAATTAATGCAAGAATGTTTTACATAAAAAATGAAACATAATATGAAGATCTAAGAATATGTTACTGTGCTTATCTATGTAAATTGCTTAACATCTTTCCTCACTTGTACAAGACTTAAAAAAATTGAAATTCTGATTTCACTGTGTTTTCTTTTCTGTTAATACCATTTTTTGGTGCCTTTTATTTATACTTTCCTGACCTACAAATAGTGGCAAATGCATCCAGCAGTCACAGCCCAGTTGCTCTACCACTCCATTAAGCTATGGAGAACTTGGTCATGCAGCATTCGCTCATCCAAGTGAATCTTTGTTTTAATTATGTATGTTGCAATTATTATTAGGTGATCACAGCAAAATGTTAATTCAGAGGAACTGTTTTGTGGAACTAGTTTTTTTCCAGGCTTGGGCTCTTTGAAGCAGAGGCGTCATACAGTTTCATGGCATTTATATCTTTTCTTTCTACCATTAGAAAACAACCTCATCAATTTAGATCATGTTTGAATCATACTCATGCAGAGACTCAAGGCCATGTGCAATTGGCTGCACTCCCTGTACCTGAGGGGATATGGCCGAAGGACCTGCTGGAGCACAGACACTGTCACGTCTCATTGTTTGGATGTGACTGACTGATGCAGCACCATGTAATGCTTTAATGAAAAACTTTCCAAAAACACTCTTTTCCTTAAGCAAATACATTAATTTTTTAAAAGATTATGTTAATCTTTCTTTTTTGTCTTGTTTAAGGAAAGAAAAAATAACAGATAAAGTGGCATCCATTCTGCATAAGAATTTTGATGTTAGGAAATAACCAAGCATTAAATAAGTCCATCATTTGCAGTAATGATGCTATCTGCTACTCATTTGACAATTTATCCCAAAGAAAGAGGAAGGTTCTCATTCAGATCCTAGATACATTTTTCACTGTGCTTGACTGTTAGATTTGAAGAGGCTGAAGTTATGATTAGTATCAGATACAAGAAGCACTGCTGATTTCTGAAATAGTCTATGTGATTGTATTATTCTGTGATTCACTCTAGTTTTGCTGGGAGACTGTAACTCATATTGTAGATGAGCTTTATGCTTAGACTCTGAGACCAGTCTTCTAATTCTACCTAATTCTAGCACTTGATATAGTTTGACTTAGTACGAAAAAAATATCTATAAGATTTCATTATTTAGGGTGCTCTGGTAAGCTTCTTAAGAGAAACTAGTCTCTGGGGTGGGAGGAGGGTTTAAAAAAGTGCATGAACTTGTGCTATAGATTTTTATTTTACATCTTAGCTTGGATTCTGTCTCTTCTTGTCTAACTTCAAGAGATTTCAGCATATGTCAGGATTGGGGGAAAAAACCCAAAGTTTTCATTGAAAGAAATTCTGGAGGTCTATTTTTTACTTCATACCTGTTTAAGATATTATTCTACTTCATACTGCACGAGAATAGAAAATTCTAGAGTAAATAAGGAAGCTATAGTGGTGCATATTTTAAAGTGACAGGTATCATTTGTAATAGTGGTCAAAAGTAATTGCAGAATACTCAGCTGCAGTCATTCTGATCAACAGTTCTGTTTTAGTACTTATTCTGATGAGATAAGAGCTGGAGAATGCATCAAAGTGGAAGGAAGATTCAACTAAATACAGCGCTGTCATGTTTGCAGCATTTGCATGTTTTCAACTAAGATATAAAATTTAATATATATCATAGAACCATAGAATCATTGAATGGCTTGGGTTGAAAGGGACCTTAGAGATCATCTAATTTCAGCCCCCTTACCATGGACAGGAACACCTTTCACTTGACCAGGTTGCTCAGCCTGGGCTTGAACACTTTCGGGTATGAGGTGCCCACAACTGTTCCAGTGCCTCACCACCCTTACAGTAAAGAATTTTCCCCTAATATCTAATCTAAACATACTCTCTTTCTGTTTGAAACCATTTCCCTTGTCCTGTCACTACGTGCTCTTGTAAACAGTCTCTCTCCATCTTTCTTGTAGGCTCCTCTCAGGTAGTGGAAGGCCAAAGCCTTATCTTTTTCAGCTAAACAATCCCAATTCCTTTAAAAATAACCTGGAGTAAAGGAAAAAAAGTTATAGTATGGAGTAGGGGTATCCAATTTATGTTACACATTTCCAGTTTCAATTTTTTATTGGGGCCAGCCAAGATTTTTCAGTTTTATAATAGCATAAGTAAAGGGAAGATGTGACCCACATTACCATGTTCGTCAATGACCTCACAGCAAAGAAGGTAGAAAAATGTTAATAATTCTTTTCCATGCAAAATTTATGCCATATGAGAAAGATTTCATTTTGTTTTCTCTTGCTATCTCACAGAAACAAAGGTTCATGCACATTTTAAAACCTATAATGCATTTGCTATTTAAAATGCAGTCATTATGATGACAGCATTTCACAGATGGCAGATAGTGAAAGGGACAGTTTTGCAAAAGTATATTCCCAAACTACATTTATGCAAACTGACAAATAAATACAGTCACAAGGTCAGTTTGTATATTCCCTGTTCACATTTGTGAGCTCTCACAGACATAGGAAGCACCATTACAGTCAGTGAGATAATTCTTCTGGACAGCTCTCAGCATCTGCAAAAGGTTAATCACCTGATAGAAATCGGTTTATAAATGACTTGACAAAGAAAAAACAAGGATTACAAAAGTACATAATTTACAGTAAATAATTTCATCAGTCTCACTTTTGAGGAAGTGGTATTTTATTAAAAATGAAACAGGGTTACTGCTGTGATAAATAAATAATAACAAAGGACAAAAGGGCACATTTGAAGGAGGATATAAATCCACATATCATAGTGAACCAAATGGTCTGTCACAGAATAGTATCCATCAAAGCAAACTCATTGATACTGGAGGAAACTGCTTTTGTCATAGGCTAATCAGCTTTTTATCAGAGTGTGCACAAAATCCTTGAAATGTTCTTTTTTTCTCTATCTCTGTACTTTCACAGAGTCACAGAATGGTTGGGGTGGGAAGGGACCTCTGGAGATCATATAATCCCCCACTTTCCCTCAAGCAGGTTCTCCTAAAACAGGTTGTCCAGGATCATATCCAGGCAGGTTTTGAATATCTCCAAAGTAGACTTCACAGCCTCTCTGGGCAGCCTGTTCCAGTGCTCTGCCACCCTTATGGTAAAGAAGTTTTTCTTTACATTCCAATGGAACTTCCTGTGTTTCAGTTTGTGCCCATATTGCCCCCTGTACTGTTGCTGGGCACCACTGAAAAGAGGCTGGCTCCATCTGCTTGACACCTGCCCTTAGGATATTTGTATGCATTGATAGGATCCCCTCTCAGTCATCTCTTCTCCAAGATAAACAGGCCCAGCTCACTCAGTCCACTCTCTCCCCATAACAGCAAATAAAGTAGAGATTATACATTTGCATTGAAATAACTGTCTCTCAAACAGCATGACTATATACATCTTCATTCTGTCAACAAAAACTCTTTAAATTTACCAAAAAAAACCTCCAGAAAGTCATAAAAGCAAAAGTGATGTAATATTTAATATGTTCACATTTCAAACCAATTTTTCTAGGCTTTTTTCCCCTACACTTTTTCTACTTCATTTAATTGCAAACAAAATCTTGAGAGAGATATAGAAGGGTTTTTTTGAGAGAGAGAATTTGAAGTCATGATGATTGGCCAATATCTGAAGCTTATACTCAGAAAGAAATTGACCTTACATCAGACTCAGAACAGGTTATGCAGATATACTGAATCAATGGTTCACTGTTGCTTCTTGTTGTTATATTTTGCTCACAGCAACTCTTGCATTATATAAAATTTTATTCCCTTATTTTCACTGTTGTTGAGAACTTTCCATGATACTGACTCCTACTAAAATTCAGGATCGCTTCTCTCTCTGCAGTGATGGTTTACTACAACATTTTTATTTTGCTGGAACTATTGTATTCTTTACTGAAAATGTAGGGAAAACTTGCAACTTTCATAAAGACTGACTTAAAATATCTGAAGAAAGAAAAATGACCACAGGTCTCAAATTTGTATTCAGATGTGGTATCTTCAGTTTAGCTTCTCCTACAAAGCTAAAAAAGTCTTATAATCATGGTTGTTTGTTAGTCTGGACTGCTGAACTCTTCAGAAGCAGACCTGTTCCCCAGCAGAACAGCAAATACCCAGGGAATTCAGCAAACTCTACAAGGAACCATGAGAACTGAGGTCTCAGGCCTTTTCATGGAGACTGTAAACACATCTGTTCTTCATTTGAAATTGCAATGAAGCCAAGTTTAAAAAAGAAATATTGAAGCTCCTTATGAAATAAAAACTTCCACTTTATTTCCTTTACCTCTCTGTCTCTCACCCACCCCCAAAGATCATAACTAATTATTGCTGCAGGGTGAGAAAGCAGAAAGAAAGTGAAAGTTGTTAATGGTTTCTATTTTTACACAGAAATAAATTATGTTATCCAGTGGGACCATATAAGAATCTAGGTGGATAGACATTGGCAATCATCTTGCACAACTAGAATGAGAAAGATTATATCCAAAGAAAATTATGAGATTATTTTAGCTATTAAATAATCTTTTGAAACTGGTCATTGCACAATAAAAATAGATGTGCAAAATAATAATAGAGGGAGAGAGGGAATAGAGATCAAGTTTTTCCACATCTGACAAGCCAACTAGGAATAGATAACATTAACTTTCAAGAAACTACTATTCTATTACTGAAAAGCCATTAAAATATTTACCCAAATGTTTCCTTAAATCAGTATAAGTAGGTAGGTGTACTCTAAATAAAGCATTTTGAGACCTGAACTATTTTTGGACATATAAACATATTTTGAAATTTGAAAGGATCTTTTGAAGACTCTCTAGATCAAGATCTGCTCTTGTTTCTTGCATTGCATGCAGCCTCCTCTTTGTTGCTTTTGGCATATCTGCACTTTGATCCTAAAGTTACACTTCAATGGAATAAGCATCTTACATGACAAACACCATCGAGGTTTAAGACAGTGAACGCAAATATTGTTGCTGATATAGCATAAAGGTCAAGCCAGGCACCTGAATCTACCGGCATCCTGGGACAATATTCAGGCAGTTAAATTGATCTGAGACCAGTGCAGTCTACTCCTGCTTTCAAAGCCAGACAACTGAAAGCAAGTTTGGATATAGCCACAAAATTTGCACTCGTGACTGGATTTGGAGGTACTGACATATCTTCAGGATGGCAGTAATCTTATACACAATCCCCAGGAGTGTTATCTGTTCTGGGCAAAAGTCTCTCATAAATAGCTCATTAGTTTTGATTTAGGAGCCACTGGAAGTAACTCTTGTAGAAAAAGCCACTCAACTGGTCTGACAAACTGATAATTAATACGATGCTTTGCAATTCGCATTGATAATCAGAAAGGCAAAATGATTGAGCCCAATTTATAATAGGGAGATCAATTCTCTGGTGTTAGATTTCTCTTGTAAACAAGCATGGAAAGGCAATATATACATTTAGTACCCTCAAAATAAATCTCGTATTCATGTTTTTAAATTTTCCTAGAATGTATTTTCTGTAAAATGGAAATGCGTCCTTAGGGTTTATGTTTTTCTTTTTCCCTATGAATATTTTGGCATGGTATTGTTGCTTATAGTGTTTACAGAGAGACCTTGCTTTCAGAATGTGAGTTTCTAAATAGTAGTTCCAAATGCTGGTACTGGAACCCTGAACCCATACACTTCCAGTGTAAAAATAGGCAGTGATACCTGTGAACAGTAAAAACGTTTTGAATTTCAAGTTAGACACAGACAGGAAATATCCTAAATTGCATCCAGAAGCACCTGGATGCTTAGACAAGAAATCCAAGAAATTATAATAATGTTGAAAGATGAGAATTAGACTCAGTGGATTTAAACTTAGAAAAAATGAAATCAGAATTTAGCTCTTGCACAGAACGAACCCTCAGCATGCACTTCCAGTCTTGCCTTTTCTCTGGAAAAGTCTGCAGATGGAGGATATCTTTTGCTTACATTGGCACTTGCTCCAGAAATCGTCCTCCTACTGAGTTACTTCCTCTCTAAGTGTCTCACCCCATAATCCTCCTTTTTCACCTTGCCCTGAAGCTGAATCCTGCCCCTGCTCGGCTCAGTACATCTCCATGCTGTGCTCACTTTGGGCTAGAGGAGAACACTGGCATTTCAGCGCTTTAGGCTTTTGCTCTGTTCTTTTACTTTTCCCTATCCCCATACAGTATGTCATTTTCTCCTAGCTATCTGCATGAGCGTAACTATCGCTCATTCTGTAAAACATTTGCTCTTTATTCTGCCTCTCTTCCTGTAAAACATTTTATCACAGTTTCCATAAAGGCCTTTACAAAACGGGGAGAAAGACAGGCAGTCTCTCTTCTTTTCATTCCTTCAAACAGAAAGTCGAGCATATGCTCACACTTGCTTTCTTTGAAAGATGTGACGAGAGATTATACCTGCCATATGCACAGAGTCCTATAATGTTGATAGGGAGGAAGGTCATAACCAGCTTTTCATGAGCCCTGCACCCAGCAGAGCACCAGGTCCATTCACAGTGGTATTCCCAGCATTAGTAGACTGCAGAGATTCAGCTGGCCATGTGATTCCTCTCAGGTGATTTTTATCCACATCCCTGGCAAACGTTAAGCTTTTCCTGTTCACCTTTACTGACAATGAAAGAGGTTCAACTGCATCCTGGAGCATAAGTGCCACAGATAACGTAAATGCAACCAGAAACCTCTGAAGAGTTCCTTTCTCTCTTATAACTCATTATCTCTAATATTGTCTCTTTGTATTATTATGTATCTCCCCTCTGGCCACCCCTGCAAGCTGCTTAGACAGAAGAGAGAACCCCTTTTCCAAGACTATTCAATAAAAAAACTTCTCCAGGTTTATGTAAGAAAGAGAGAGCTCTGGATCCTCAAATATGACAGTTAGCATGGGTTGACTTGAACTCTCCCCATATGGCTTATTGAAACTGATGTATTAAATTAAATCAATACACTGGATATTACTTTGCCATCTAGCATTACAGCTAGGCTGAAATGATCTGATGTGGAGTGAATTCAGGTGGGAGTGAGACAAAATATTCTATACCAGAAGGCAGCAATTCCACTTGTTAATTGATGGGTTGTTAGCATGACTTTAAACAACTTGGCAGCTGGCTGGCAGGCCTTATTCAGTGGGTGAGCACATATGATGTATTGATATTTAAAAGGATATAACCCACTTACGATCCATATAATCACACTTCTTCCTCACACTTTTTTCTACCTATTCTTGTGACAGTCAAGAGCGAGGAGTTATGGCAATGGAAGAGATTAAAAAGAAAAGACTTTCTGCACTTTTTCTTTAGCCTGACAGCATTCTGAAAAGAGTGAATTTCACTATTTGCCCTGTAAAGCTCTAACTGAAGGACTAAGTTTTATTGGCGTAGAAAAGAGATGAAATACCCTTTTTTAGTGTCACAAGTTGCTTTGCTAGTTCTTTCACAAAGTAATGAGTTAGAAATAAGAAAGTGCTAGTCAGAAAACTTAAAAATCGTCAAGCAGACCCAGAGTAAGAATCATTGTGGGGTTTGTTCTGGTTTTCTTTCCATACTGTCTTTACTACACATTAATTTCACTAATGTTTTTCATTCACTGCTTCATGTCTATATCTGTTGTACAAGACCATTGGAGTAGTATAGAAGTACTTCACAGTCTTTATTTATCCTTAAAACTACTGTGCACAGAGAGTATTTTACTCATTTTATAAGTAAGGAAATGTAGCACAGAGAAAATAAGTGACTTTCTCAGTGTTGGAGAACAGAGAAACTTGAATCAAAACCTTCTTGGTCCAAAGATGTATATAAACCTGGAGTGTGTGTTTCATTGGCGTTATAGAGGACTATAGAGTCCACATTTTCACTCTTCTCTCTCTTCAGATCACTCATGTGATCCAGAGCACATCAACTCATTGATGCCAAATGAACCTCTCTCCTCACC
Source organism: Ptilonorhynchus violaceus (assembly GCA_013397565.1). NCBI lineage: Eukaryota > Metazoa > Chordata > Aves > Passeriformes > Ptilonorhynchidae > Ptilonorhynchus > Ptilonorhynchus violaceus. Next base: position 64,002 of record VZRJ01001755.1, read on the forward strand.
AGATGACTATCTTCTTTTACTGTAAGTCACAAGTTCACACTGTACACGGAAAATTACTAGATGCCATCTGAGATGCTGACCTATGTTCAATGACAGTCTCAGGAATAGAATTACCCTGTTCAGAGGAACCTAGCATTGCAATGACTTGGTAATGACATGGTGAGTGTAACGTCAACAGCCACTCATGTTTGCTTCTGCTGTGCAGTTCTGTGCATGCACAGAACTTTTATCTCTGAGTGTCTCCCTAACCCCGTCTGAGTTCAAATCAGTAACCTGCTTCACAGAAGACTTGTCTTTCTCTACTCTACATGCTTTAATTCACATTATGGAGATGTCTGAACTGAACTGACTTCCCTGAAGTCAGACTGAACTGTCTGGAAGATATCCTTGAAGCGTTGTCTTCAGCACTCCTCAGAACACCCCACAGGACTATGATAGAGCAAGTCCAATGCAGGTCCCCCTGAAATATACCTCCATATCAGATGGATACTGGTCATCAGCACCTAATGCTTGTGATTGCAGATTAACCTCTATGACACTGAACCACTTGATTAGGTAGAGCCCTCTTTCAGGCATGAACTTTTTTTGCAAGATTCACAAATTGAATGAACACTTATTTATAGGTCCATGTAATGTCACTCTTACGTGGATATTCACTGCACAGTCTGAATTAAAATGGATTCCCAATGAGAACTCTTTTAAACAAATTTGATTATAAATGCATTTGGGACAGAAGTGGGAGAATTAGAATGGTTCTTCTAATCTGAACAGTATTGAAGGAGAATGACAATGAGTGATCTCCTTTGCCTTTCCACTGCTACAGGATAGTGAAATATGTTATTGTAGCAGAATGCTCTGCCTAAGTGGGGGTAAAACAGCTCTGGCTTGGGCTCATACTGCTTATGGTGTTGAAGAATGCTGAGACCAGCATGACTCTACTATCCCAAAGTTAAACATTCTAAGGATGTGAAAAATAGTGTTTCCTGACAGAAACTGACATTGGTGAGGATATGGCAAAGTTCCTGATAAAGGAACCAAAAAGTGATAGCTGATATCTTATCTAAAACTGCGGAGCTAAAGGCTGCTAAGATGGCATGGGTAGCTGAGAAACATTTGACTTTATGCTATAAAAGCCCAGTCCTACTTTTTCACATCACTAACTTAACACACTCCTTCTGGAGGTGTGTGTGGAGATTCCTCCCTTGAGTGGGGATGCCTCAAGGTTACTCCTCGAGACTGAGTAATAGAGATTTGCCCACAGTCATTGGTATCGATAGGTAACATAAATCTCTACTTATTAATTATTAAGTTACCTTTGAAATCATTGATTTAACAAATAGGGCATTATACTATTATTTGTAACTGTCTAGACTGTGTTATTTCTGATTAATGTCTTCTTAGTCTAATTATTATAATCAATTTAAATAAATTGCTTATCTTACTTATACAAACATATTTCTATTTATATAAAATAAACATAATATTCATATAAGTGTGTTAATATTCATAAAAGGTAAAGTCACATAAAGGATCAGATATACCTGTATAATCCTTTAGACATAAATTGTTGACCAAGTTTGGGACTTGGATTGGGTCCAACCATAGCTAGACTCCTCTCTGAGAAGGAGTTTAGAAAGAGAGCAGGGAGGTGAACCTCATGACTCAGTGGGACTGCTGCCCTGATAAACTTTGCCTGAAGCTTCTGTTCTGTCTACTACAGAAAGAAAGAGGAAAAGCATGATCATGTTTCCATTAAAATGGTGGGGGGGCTTGGTGTTAGCTGCAAGGAGTGAATATCTTCCAAAAGTCCTAACATATGACATGCTCAATGGAAATTCCATGGTCAGGGTATCTCAGAATTTCTCTTGAGCCTTTAAGTATGTTAGCAATCTCCCTAGTGAAGAATAACTGGCAGTGAGGAACTTAAAAAACTTAGAAATAATATGAGATTATTAATTTTCTTAATTTACAGTTTTATGATGCAATTTCTCACCCAAATGAAGGCTCCACACTTTGAGGTGAAATGTTTAAAGATGTCTGCACAACTGCAATAAAAATATTCAAGGCGATGAAAGACCAAGAATATGATGAGGTTATTGTAATTATGGCAGAGCTTGCAGGTACCAACCATCTGGCAGAACTGCTAATTTCATAGCAGCATATTCTCAGTGTGCTAACTTTGTCAAAAGCTTTGAAAGTCAGTATCCATTTATATTCTGAGCTACTGTTTTCAAAGGTCACTCTCTAAAGTGTTCACACAAAGACAGAGAGAGTAGAAAAACCCTGAATGTTTATTCACATTTTACTTGCACATAAAAGGCAATTCTGAATTTAAGGAAGAAAAAGTCTGACATCTATTCAACAGTTAAGAAACATTGAGCTGTAGCTCTTGAGGATATCTTTAAACATACTAAAGGTACAGTACTATTTTATCCTGGAATTAACACCATCTTTCCTTTAATATGTACAATTACTTTTTAATTATAAGTATGTAACTTGACTGTCTGATGATACATACCCTATATATTTGCTTTCTCGCAGTGGATGAAAATTTTTCAGAGCAGCAATGATCTGTCATAAATTTCTGATTTGAAATACTCTAATAATTCTGAGGAAACACTGTGGTTACTATCAATTAATCCCTGATTCCCCAAAGTGTGTTGTCTCTACAGACCACACAGCTCCCCAGAGAGAGCCTGAGTAAAAGTATAGCCAGGATCAAACTAGAAACTGTTTCTGTTTCCTTAAAATAGGTGCTCTTTAAATTTATCTATAGGCAAACACATTTCATTTTTTACTTCGTATCTGAAGCATATAAATCAGACAAAAGGTATTAATTCCTTTTTGTTAGAAAGGAAATTTCCTTTTGCAGAAATCTCTGCTGATAGGAATAGAGTTTTTACTGTATGGCCAAAGTAGAAAAGAGGTTTAAATTTTTTCCATTTGGGGACTTTCATTTAGCATAGAGTTTGCATTGGGCAAGCACACAAACGAATGCAATGACAGTTTTTTTGCAGTGATTCCAGGGTGTTTTATACCCAGTTTACCAAAACCAAAGGGGATAGTATATGTATGTAATTTGTTTGTTTGTTTCTTCTTGAGCTTACCTATTTATCCACCTCCATACACTGATGAAGGCAAATACTTTCATCTTTGACACAATGTGAATATTTCACCCTGAAATGAGTTTCAAGTATTCAAAAAAAAGTTTATTTAAAAAAACCTCAGTAAATACAGATATTTGTGATTTGTAAACTGAATGTTTCAAAGATATGTCAGCTGGTACTCTGAATGCTGAGAAGGAGAAGAAAAAAAATCTTCATTTTTTCAGTGCACAAGTTTCTAAATTTAAGACTTCTACCCAGCCAATATCCATATCTGAATGGCTCATATGTAGTGAAATATGTTAAGAAGTAGCAGTCAAAATTAGTAACAGTGATTTCTTTCAACAGAAATGTCATATTCTGCAGTACACACAATAAATTCCACCCTTAAGCAAAATTTAAAAAGGTAACTTCAAGCTGAATGTTTCAGTTAACACCAGAATAAGGTTTTGGAAGAAATACATTTAAACATATTTTTCACCTTTGCTATGATAGGTTTGTATTCACACTTATTGAGGAAGTGTCTGAGATTCAGCTTGAAAGATTCCTGACTGTGAAAGCTTGTAGGAATGAGAAATACAAACAAATAAGATATATAATGAGCACAGGAAGGGTTGGATGTTTGAAGAATGAACAGCAAATACCATCTAGGATTAATAGTACATGATTTCTTGGCAGAGTAAACCATAAACTAAATGTAAAGCAAAAATAAAGAATTTAAGAATAGACAGAAGGATAAGAGAAAAAGCAATATGTATGGAACAAATTTAAGGAAATAAACTGGAAAATAAAAAAAATGAAAATACAACAGACAAAATGCATTTAGAATTATGATAATTTTTTTTAACTGGCCAAAAGCCATCTGTTTGCTGCCATTGGTTGTATACATCTGAGCAAGAATCTTTCTTGCAGATTTTCTCAGGTCATTTATCCTTTTGTCTACACACATACCAAAAGTCTGGGGCTGTTAAGAGTAGAGTCCACCACTAGTTTTCTCTGTAGTTTTTACTTTGGAACATTAGGTTGTATGGTGTATATTGGCAATAGAAATTGACTTAAAGATCCTCAACTGAAAAATCTATGGTAGTTATAACTAAGAGAAAGAATTAAACAGAGTAAAAAAAAAAATAGAAGTTTAAAATACTTTTTCAAATGTTTTGGCCACATTCATTCACAGCAAAATTCTGATTTTTCAATGCATATTCAGTTTAACACATTCAGGGCAGGCTTTTTTGTAAGAGATAGATCGAATCATTAGGTTTTGGCATGATTTATGGGATTTCAGGTCAATTCTACTGGGCCTGCACTGTCCTCTACTGATGCAAAGAATGTTTAGAAATAGAAGTAAATAACTGTAACTAAGGGACAGCAAGATCTCACGATGGGAAGTGTGGAAAAGCTGAAAGACTCTGTCCATTTATGTATGATAGAAGACTGATGGTTATCCAAAAAAGGAGAACACAAAAAGCTAGAGTTAAAATAACGGCAATAAATATTTTGCTAGGCAACTGTAGCCCTATACTCAAGGAGGATGATTCTCTTATTCATTCCCTGGAAGTCAAACACAGAATAGAGCCCAAAAGAAATTTGCTAACACTGTTTTGGCTCCCTAAAGAGCCATGAGGGTTTTATCTATGCCCTCATCCTGCAAACAGGAAGATGATGAGGAGAGATGTGTGAATATTTATAGGCAGACCTGGCCAACCTAACTAGCTTTGGCTCAGTGTTGGTAAGGCAGTGGTAGTTGTCACAAAAATAGGCAGTGTTGATGAGTAAAGTGACACTGAATGAGTGAGAACATGGCCAGAATTTCCTCAAGGAAGATTTTCTTAAAAAGAGATTGAAAATCAATACCTATAAATACAGCTGGTTATCCAGGGCAGATGCAACTTGATTGTCCTGTCCTTTGGTTATGAGTATCCTTATCATGTTGTCTAAACCCATACAAAATCAGGCTATTACACAAAAGTTATGTCATTCAGAAGTATCTTAAGAAAGTCTTGTACAACATGGCTTGAACAAGTCCCCGTTGTTTTGGGAAGCTTAGGTAGGGCCAAACAAACAGCAAAAATGCAATGTGATGGAACCCCATAATTTTCCAGTCATCAAAGTGAAACACTTCATAGATTTAAAACCTAATCAACTAAACCAGGATTTTGCAGGGGGAAACAAAACAAAACAAACAGCAACCCTAAAAAACCCTCTACCGGTACAATGAAAAGATGGTTCATGTGACTGTTGTAGCATCCTATGCCAGTAATAACCAAACTAAAGAATAATCTGAAAAGAAAGCAACAAATAGCATGCATTCAGGAACAGAACAGGAGAAAGCACTGGACTTCTTTCACACTTGCAGCATAAATTAGACAGAAAATATTTCCCTCTGCTTTACAAAGATAACAGGTAATCTTCCAAGCAGCACATTCCAAGCAAGAGAGAGTAGACCACAGAGAAGCTGATTGAATTTTGTGACTGGCAGAGAAAACTAAGAGGTCAAGAGAATGTGGAGGAACATATGTGAAGGAGGTACCTATACCAAGTGGGACAAAAGACATAGCAGTAAATACATTGTAGGCAGCAGAGTATCAATATACAGTTGATTTCAGGGGGTTTGGATAGCAAATATTCTTAGAAAGAATTATCAGGTAACAAACCAACTGCTTCTTGAAGCTTTTATCAGAATTTTTTAAAGGTTGTTCTAATAGGAATATAAAAAAGAGATAATCAGTGCTTTGCAGAAAGTGCTTCTGGGAGTTATAAAATACCAGTTAAATTAATTCTCTGCTGGAAAAGAAAGATATGAGAAGCTACATGCTATGGCTATAAGAAGATACGTTTTCTAAAAAGAACTTCCGGTAGCTGAACAAAGAGACCATAAGTTATGTAATGGAGAACAAGTTCCTGACATGACTAATATGAAACACAAGCAGAATTAATGAAAAAATATGACAGCACTGGTTTCCATGCTGTGCTGATTTTGACTAAGATAAAGTTAATTTTCTCCATAGTAGCTAATAAGGGGCCGTGTTTTGGATTTGTACTGGAAACAGTGTTGATAACACAAGGATGCTTTAGTTATTGCTGAGCAGGGCTTGCACAGCATAAAGGCCTTTTCTGCTTCTCACATCACCCCACCAGTGAGCGGGCTGGGTGTGCACAAGGAGATGGGTGGGGACACAGCTGGGACAGCTGATCCCCAACAGACCCAAGGGGTGTTCCATACCGTATGGCTCAACATATAAAGCTGAGGGAAGAAGAGGCGATGGGAAGATGTTTGAAGTGATAGCATTTTTCTTCCTTAGCCATTGTTGTGCGTGATGGAGCCTGGCCTTCCTGGGGATGGCTGAACACCTGCCTGCCAATAAATGGTGATTAAATTCCTTGTTTTGCTTGTCTTGCATGAGTGACTTTTTGTTTATCTATTAAACCATTTTTATCTCAATCCATGAGTTATTTTATTTCTTTTCCCCTTCTGGTTCTCTTCCCTATCCATGGGGAGAGGGAGCAAGTGACTGTGTGGGGCTTAGTTGATGGTTGGGGTTAAAGCAGGACACATGCACGCTATGTACAAGCATTCTGGCTATGCAGAAGAAGCTTGAACAGCTGGATGTAATCCCTTTTTGTCCTTATTTCTAACAAAGGGACCTTGTTACTTTTGGAAGTTATTGAAGAAAAAATCACTTCTGAAAATTGCTGCAGAAATTCAACATGGAGAGAAAAGGAATAATATTGTTAGATCTATAGCCTGTGTATGAAACCACTGAGGTACAAAGAAAGGAAAGTTATTTTGTCATGGATTGTACTTACACATTTGATATCATATTGCTTTTTCAGAAACCTGCAGCTGGATGGAGTTGCTGAAAATATTCTAAAAATGATACAAAATCTCTGTGGAAACTCTCATGAAAAAAACATGAGCAACCTAATTGGTTTAACTTTAGGGTAGGTATAAAACAAGGTTGTCAATTGTACTGACCCTCTCTAACTGTTATGAAGAAGACTTTAAAAAAGCCCAGAAACTAAAAAAAAAAAAGAAGAAAAGAATGTTATCATTACTAGATGGAAAGAATAGCTGTCGTTTCTTGATAAGTGAGATTTCCCTGTGTGGATATTGCACAGAAATTTCAGCAAAATAACAGAAAAATATAATAACTAATTCTAAAGTTATGTGAAAGTACAAAGAAAAGGAAAAAAATAAAAAACTCTCTTACAATTATTGCAACTCAGTGCAAAGATGTGATGAAGTATGCTGAGCTCTTTGAATCCAATGCTAAGTGACACAATCACCAGAGATGCTAATTATTGTGAGAGATGTAACTCTCAACTGTTGCTCATGGGAAAATCTGCAACATTTGCAACAAGCAGATGCCACCGTAGTTCTTGTATGGAAGAAAAGAAACCCTTTGTCTCTGGCATATTTGTACAGGTATAGAGATGAGAACAGTAAGAGACCAAGTGTCAAGCAGTTTTCTGCCCCGGTGTATCATTACTTTCAGACATTATAAAATCTATGCCTTACCTTTAAAATTCATCACTCTCTCAAAATTGTTGTTGAATTGAGTGATGCTTTTATATACAGGTACTAAAAAAAATGCTGCAGATAGTCATTTACATCAACTATGCAAATTTTAGTTGAACAATTTAAATTTGAAAAGGAATCGTGACTACAGAGATAATGTATTCAGACTGCTTTTGCCCATGTAGGAATACTATTTATGCTCTACTGTATTTCCATATACTGTTTGATTTGTAAAGTTAAACATTGATGTCCTTTATTGATATAATTATTCCGTGTCTTTGGAGAATTAGTGAGCACTGATCAATAGTTTGGAGGTTAATCAGTACTTTACTTCTTGACTCCAGTTAAATTTAGTTCAATTAAACAGAATTGATGCTAATTACTGTCCTGATTGAGCAGTGGTTATTACCGTATTACCATTCACTATCAGAAAGCTAAATCAGTTCCCCAAGAGGCAACTCAATAAAGCAGTTACAGTGACATAGCATGCCCCAATTAAACAGTCTATACTGTGATAGCATATTTACATAGAAATTTTCATGCTGATACAAATTAGAAACATACATTCTTTTCAAGACTAGACAGGATATAGCCAAGACATAGATGAGTGCACACCACTGTAAAGATGGAAAAATGTATATTTGACCCTAAAGCAAATTTTCATTGCACCTGTGAACAAAAAGACCTTGTATTTTCAAGATTCGGTTGAATAATATACAAAGAAACCTCTGCTCACCTTGGGGGAAAAATTGAGAAACTGCCTTTTCTGAAGGGACTTAAGCATCTAAAAGTATGACTTTTGCTCAGTGTTTCACATACAGACTATATTCTAGTTCTTTTCCTCTCGTTCGCCATATTCCTTCTCCCTGATTAGGGGTCGAGGGGTGGATGTAGGTGTTGGGATTGAATCTGTGCATGAAGAATCATTTGTGCTACACTTTTAACTAAATGGGGTAACAGTTCAATACTTCTTAACACTGTGATCATACTTATTTTTAATTAAAAAAAAAAACAACATAAAAACGCATACAGAAGTGCGACAAAAAAAGAAATATAATTATGTCACAATCGTATTTGCTGAATTATTTATTTCATTTTGTTGCTTTCCTCCCCCACACCCGCCTTTTCTGAAGGAAATCCAAGTATCTGTAATAGCTAACAGTGATAAAGGAGCAACGTTTTATGTTTTCAAGCTGGGTAGAAACATTAAATAATTAATCCTTGTATGACTGCCTCTCCTAAGTTAGAAGAGTACAATTATTCAATGTGTTTGTATTCAATGTGTCAGATCATCTGGTGAATACAGCTCTGCTTATCCAAATGTATATGGATAAAGTGAGATTCATTTCTCAGTTCAGCACAAAGCCTACACATAAGAAGATAAAAATATTATTATTCTTCCTATGATATCTCTCTCAAAAGTTCTTCTGCCCTAAGAGACTTTCTTCTCCACTTTCCTTGGATCAAAACTTTTTATCTTTCAATATTTATGAAATATGTGTTATATAAGAATACTGCACTGATATGTGTGTGTGTTTGTGTGCCGGGGGGGATGTTTGATTTGGCTTGGGTTTTTTTAACTTAGTTTACATCTTTCACATACAATATTATCTTCTGCAACAACTATTATTTAAGTTTTAGGTTTGACATAACTTGCCAGGCAATAAGTTGCAGCAGAGTTTATCTGAGTTAACTAGTTATGACTTTATGGGCAGACAAAGAAGGTAGATGTGTGCCCTTTGCCAGCCTTCTTCCCCATACCTTTTCTTCAGAGTTAGAGAAATCATGGAAACCAAAGAAATAAGAAAGAAACCCGAATCTTAAAAGTACCTTCTCCCCATTCCTCCCTTCTTCCCACGCTTTTGTCCCAGTTTTCTCTATTTCTTAACCCCTAGTGGTGCAGCAGGATGGGGAATAGGAGTTGCAGTCGGTTCATCACATGTCTGCCGTTCCTTCCTCCTTAGGGGGAGGACTCCTCACGCTCTTCTCCTGCTCCAGTATGGGATCCCTCCCACAGGAGATGGAAACAAGGACGTTGGTTTTAATTTGCACTGTACATAAACATCTTTGAGGCTTTGCAATCACAGAGATGATTGCAAAGAGAAGAATTGGTAATAATTTTTTGCTATTTCACTAAGAGTGAAAATGTGCTTTTTAAATTCTGTAAATATTTAAACAGCAACTAAAATTAATTTTGTACAAATACTTTGCAGTGGGAGAAAATATGAAATGTAAGATACAATTCTAAGAAAAGCCAATGGCTGGATTTATACAAAAATACTTTCTAATTTTATTCTCATTTCTATTTTTAATAATCATGTTTTGTACATATTTTTGGTAAATTTCAAATGTTCTTGTGATATTTTGCTTTTGATTTTTAATATATTTTGTTTTCAGATTGTGTAGATTATCCTAATGGTTTATCCAGAGTAAAGAGACAAAGACACATCACAAATCAACCCAGATGCAGACAGACCAATGCCAAGAGACACCTCTTCTCTTTTTGGAAATGATAATAAAGGTGGCCCAAGACCCAAAGCAGATACCAGTTTGGAACCCCATTTCTGCAGTGTCTCCATTTAAAATGCATAAGTTTGAAGCCTGCCCAGCTAATGAAGCAGAGGTGTTATTGTAGTGCAAATCTCAGCTCTTCCTTCAGAAAGAATCTAAGACAACAAAGAAGACAAAATAGACCCATGTCTTCATCTCTTTTTGTGAACTTCTACTGGAAATCAAATTCACAATGACAATTTCATTCACCTCCCTGACAGAAGCTACTGTTTCCTGATAGATTCTATATGAGAATAACTATATGACAAACATACTCATCAAGCTCCCCATAGGCGGGCCTAACTTGGGTTTAGTCAAGACAACCAGACTCTCAGTACAACAGACTCTCTTTCTCAACCGTGAAGAGGTGACGATTGCTCTTGTGTTGCTGATCATCACTTTTACTTTGACAGCAACGGCAAAATGCAGATTTACAGCCACCCTACCACACTAGGTTTTGATAAACTGACTGGGTTTGACCTTGCCTGTCAGATTTTTTTAGAATTTGCCTTGTAATCTGAATAAAAACAGAAGGGTATTGGCTGGGCTTCCCTTTGTTTAAAAAAAAAAAAAAAGTATGTATATAAATATATATGTATATATATGTATGTATAGGAAGTGTTGCAGTTATGTATGAACAGAGAGAGATGCCAAGTGCTTAATTTAGGAAATGTGTTCATGTTGAGAAATGAGCAACACAGGCTTGTTGGATAGGAAGAATAAATGCAGACTCTCTCAAAAGATTTTCATAATTCACATAATCTTATAATAAGCATTAGTGCCTTTAGATGCTTAATTTTACCACAATCAACTTCTAAACCTTTAAAGGTGCGCAGAGCACAAACTGTAGTCAGGCTTCTTCTCTGATGTTTAAGTAATTTAATTAATTATTATAAACCTGCTGGAGTTTGATGGATTTATAAGAAAAATATGTGCTTTTAATGTAGTACTTACTCCCCTGTGGGATTGTTCTAGTGAATAAGTCTTTTTATTTGCAAGATTTACTTTCTTCAGTAACTGAAATGATTTGCTGGCTTCTGAAATTATTATTTTCTCTTACTGCCTTCCATTTTGTCTACTTAGGAAATACTCATGGCTGATAAAAGCATGTTAAGATAGTACTTTATCTACTTTAAAAGTATGCTCAGAAAAATAAATAGAATAACAGCTATAAAATTAAAAATTATTTTGAATACTTGTGCTTTTGATACATTATTGTTCTTATATTGGAATCAATATAATACATTTTTGTCATTCATCATGAGAGCAATTAGGAGATGGGGAACACATATTTGTATATGCATGTGCCTTGAGCACTTGGCAGAGTTACTGCGCAACATTTGCTGGTTATGATTGCTGATCATGATCATTAAAATACATAATTCTTTATTCTAATCTAATGTAATAATGTAATAATTCACTTATTTACAGAGCAAATATAACAAATGAAGATAAACTGTCTGATAAAAGTGAGCAAGCAGATACGACAGACTTGTTTCGTCCCCCAGTGGTGTATTTTCTTCCTTTGTTACCCTATAGGGGTTTTAAAATTCTTCAAGGGTTCCTCAATAGTATTCCTATATAGAAGAGAAGTCCATATTGGCAGGAGACTGATTAAGGCATTCTGCAGTCTAGAGGTTATGAATAGGAAGAACTGCTGAGATAAATTGGAAGAGCTGATGGTGCTGTTCTGATTTATGTGGGTACTGCAGTAGACTTCAGAGTCTCCGGTATCACAGTGTACAAGAAGAAGGCTGCTCAGAATCTATTCTTCTGTTTCTATATTAGTCTTTTTTCCTGGTGTTTTTTTTGTTGTTGTTGTTTTCAGGGCATTCTAAATCTGTGGGTATAAAAATCAAAAATCTCAGTGAAAAAACGAATGGGTCATTTTGTTTTCTAGAATAATATATTATCATCATCTTCAAGGCCCTGGTTAGCTGCAGAAATAAGTAATTATACAGTGGGTGCATCTACATTTTGTACAGCAAAGATCTTAATTTCTGGATAAAGTGATAGTCAACTGTTTGATCAACTAACATATTGATTATATCATGCCTTTAAATGCATATTTAATTTCAAGAGCATCCTAAATCTATTAAGCATGCGCTTATCTTTCATTAACTTTAAGCTAAGCTCTTCACGTGGTTGTAGTTTATTGCAATATTTGTAAGGTTTCAGCAGAGTACCACTGAAGTAAGTGAGCACCTCAAAGAAATATGCCTAAAAGGACAAACTTTCAATAAGAAAAATTTTAAAATTTTTTTTTTAAAAAAGCAGTAGATAATTCAATGTAATTGCTCCTTGGATTATGGTGGTCACATAGTTCACTTGTGAACAACAGCACCATGAGCCTTCACAGTGCTCTAGAAGTGCAGGTTTTACCATTTTGGGTTATGTGCACTTTGTCAAGTCAGTATACTTACTCTGTCTATGGCATTACATCTCCTGGGGTAACAGATGGAAACAGCAATTTTTGAGGTTTTTATTGTTTCAACTAACATTGTCTAACATAATTTTTTAAACTTGAAGATGTTTGGAAAAAAAGGTACTCAAGTGCCAGATTTTGGGGACAATAGCTCATCTTTAGTAATTTTGTGCTGTTGTAGCAACACAGCCCTTCTGCTCTCTAACAGCAGTGGAAAGAAGTCTCCTCTTCACATTTCTCCATTCTTTTCAGAAATCTGGGACAATTTTTGAAATCACTGCAGCATGCACTAAGGAACATCTGCCAGCTGAACTGTCAGCATAATCAGTTTAACTATTTGCATTGAAATTAAAGGGCCAGCAAAATAACATCCCTGCTTGAAAGTCTTAAATGTATTAGTTAATACATTCCCAAGCTATAGTATTTATAAGCTATATAGACTATTCCTATGAAATATTTTGGAAAGGATTCAGGAAAAAAAGAAATCATGTGTAAAGCAAAGTACCTAGAAAATACATCCTGAAGGTGGGCAAGTTTTTCATTCTTTCTATATTTTGTATTTATTTTCATTTGCATTAAATAAACAGTAGGACCATATGAAAATGATACCATTTTGCAAATTTTTTTTTCTTCCTAAAGTGATTTCCACCCCAAAAATAGAGTAGCAGGGGCCAAGGGCTTCCTGAGGGCTGGGAGCAGTGAGGGGCCCCTCAGGGCTGCAGAGGGGGCCCATCCCACTCTCTTGCACGAGGGGCAGTCCCAGCCCTGGCCACTGGGCAACTCCTTGGGGATAGGGATAGACCTGTTGTAAAAAAGAGCAAGAATGCCATTTTGTGGTTGGAGGACAGTAAACTTTAATCCAGTTTAATGTACCAGGCCACACTAGGGGATGGAATGGATCCTAAAGCTGAATGCAGCTGGTCTGGGGCCGTAAGCCTTAATCAGAGCCTATTTCTCACAAGACAGTTTCTGCCTAGCACATATCCACAAAATACAATAGATCAGAAACTTCCTCAGCAACTATTCTGTGAAGAAAAGCTTGCCATCTGCAAATAGACTTCATCCACCATATTTTTGAAAAGATAAAATGTGTTCAAGTACAGAGAGATTATTAACCTATGAGAAAAATATAACTTTGTATAAGTATAAAGCTATTCCAGTGTCTATGCTTTGAGACTAAGCTTTGACAGGTCAACGGGAACTGTATTTGTTATAAAAATTATAGTACTTTAAGATTGTCTAAAAATATATGCTAGCTGACAATTTGAGATGGGAATTCAGTGGTATTGCAGCAATCTTGGAAACTACTGCAATTCTTATACACTGAGCTGTTACAAGATTTATTTAGACTCAATGGAAAGGAACTGACTAATAGCTTAAGAAATTCTTGCAAAAAGGAGGGTGACAGAGAACCATAAATGTTCATCCGGATTCATCAAAAGATCTTTGAAAAATTAAATTCAAAAGGTTTAATTGTAAAAACTTTAAAGTTTAAAAATTTCCATCCACTGAGTAAAAGGAAGTTATGAGGTTTATAATATTTAATATGCTCAAGGTACCCTAAAAACCTGAGCACCATATACACTGCAACTTATAGTTTCATTACAACTGTTGTATTAGAAAAATATCTCCATTGATTCAATGGCCCATTAATCCAGTTTCTGACAATCAGTGGAAGCTACTCTGGTGAAATTGCAACTGAGTTTTGTATATATTGATATTGGAAACCAGAGTCAAAACGTTACTCCATCAAGTGCCAAAATATACAAGTACCACATTACAGTGCTGTAAAAGCTGCACTGGTTCTGGATACAGTTTGATGGGTCCTTACTTGTTCTTTTATTTCTCTGAAAGCAAAGCAAGTAAAACCAGAGTGCAGATTATTTAGCTGAAATGAGAAGGGTATATATGCAGGTAGTCCTAACGTTTGTTAGGATCAAGATCTGAATGTGGGATGGCTGGTGCCTACTAGTGACTTATGACAAGCGACTGTGGATTTTAGGCATTTTATTTATCTTTTTGTATTAGGAATAGAGTAAGAGAGTGATTCTGTCCACTTTTGTTCCCGTGCTTCTCACTCCTCGTTGCTCTTTGTCCCCTTCTATTTGCAAACCTCATGGGTATGTTTCATGATATGAAAGAATGCATGTCTCAAATCACAAAGCATGTTGATTTGGGATTGGATAGCATTATTGTTGGCAAGGTATGTTGCCCCAGCAGAATGGAACATGTCCAATCACCAAGTGATTGTTAAGCATCTCTGAAAACAAAACACATTTATATAGATCACTAAGTGTGGAAATAGATGATTAAAATCAGAGACAGTGAAGTATGCTTGTTTCAGTTTGACTCTTACTTAAATATATGTATTTGACTAAAGCCTGGCCTAAGACTTTTCCCTTTGGTGTCTACTTAGCCCTGATGAGGCCACATCTGGGGTTCTGTGTCCACTTCTGTGCTCCTCGGTACAGGAAAGACATGGAGGTCCTGAAGCAGGTCCAGAGAAGGGCAACAGAAGTGATTAAGAGTTCAGGGCATCCCTCTTACAAGGAAAGGCTGAGGGAGCTCGACCTGTTCAACCTTGAGGAAGAGACAATTGAGAGGGAACCTCATCAATGTATAAAAATATCTAAAGGGGTGATGCCAATGAGATGGAGTCAGGTTCTTCTCGTTGATGCCAAACAATAGAACAAGAGGCAATGGGCAGATGCAAAGAAGGTTCCACCTGAATATGAGGAAGAAATTCTTAACTGTGCAGCAACCGTGCACTGGAACAGATGGCCCAGAGAGTTTGTGGAGTCTGCTTCACTGGAGACTTTCGACACACACGTGGACACAATCCTGTTCAAGGTGCTCTAGGATGACCCTGCCTAAGCAGAGAGGTTGGATGACAAGCTGCACTTTGGACCCTTCCAACACCGCCTATTCTGTGATTCTGCGATTCTGTGTCCATACATAGCAGTGCCAGGGCACAAACACAGCTCCACCTAAGGCACCCCAGGCCATCCGTGGCTGCCTCTGTTCTGTGGGATCTGTCCAAATTACAGAGTCACTTCAGCCCACTAAAATGAGAATTAAGGATAACTTAATCCTAGGCTAGATGTAGAAAAAAACCCAGTAAAAACAGCATCCCAGCCTAGCAGTTGAAGATAAGAAACAAAAAATGAAAAGGGAAGCCGAATAATATATTCAAATGTAAGTTAGTTTCACACTTCTAAATTAAAGCAATTTGCCAATAACTTTGGTAGGTTTTTATTCCTCTGACAATTTTTAAATGGTGATTGAATGCTTTGTTTATGCTGTCTAGTTTAGATATGAGTTACTTTAAATAATACTGTGCCTTTTGTTAGACAGGCAACTAGAGAGACCAAGTGGGTCCTCTTTCTCAGATGATCCAACAATGAGGAATCCAGACTTGATAATATGTACACCAGTGATGTGGCTAAGACTTATATGACTTGGGCCACCAGAATATGTTTCTGCTTTAGCAACAACGAAGCCAGATGAGAACGTGTGTGATATGGCAAAGAAGCTCCGAGCATATGCAGATGCTGTGCATGGCCCAACACATGCAAGAATTTCAGCTGTGGAAACGCATCTGCAGAAAATGGAAGATAGGATGGAGGAGAATCACTGAGAACTCAAGGAGGAGATTACAGAGAACCTTCTCCAAATCTCGGCAGTACAGACCAGAGGTTCTGTTACCAGACACAGACGTCCCCCAGCTAGAGAGAGAGGATACTCCCCACGAGGTGAGCTGTGGTTCTTCCTGTGTGATTGTGGGGAAAACGTGAGAAGGTGGGATGGACAACCCACAGCTGCTCTAGCACAAGTGCATGAATTAAAGGGGGGCAAGACCCAAAAAGGAAGTTCCACCAGAAAGGAAGCAGCTCCAGTTGCCCATAGCTGAACTGCCAGGTATGATAGAAGATGACATGTCCGATTCCCTTGAAGGAACCTCTGAAATGTATGCCCAGGGAAGGAAGGATAACCAGGACTAGAGGGGCCCTGCCTCTAGCCAGGTAGAAGCCAGGGAAAACTGCGGTTTCATTGTGTGGATTCATTGTCTCAAACCGGGACACTGGTATATCTCACTTCAGCCTATTTCTCTTCCTGAAAGGAGCAGTGTCCTTGAATAGGCAAGAACTTCTAGTGGAGAAAATGCTGTAGAGGGACAAAGTCTTTGAGATAATTTCTTCCATCCATCACAGGCTAATGGAAAATGTTCCCACTTTTTACTGTAACCAAGATGAACTACGTGCTTGTCTACACAGGCTGGATACAGACAGACAAGAGCTTGCTCCTCCTGCAAGAAAGTTGGCAAAAGTGAGATTTACTCTGAAAATTGTGCTTTATGAGTACTGCTGAATTAATAAGCTTCACCTATAGGCAGGATATATGAGTTGTACATCTGGCAGTATTACATGACTTTCAGGCAAAATTTGGCTCTTACATGCATCCTTAAAAGTTATGTTATACATCTCTGAGAAGATTTATATCCCAAATTATGAGATAGATGAAGAGAAAAAAGAAAGGCTTTTCACTGGCTATGTTTCTGGACTGTCCTTAACCATAAAAAGATTCACAAGATTAAATTAGATCTATGAATCAGCTAGCACTTCAGAAATTATCTGTGCTATTCAAAAAAAACACACAATTGCTCTATATATGATGTAAAAACCTCAATTCAGCTGCATAGAAAAGGAAATTTTTTTCCCCAACCACAACTTGGAATAAAACAAATATTTCAAATCTCTGCAGGAAAAGACATGTACCTCCAGCCCCCACAACCCTAGCAGAGCTTATCAAGAAATTCTTGAAGCTCATGTTCTGGAGAAGACCCTTCTGCAGTAAAACTTTGATTCACAAGAGACTTTGAAACCATGTAGAACTTGCTATAAAGTTCTGTGAAATTGAACATGTCTGATTTGTTGAATTGATAAATAACAAAAATAAAAATGGTGCTTGCTCCTTTAAATGACAAAAGACAACAACAAAATTTATTGAAGTCAATAGAAAGACATGAAAATATTTTTTATAAATGTTTATAACATGTGGCTTTAGTATTTGTGAATTCCTGCTGTGGGTTTTTGTCTTCAACCATATCCAGCAGGCAAAATATTAACATAGTAATAAATTAGATAGAGATGTTCTTGTACAATTTCCATTCAAATTACATGGAACTCTGATTGCCCCCGGAATATGCGTGTGATGAGAGAAAAACACCCTCATATTTATGATCTTAAGACTGCAAGCCCAACAATCACAGAGTGATTCATTATAAAGCTAGATAGGGTCTTCAACTGAAAAGCTCTAATAATTTATTAAGGGAATCTTTAACTTGATTTTTTCCACATATGTCAAGAGAAGAAAACAAAGGCTTTAATCTATACTGATGTTTTAAATACAACAACTACACCACATGGACTCAGTGGCTTTGTTCACTCTGGAATTCCTGTAGAACAGTCCTTTCCAGAGAAAATGTTACTCCTATTTATTTTTTCCTCTTTTTTTTTCTTCTTTTTTTTAAATATGAGGGGATGGGACTTGGATTTGGTGAGGGTGAAGAGCCTTCTTGTTAGGTGGTTATTTTTTTCTCTCTTTTCCCCTTCTCCCATGGAGATTAGTAATTCTATCCAGCACTAAATCACTGAACAGGAGTTGAACCTTACAGTGCATAGTAGTAAATAAATTTTTAAAAAAATGCACACAGAGGTAGTAAAAACTAGTTTCACTATTTTGTGAAGCTTCATGCTACACCAGGAGCATAAGTAAATATAATTTTGGTGTCCTTATCTCCATATTACACACAAGTTGAGGGTTTGTCAATATTCTTCTAGGCTCTTTTGAACATTTATCAGTCAGCATTGGCAGCTGTGACAGGATGACTGCTCACTGAATACCAAATGCAGCAACACAAAGCTCTCATTCTTCAACAAGTTATTACTTTGAAACGATTATTTTTTAAGATAAGTTTTCTACATGTACTTAAATCAGACTTTCCACCATCTCTGGGTTCTAGGAGGATGCAAATTGTATCTGTAAGCAGTTCATGTAATATTAATCTTTCTGTGTAAGTGGATCTTTGTATTGAAAAGGAATTTGATTATTCCCCAACATATCAAGGTCTTATATATATTACTGTTTATACTAATGCTTACAATTAATACATTTTGAATATTTTGGATGGAAACTCATGCACAATGTAATAGCATTCTTGGATTAACTTATGGGGTTTTTATGTATTTATAAAAAATCAAATTTTACTTTTATTAAACAGAAAACCTGCTCCACACTGAATGTATAGAATGTCAAGGTTAGAGGTGAATAATTTCTCCAGGACGTGGAAGTGCTTACTTCACAATAACTTAGGAGCTGAATGAGGGTGGAGTGGGAAGAAAAATGCTTACCCTACAGAATTACAGATGTGCATTTGGAATAGAACTGTTTCCATACCATACCTTTTTGCACCTGAAGTGGTCTTTGTTTCTGTGAATTCTCCACTGCTGAGAGGGTGAATGAAAATAACTCAAGAGGTAGAGATAAACTCTGTTCCCTTTAAAGAAAACACTGATCACATTAAAAGGTTTTCTAATCGTTCCCCAGCAAATAAAATGTAATGATGGTATGTACGCAATACAGAAATTATCCGGCTGTTAAAAAAAATTGTCTGTTTTTGTTGATTACAAGATACACTTTTACAGCATATCTTGAAGATGCAATTCCATCAACCAGATGAAAAAAGATTAATTAATTAATTGATTACATTATTTTGGGAAGATGCTGGAAACATGTTTTATATACTTTAATTTTCATTTATTCTTGAAATAATGTTCTTTAATGGTAATAACTAAGATAATCCAGCTCTTTTTCTCTTACAAAAAGAATCCCTTTATAAAATTAAAGAAAATATGGTTTCAGTGTCTGAGAATAGAAATTGCTAAAGGTTTCCAGGGTGTGGGGAAAACTCACATTTCAAGATCTATAGAAGCAGTATATGGTATAAAATGTTCCATAAAATGGCATTCTTCTAGGTGTACCTCGCATGATATTTATCTAATTTAGCAAATGATAATCATCGGTTTTTTTCCAGTTAATATGTCAAAATGATTTCTGTTGCTTTTTCCATCAGTATTGTTTTTTCTGCATTCTTTATTCTCATTACTATTTTCTTTGGTTCCAACTGGTATCGTTGCTGTTTCTTAGTTAAGTAAAAGCTACCCTTAAACTAATTTTTCATGAGTGTTCATGATGCTTGAACTCTATCAAATGAAAACAGAAAGAAAGACAGAAAACACAAACGGACGCATATACCTTTAAAGAAAATTCACTACTACTGTGAAAAAATGCTCTGCAAATAACTTTATAACTTTTACTCAACTCTAGTCTTAATTACACCTTGAAATCTGTAAGTTTAAGTCTGTTTCTTCACTTAATTAGGCTTTTTTCTTTTAATTCACCTTGTATTTTCTTGGTTATTTTAAGATCTCTATTGTTAAAATGGCAAAAGTTTAATTATTTCTTGATTTGCATGTAAGAACAGAATCATTAATGACATTACAGAAATGAAAACATCCTCACTCTTTAAAATAACAAGGGTTTTGTAGCCCAGTCTCTAAAACAGTAATCCTGCATCTGCTTTGTTTTATCCTGTTTAGAATCTTTGTGCTTCCTAACTGATGTGCCACAGCACACATTAGAAATTAAGAGGAAAACCAGGGCTGATGAAAACCATTGATTTTGGATTAAAAACAATTAATTCCTCCAACTGTGAGGTGAGCATTCATACTGTTTGTTGTTATAGTTATTCAGGACTCAGTTGAGTCATTTATGCAAATATCTGTGTCTCTCCAAGAGTTCAGAGGATCTTTGAATGGGTAATTAATTGTGGTAAACTTCTCATTTGAAATGAATCGTTCATTTTCCCACTGAGTCTTTTTATCATCATAGGGCACAGGAGCCATAGTCATGGACTAGCACTTTTGTAAGATAAGCAGACTGTTAGAGCTGCACACAGACAGCACATTCTGAAGCCAGCACATTCTAAATATAAGATGAAGGGGCACATGCAGATCGGGGGAACAAAGAAAACATAAAGCTTATTAGGAAATTTCATTGACATATCATCAGGAGTGTTATTTTCAAGATTTTTATTAGAATTTGCACTGAGGGAAAGAATTTTGAAAGATGTAAAGGGGTTAGTTCATCTACTTCTCAAGACATGGTCTCTCAAATGTGAGAAATAGTGCCTGTAAGCACTTGAAATTTAACACATGAGCAATAGAGGCAGGCATAAGCAGAAGTGGGAGCCAGTAATGAGTGAAAGGTGACAATATGTAGGGAGGGACATAGCTGTGAAGGGCTTTGAAAGTGAGGAAAGAAGCTTATGCTTGATTCATTGGAAAGGGACAAGCAACAAAAAGAGTGGGTGGTATCAAAGCTTAGAAATGTTCTTCAGAGCAGCATTAAGAGTGGGATGAAGCTGTACTTATCATCAGACAACTGAGGTGACAAAAGCCTGAATATTAGCTGCATCTGAGTTTCCAAGTCCTTAAGGACACCTGGCTCTTAAGGAGGCAAGGGATATCTAAATTACGTTGTCTGCAAGGAAGTGAAGGGAGGGATTATAAAAACTTGGGGGAAATATCTCTTGGACATAGGAGTGAAGGTTTATTGGTTTTTTTTTCTGCTTCTTTGTTAGTTTATTTCAACTGATCCAGAGCAATTTCTCTGGGGTCAATGCTGCAATAAAGAGGCTCAGTTTGAAGTTTTCTTTACACAAAGTTGTTTTCATGAGCCAAATGATATTTTAATGGGCAAATTCATAAAATGAAATAATTTTTGATTAAATAGAAAGTACACTTTCACCACGAAATCATTCCAATGAAAATTCTTTTACTGTCTTAGAGTGAATATTTTGTAAGCAATCAAATATCTGGCAGGGAATATCCAAAAAATGTTTTTGAATTATGAGACATTTTGCATGCAAACAAGACTGGGTCATGAATAAATTGATAATCAAAAAGAGTCTGCATTTGCATACTGTTAGTAATGACTAAGCCATCAATATTTAAGAAAATATTCCTAAATCTAATTTTTTTTATTTGTGTTTCTGAGTACTGCACAAACTGTCAAAAAATATACTTTGTAAAACTGTAAATTTGTATCTGCGATGTTCTTACAAGTTTTCTGATTCATCACAACTACTTTTCTTTTTCTTTCCCAATTTATTTTGAGAAAGGCATTATAGCAAGCACATAATGTTAACTGTAACCTAGCCTACAGAGAATAAACGCACAAAAAACCTGCTGTGGGTAAAATATCTCTGTATTATTTCTGCCTTTGTGTACTATCAATGACCACAGTTAGAGACACTATCTGCAAACATTCTTTGAAGTGACCTGGGGTTGGTTTAGGAAATGTAGCTAAGATTATGCAACAGTAATAAACATGGACTAATAAATTCTGCAGATAACATTGAGAGAGCAAGAAAGAATCTGAAGAAACTGGTAATCCTCTTCCTCTTCACTGAAGCTTTGAATCACGAAGTTTTATTAGTCACTAGAACTTGCTGCTGAAGTATAGGTAACTACCACCTTTACAGTCCTAATCTGTGATGGACTGTACTTGGAAATATCTGTCATTCTGGGGCTTATCTTTCATTGAAACTTAGAATCATTTAAGTTGGAAAAGACCCTTAGGATCATCAAGTCCAACCATTAACCCAGGGCTACCAAGTCTACCACTAAACCATTTCCCTAAGTACCACATCTATATGTCTTAAGTACCTGCAGGGATGGTGACTCAATCACTTCCCTGGACAGCCTGTTCCAATGCTCAACAATCCTTCCAGTGAAGATTTTTTTCCTAATACCAATTCTAAACCTCCTCTGGCACAATTTGAGGTTGTTTCCTCTTATCCTATCACTTATTGTCTGGGAGAAGAGAATGATCCTCCACTTCTCTACAATCCCCTTACAGATAGTTTAGAGAGTAATAAGGCTCCCCTGAACCTCAGTTTCTCCAGACTAAACGCTTTCTCAGCTGTTTCTCCTAAGACTCGTGTTCCTTCACCAGCTTTGTCACCTTTCTCTGGACATGCTCCAGCACCTCAGTGTCATTCTCGAGAGGCCCAAAAAGTAACACAGGATTCAAGGTGCAGCCTCATCTGTGCTGACTACAGAGGGATAATAATTTCCCAGTCCTGATGGACACAGTATTAATTATACAGGCCAGGATGCCATTGGCACACTGTTGGTTTGTGTTCAGCTAGATGCTGACCAGCATCCTCACATCCTTTTCCACCAGGCAGGTTGCCAGACACTCTTCCCCAAGCCAGTAAAACTACATGGGTTTATTGTGACCCAAGTGCAGGACCCTGCACTTCGCCTGGTTGAACCTCATACCCTTGGCCTCAGCCCATGATCCAGACTCTCCAGATCTCTCTGCAGAGCCTTCCTGCCCTCCAGCAGATCAGCATTCTCACCCAGCATGGTGTTGTCTGCGAACTGACTGAGGGTACATTCAATCCGGTTGTTCATATTATTGATAAAGCTATTAAACAGAACTGGCCCAGTACAGAGCCCCAGGGCACACCCCTTGTGAATGGATACCTGTTGGACTGAATTCCATTCACCACAACTTTTTTGGACATGGACATTCAGACAGCTTTTAATCGAGAAAAGAGCACACCCATCCAAGGTATGAGCAGCCATTTTCTCCACAAGAATGCCTTGGGAAACAGTGTCAAAGGCTTTAGCAAAGTTCAGATGACATCCACAGCCTTTCCCATTGTGCTGGTTTGACTGTGAACCAGCAGGGGAAATTAACCCCATACAAAATACCTTGAGAGATTTTACGTCAAAATTAAGATTTTAATAAAAAAAGTTAAAATAAATGCAGTAATACAGAAACACTGGCTTAAACAAACCGACAGAGTCATGGTACAACCTGACGCCCTGTTGACCAGGGTGGTAGCTGTGTAGTCCAGTCAGGCACTGGACCTGCAGAAAGGCCTGGTAGTCCAGTCCAGTAGAGCAGTGGAGTGGAGTGGAGTCCAGTCGAGGAGAGCTGAGTCCAATCCAGAGGAGTGGAGTAGCTGAGTCCAATTCCGAGGAGTGGAGTCCAGTCAAGTCAAGTTGAATTGAAAGTCTTGTCGAGAGTGGAGTCCCAAGAGTGAAGTCCCATCGAGTCGAGGGTGTTTTCTCCCATCCTAAACCCTTGTTTTATGCTGTGTTTCTTGGCTGGCACCTCCCCCAGGGGCGGGGACTTTCACAGTGGAAGAGGATTTTCCCGATGTTCTATTGGTTGCTTCGGTAATGAGCTTGGATGGTCCCCATGGTCCTCTGAGCTTGGATGGTCCTTATGGTGTTCTGACATTCCAACTCCGAGATCGGGCCGTTAACCAGGATGGGTGGTGCTAATGGGCCATTAGCTGAGATTAGATAATCAGGATGGGTGGTGCTTGCTGTCGGCCAGAGTGCTTATCTCAGTTGAGATAAGGACTCCCTCAGGGACCAGGTGTGTAACTGAATTTATCCAGCTTTTGTGAGTGGTAATAGAATATATAACTAACCCAGGACACCCACTTATATCAAACAACACTTCATGACTCACCATTACAACTTCTATATGGTTTAATTGACTTCCATATTCACTAGAAATTTAAAAAATATTTTTCAGTGTATTGACACTGTTTTGGATATACTTACTTCCTTCTTAGTATCCATTGTTCAGACAGCCTACTTTTCTCTTTTTTGAGAAGCATTTTTCGAGGATGGTTGTTGTCGTGTTCTTTATCTATTGATGTCTCCGGATAAGGTGGAACTGTTTTGCTATAGAAAGTGATAGAATTCATGAAAAAATTTGCCCGCCTTTTCTTTCCTGGTACTATTTTTTCATGGGGATGATTTGAAACATAATTGTCATTTCAATTGTCAAGTATTTTTTTAGATTTTTAGATTCAGAACTTGCATGTACTGAAGAAAAAAATATACCTTGCTAGCACAGTACCACTGATCAAATAATGTACAATATCCTGCTCTATCCCTTCCATACCCATCTTGTCTTTAAAAGCATGCTCTAATAGAGTCAGATCTGAAGCAGGTAGTACAAGTATAGGTTAGTGGGTTACAGCCTTTAATTACCTGTGACATCCTGGAGGACTAATGACAATCTACCACAGAGATGCCTGCAGAGATCATTACATCCGCTCTTCAAAGACTAATTATCTATAGCATGATGAAATATGTCATCTAGCACATAGAAATTATTACTCCAGTTCAAAAATCAAAAATTAGGAAACAAAGAGGTTTTGCTTTTTTTTCTCAGTCATGTTTTTGTTATGTTTCTCTATGATTTTTGCATAAAGATTGTATTAACATATGTGAAAATGCTAACTGGAATATGTTCATGAAGTGCTTTCACTGGGGCCTCTTCATCTCAATTACATGAGACACTGGGGCATGGGGTCTTTCATACTACTGGGTGCTAAATGAAGTAGGTGAAGCCTTAGGCAACACAGTACCACAGAATTACCTAATGTGACTATAACCTAAAGCAATGCATGCCCTGCTACATCTTATGACTAAATTGGCTCATGAATATGCAAAATGTGGTTAAATTGTGGAGAATGCAAAATTATTTACAATTCAAATACCATCACCCAAATGCATATTAAAATTAATGACTTTTTGGATAAATGCTAATGAATAGGAAATAATTCTGCTTAAAAATAATATTCATACATCAATAATTGATGTATTTTTCTTTTGAAACTAAGTAGCTTCATTTCCAGAAGAGAAACAATGACACATTAGTTATTTGTACTAAATGGTCTTTTATCAGAACTTATATTTATGCCTGCATATTGCTTTTCTCTTTCTCAGCATGACTTTAGTCAGAATTATTTTATGCATAATTAGTTTTTGCACATACAGATCAATACTTTGGCACAAACATGACACATGACTAGACTGGGCATGCTAACTGCCAAAAATTCATAATACAGATATTGACCAAAAGGGGAAAAGTACATGTTTCAGCATGTTTGTTTGTGTGTACTCTTTGGGAGGATGGATGAAATCCTAAATCAGGGACAAAAACCCACATGAAGTAAGGAATTTTCTGAAAGTTATCACTTTATAATGCACACTTACACTCAACACTGGAATAGCACCAGCCAGCGTCTACCATTTGTGATTCTGCTTTTCACATATCAGTTTCTCCTACATGTGGCTTTGTGATGGTTAAAAAAACAAATCGCTGGCTACCAGTGTGCAAAATGGCTAAATGCTATAGTTCAAGTCAGATAATTTAACATGTCATATGGTCCAGCAGAACAGGGACTTCTGTAAAATACCCTAAGTGGAAAGCGAAGACTGAAAAAGTCAATCTAGTCATACAGACATGCTCATAAATAACTTAGAACCACTGAGAAGCATGAAATGAGTTCCTTTTTAGCAAATACATCATGTTCTGCTTTTAAAATTCTCAGTTAAGAACAAATGCAAGAACAGGACCTAAATGAAATAAAAGTATTCTCCATTTCACTTTTCATTAAAACTGAACTTTAATCTTGGCTTTAGGGAAGGCAACTAAAAAAAGGTCAGATTTCTGTAGGTAATGTGATCTGCAAAATCTCATTGCTTCACAATGGTTTGGGCAGACTTTTTAGAGAGACCAGATATAGCAGAGTCATTTCCATTGAAACATTGATGGAAATCAACCTGCGCTCTTTTTCGATTTTGTCTCCCCCGGGACTCCCTGTTGTGCTAGGCTCTGGTTCCCAGGAACACTGGCTGCTAGAGGAAGGCAGCTCACATGCAAGCTTTCTTCTGAAACAATTGCATGGAATGAGGCACCTGAGAACAAACTGCAAATTTCTGTTCTTCCTACACCAAATTGTTCGGAAATCTCTTTTTTTTAAAATCTCGTATCTGTATCGCCTTAGTCCACTGTTGTTATGCCACACTGCCCATCTATGGCTATGGATTTTAGCAGACTCTTCCCTATTATGTATGTCAATTCTTTTCCTGCCTACATACAAAAAAAAAAAAAATCAGTTCTTCGTTTATCTTAGTGAAAAATAATAAAGTAACACCATCAGCAACACTGATGGTATTTCATCAATAGTGAATTTCTTCAAGACATCAGAAAGCAACTGACACTTTACAATAATTTCTAATTATTGTAAAGTGTTCCACTCCCACTCCCTCATGGATATTTTATATTCATGCTCCTGCTCTGCTTGTAGGAGTTAAATACTGTTGCAGCCTAACAAATCTATCTTGGTGATTCTAGTCCAATTGTTAGTGTTGAAGCAAAGACCATTTTTCTCGCAAGAGTCATTAGAAACATACTTTCTACGGAGTATTCCTCACAACTTTGAAAATATTTCAGATTTAAGTTTTTTAGTTCAATTAAAAAAAAAAAAAGCAATGAAGGGAAAATTATGGAGAAGTATTTATAAAACCACTATCCCCATCTCCAGATTTTTTCTTCAGCTGGATACACCAGAGTGGCCCTTAACTGTGATTACACTCACGATTTAGAGTCAACAGATTGGCACCAAAATTCATTGAAAATAACTGTAAATGATTACTATTTTCTGTTCTGCCATGATACCTTCATAGCCTATTCACATTGTCCAGTGGAAAAAGAATATTTGTGCACTTGTATTGTGATGTTTTCCTTCTACAGGTGTCTTAACTAATATCTAAGGCTGACTTCTTGATGCATGTTTCATCAAGTCATGATCACTTGTGATCATCTGAATGCCAAAGATATAAAGAATCTCTTAATCCTATAAACCACTTTCAGACCTAACGTTATAACGCATAGATGAGGCCCAGGGATGGATACATTTCACACTTTAACTTCAGAGGGCCCAAGACAAGTACAGCAAAACATAAAAACCATTCCCCCAAACAACCCCCATACACACTTCCCTTGCAAAAAAAAGAACCCAAACAACAGCAGTAACAACAGCGCAACCACACAAAAAAATCCACAACAAATAAAAATTTTTGAAAGTACAATGGGGGGGAAAAAAACAACCAACCCACACAAGAAAACAAAACCAAAGCAAAAATAACAAAGTCAGTTTCCAAATAAGTACCTTCTCTTTTGCTTCTTATTAAAACTTAAGTACTTGAAGCCACTGAAAATGAATATCACTTTTTGCAGTTTACTTAGTTTGAGTAGTGAAAATAAAAACATGCTCTCTATACAGAAAAAATATATATATTTACAGTATATATAATTCTATACACTCATTTTCAATTCTCTTTTGAATGTGTTTGCAGAGTCCTGCAGAATTTTGATCGTGAATGAGGCAGGGCAACATTCAAATTCAAAGAATTCTGTTTGTATTAAAATTAAAGTCATAAAAAATGTTCTACTTATGACCTTGGCAATCCTTTCTTGAAAATGTTTGGTTTTCCAATATTTCCTACAAAAAAAAATGTGTACATGATGAAAACATTTTTAAGAAAATAAACTAAAGCAAAGCAGTTAAATGATTTATTTAAAGGTAGAAACTCTCTCATCCCACTTTTTTACTGAAAGAAAAGGTTTCTGATTAAATTTTGTATTTCATGCACCAGAAAGGATGCTTTCAGTAACCCAAATCTTTGATCAGCTAGAAGCTGACTGGAGACCACGCAGTCCTTGGAGACAAAAATAAATGAAATGTCTCCAAACAGCTGAAAACCAACTTACTCACTTAGGGGAGTGATAAACCAGGTTTTGAATTTGATTTTGCTCATGATAAAAGTGCTCTAGTAATCTCTAAAAAAAAATTGCAGGACATAGAGAAATCTCATGCACTCAGTAGGTCATATCAAAGAGCAACAGGCATAACAGATTGTGAGGCTGAATGATTACATTACTCAGAAAATGTGCAGTAGTCAGACTTCTGTGATATAATAAATTGATATGTGAGTGGTTACTTTCTACAGTTAATTTCTCTGATCTGAAGTCAGTTTTATATACAAAATGTGAGCTGTGGGTATTGTGCTCCTGTTGTTAGGTTTCTGCTTGCAGTTCATGTCCATATTTTGTTATTTTTAGAGTGAAAATATGTTCAATTTAATCCTAAATGAATATAAAGTAGTCCCATCAGTGGATGAGAGTGTGATTCAGGACACTATTGAGAATAAAAAAGGTAATAAAATGAGGCATTTTGGCTATTTTTTATGGTGTAATGTAAATGCAATGGAATGAAGACTTCGATTCTTTGTGGTGTTTGTTTTGTTTGTTTTTTCCTTTTCTTGATAGTCCTAACCTAAGACAGTGCATGTTCCCTCAAAACACTGGAACAGAAAAGAATGTGGAAATTGTGTCATTACACCTTTTAACAGCATTTTGTCAAAATGTTGTCTGAGGAAATAGTGTATGTAACAGTAAAATCTTAAGGCAGCAGCGTACAGTGAGGATTTTAGGTGAATAAATTTACATATTCTACTCAAGTTATCAATACAGCTTCTTCAGTCCTGGAAACAAAGAAGAAATCTCCTAATGCTAGTCTAGTGACTATCAGAGTTTGAGCTGTAGTATTGCAAGTTTTAAAGATGAGCAGCACCGGCAGGGTACTGTAGGCATAGTTTTCAGCCTTTGTTGGGAGGGGAATGGGAATCAAAGAGAAAACACTGGTTAAGAGTTAAACCCAGAACTGCTCATTATCATTATGCTTCTCCAAAATTAGCTGAAAGCAGTCAAACTGAACATACTATAGAGAGAGCGTTCTTAGCCTCCTGACCTTGTGAATAGCAGTAAGGGATCTGGATGCAGAAGCAGTTTTGGCTGGGTGAGACCTTTTGCTATGTCCTTCTCTCCATTTCAGAAATGTGTCCAGAAAGTTTAGGTTATTGCTCTACAGTGAATGACTTGATGGAACTTTTGGAATACCCAAGGTAGTTTAGGTTATTGCTCTACAGTGAATGACTTGATGGAACTTTTGGAATACCCAAGGTAGTTTTTAGTTGCTTGCTTGTCCCATTTAAAATTTTACTCCTACTGTGGCCCCCTTTTTTCATTCCAGAGTAAGAATTCAATACTCCAAATTACTTTTTCTGTGTTTATCATCAAAACCCTGAGGACAAAAGGATGCTGGGGAGTGTGCAGTGATATAAACCAAAAGGGATCAACGTGAAGCCATAGCTGTATGTCTCATGAGAGCTGGTGCTAATTAGCATTATGTCATGCCAAAATGAAGACTCTGCAACTTTAAATCCCACCTTATTCCCTCTGCAAATTTGCTGGGACAGCAGCAGACAGCATGATGCAAATGCCATCCAATGACTTAGACAACAGGAGGCTTACACTTGCATCCCAGAGTGTTTGTCTGGAGGGAAGTACAGAAGAGAAATATAATAAAAAATGGGCGCTGAACAGATTGGAAGAAAGCATTTGCATTTATATGTGTCAAAATATAATCATATTTACCTTCATGGTAAAGACAAACTCATTCCTCCAGCTATGAGTCTTCTACCACATTCAGTGAGGGTTTCATACAAACTTGTCATTTCATAATCTCAAAAAAGAAGAACAGCATATCCTCTTTAGAAAGATGAAAGTATCTGAAGGACAGATGAGCAAAATAACCTCTCAAGGTTAGATGACCTCTCAACATCCAGGTTAGATAGCAGAGAATGGACTACAACTCCAGTCTTCTGACTCGTAACCATTACATTCCAGTGTGTTTCTGTTTTCTTACTAGTTCTCTGTGATAATGCTCTCACTGAACGGGAGCTGTAAACTAGCACAGAGCTTTTCATCTATATAACCCTTCCCCAGCTATAGCACAAAGCTTTGTCTAGCATCCTAACATGTCTCCCACTAAAACAGTTCATAACAGTAGTTTTACATTTGTAATCTGAAAGTTTAAAAATAATTGTTCACTGTAAGTCAGCAACCAGAGATGATAAATAAAAAAAAATTGTGAGGCACGTGATCTGTCAGCAATGAAAACAAGGAAGTGAATGGTATGATTTGTCACTATATTGTTGGCACTTGGGTAAATAACAATTTGCAAACAATCCTCTAGGGATCAATTAAAATGTGACCTACTTAAATTATGAAATGAAGCTCTAATAACGAGCTCAAACTTCTTCAGCCATTGTACACAACCTAATGAAGAGCGAAAATGGAAAATATTGCTGATACAAGAGTTTTTATGCTTAAGTCCTCTACACACAAGTAAAGAGGCAAAGAGGCAAAAAGGCAAAAAGTCCTTAGTGTATATACACTAAGGACTAGATTCATTAGAAGGACTAAATGCCTCTTTAGGCATCTGTTTCAAAGAAAGGGTATTTTGCTGCAGATTCCCTGGAAGAAAAGTCTTTTATTTCGGCTAGGACAGCATTCTGAGTAAAGGGAAAAGAAAAATTACATGAGAGTTAGACACTTCCAGTTTCCTTCCAGCATTGGATGTTTCCCAGATTGCTACTGAGTGTGCTGTGAATGCAGTTCTTCAGCAGCAACCCCTTAAAATGGCCTTATCTTGCACCTAGAAATGTGTTCATTTCTAAATAAAACCGGTTGTCCCAGGGGATATGAAAAATGTATGTTAAAATGCAAATGTAAAAGAAACAAAGAAAGGTCAGGAGTGGAAAGAACTTTGTGTGCTGTTAGCACAGAAGAGATACCAGGTGCTATCTGAGCACCCAGAAAATATAAATAAGAAGCAAAGTATGGAGTCCTTCTGTTAGATAGCTAAAAAAGAAGAAAGTAGGCACTTTACTTAATGAGAGGAACTATGAAAGATGCAGGAATAGACTCAGAAAGGGATAAAGTACAATACAGAGAAAGATAAGACTTTAAAAGTACATATGGCATGTAGTACGCAAAAAATAGAGCCACTAGAGTGAGAAATGATAGGATGAATACAGGATTTAGAGAATGCCTGAAATCTTGCTGGAGAAAGTACAGACTAACAGCAAACAAAAACGTGAGCTACAGGGAAGACTTTCTATATTGGAAAGGATTGTAGAGACTATGAGTTAATGATGTTGGGCACTGGAACAGGCTCCCCGGGGAAGTGGCCGCCAGAAGCACCAAGCCCATGCTCTTGGACACATGGTGTGACTCTTGGGGATGGTGCTACGCTGGGCCAGGAGTTGGACTCGATGATCCTTGTGGGTCCCTTCCAACTCAGAATGCTCTGTGCAATTCTCTATGAAGCATGTTGTTTCTGAAGGACTTAGTAATAAAGAGAAATGGTGAGAAAAATTATGAGAGAGAGCATGAGATCAAAGGTGGAGTTTTTAGGAGGAGAGAGAGAACATTTAGGTGACATGAAACTAGGTTATATGTGATATATGAAGCTATATCTACAGTCTCATGACACATACATAACTATAGCAGACCTAAATCAGCCAAACACCAACAGACTTCTGTCTGGGACTTAGTAAATTGTCTTCTTGGCTTTGTCTGGAGCGACCGTATTTGAATAGAAAATTACTTTACTCATTAGAGAATTATTTCTGTCTATTGTGATGTCTCTGCAACTGTTCTTTTCAATTTTAGTCCATCATGGAGGATGGGAAGAATACAAGCAAAAAAAAACCTGGGGAGAGTTAAGATCTGTGTAACTAACACAGAGCTGTCATATTGGTAAATATAAACACACAGTCATAACTATGTATAGAATTTCAACATTATGTAAATACATCTGGATAAGCACAAAAGGTCAGACATGATTTGTTTTTCAAGAGGTTGGTGACCTCTTGAAGGAATATAGTGCAGATGAAAATTTATAGGGACCCATGCAGCTACAGAAAGCAAGAAAGTAATCAAGACTTGTGCATATAGTGAACATTTGTCAAACTGACAGTACTCAAAACTGGCATAACCTCTATATTCAAGAAACAAATATGGTGTGAGGACCAGCAGTATAAGCTTCCCTATAATTACATCCCTGAGAGGTAGAAAATAATGTGGACGGAAGAAGAGATTCAGACTCTAACTCCTTCATTTTTCTTCTTTTTTTTATAATTCAAACAAACACTTATCAAAGTAGTAAATATCACAATACAGAAATGTGCAAACTGTAAAGTAGACTTACAATATTAATTTTATAGAGGATCTAATGATTATCATAATGAGTTTAGTGTTTGTTGATTTCAGCCAGATTTGGACTACCAACTCAGACAGGAGAAGATTAATTTACAGTCAAACTTTTTCACACAGTATAGAACATGGAGTCTTAATCAATTATATTTTTCATAACTGAAACAAAACAACACTGCTGACAATTGGCTCAATGGAATTATTTTGTATTTTCTGAACTAAAGTTGTTTTCTGGTGGTTTGTTCTAGTAGTAAAACCATATTTCAAATTTAGCCAATAAAGGATTTTCTTTGTTCTTAGCTCTCCCTAATACTGCAGGGATAAAAACATACAACAGTAAAGGGAAAAAAAGAGCATCCCTATATAATAATTAAATTATTTACTAAAATTATTATTTCATTGTCAATTAATTATAAGATAATAAACATAAAACAGACATTCTAGAGGAGTTTATCAGAGAGTTACCATTCAAAATTTAGGAAATATAAAAAATGTTACAACCACACTACCAATATCATTATCAGCAGAGTAGACTTATTTTTTAACTTTGCTTAAAATACTGGGTCTCAAGTGATTATGATTTTAGTTCTGTTTTGCCATACACTGTGTTTGCATTTTTGGGTACATCACATCTGTACCATACTGGTCTCAGCTGTAAAATAGTAATGACCACCGTTCTTTATCTCAGAATCATAGTAATTCTTCATCTATTGAAATTTTATTTAGCATTTCACCTGGAGGATGCTCACTAGGGCATTTAACAAACAAAAATTGTGTCACTACCTTTATGGAACAGGGAAACTGGGACCTTAGACCACAGACCTACATCAATCTTGTTCTTGTCCATCCTTTTAATTAAAGAAATGAGATTTTTGTGTGTATTGTGGACATTTACTGAGGGTTACACAAGCATTTTTCCCATGAAAGTCTCCTCCACACCTTCATGGACTTCACCACAATGATTATCACTGTACACCAGAGGCTGTCTTGCACTGTAGATTGATTTTACTTCAGCAATTGGTATTTGTTGAAAACAGGGCTCCATCGCCTATTGCCAGTATTGCTGATGAGAATCAGCGAGCTCACTTTGTTCTGTGGATCAAATCAGACTAGTTCAAACCAACTGCTCTTTCCTTTGCAACAGAAGGAGTAGATTCTCCATACTTAAACTACATTTTTTACTCTAAAATAGTCTCCCTAACTAATAGTCTCTCCTGACCAATAGTCAACCGGTTGGACCACATCTATATAACCCAGAATCAATTGTGAATGTTAGTGGAAATCAGGTAGGCACACATGGCACAGAGATTTTCAGTCTGGACAAAAGAATTGTCTGGGTTTTTTCCCCCTTTTTCTCATTAAAAAAAAAACAAACAACCCCAAGACAAGAAACCAAAAACAATAACAAAGGTGAAGCCCCAACACAGCATGATGCATCTGCCCCCCAAAACTGGATGCCATGATGCCACCTTAGGCCTTTCTGATGGACCTCTTCCCATTTCAGTCCTAGAAAACTTACAGAAAATTTGATTCAAAATAGACATTTTAAATGTAATTTCTGAAAAAAATCAACACTCTCTAGAAATATAGGCAGAAAAAAAAAACCACTTTTATCTTCTTCACATCTTTCCATTCCCACTGAGCTCAGCAGGTTTTACTGACCCAGTGAATGCCAGAGCATGACCCAAATTTGTAAGTTTTCCCAAAATTTGCAGATATTTCAGACATTTCCCATGTAAAAGGCATTGTCAAAAAATATAGTTTGGCTGAGACTAACTGTTCTTCTGCAAAGCCTCTGAGTATGAATCCAATAAAGCCTTTCGAGAATTCAGGAAATCATGGTGGATTTAGGTCTGAATTGTGGAATGAGAAGAAAGGATCACAGTCTATGCAACTGCTGCAATAAATGGAGCTCAACATAAAAACCCAAATTGTGAACGGCTTTATCCTAAACAGGCAGCAAATGCAGAATGAGTGTGGACAATGAGAAGAAGACATTAGCCTTGTATAAAAAAAATATTAAAAAATGAAGGTTTGAATGAAGCAAAGGACATTCCTGAAAAACAGGAAATGGACTAAGAAATCTAGAATTTAACACAGAAAACAGTTGTGGTGAAAACATAAACACTGTTTCCAAAAGAACAATTACAAGAGAGCAGTAAACATCTTTAATCCCCCACTAATTTTCAAAGATCTATGCTCCCTACGGAAACAGAGATATAAAGGCTGTTAACCTTAAGAATATAAAAAACATCAAAAGCATAAAAGGTCACATAAAGTTCCAGAAGAAGCTTGAAGTTTTACCTTCATGTTAGCAAAAGAAAAAAATCAGCTTAATTCTTTCATGGTAGTGACTTAGAAAGAAGCTTTTTAAACTAGTCTCCAAAATGTAAAAATGATATTCAAAGGCAGGATGTCATTTTCAAAATCAGATTGGAACAGGATTACTTAATTAAAAGAGACAAATTAAAAATAGGAAATAGTACAGCTGGCGCCTAGGAAAAAAAAAAAAAAGGGGTGGGATGAGAAGCACGGCAGTAAAACTTAAAAAAGAAAAAGAAAAAAGAAAGAAAGAGAAGAAAAAGTTCTCAGTAGATGTGGACATCAAACAAGAATAAATGTGGGGATTTGGAAAATAATTTCTTAAAGACATGTGGGCTATAATTTTAACAGCGGAAATTGCATTAAGTATAGACAGAAAGAAAGAAAGAAAAAGCTTGTTATCAAATATTAGCTTTGAAGCATGGGGCTATGACAAAGGTACTGTAGTGGATGAAAGCCAGCAATATTCAACGCTTAATAATTCAACGTTTCTCTCCAAGGCACTCTCTGAAGTTGTATCAATCAAAATAAAAATGCATTTAGAAACAGGGTACATATGCAGAGCAAAAGACCATGAAAGCAGTCTGAATATAGAAAAGCTGGAATAGCTCCTGTCCAATTCACTTAAACTGAAGTTCTCATTAAATGTCTGCTGAATGTGTGGAACTAAGCTTATGGGCAGTGTAAGATGACAATATGTAGTCTTTGTTATTTTTTATTTTATTTTTCCTGATGGACTGGGCAATGGGAAAGAAATAACATCTTAACATTGAAATAAAAGAACTACAGTGTACAGTATAATACTGAAGGTTTCACTGGGTTCAGTAGGTCCTGTGGGACTTAACTGCAAGGCAATTAAGTAATTGTCTTGTAAATTACTTAAAGTAATTTAAAGTAATCACAATTCCCCTTATTTTTAATTTTATTGAGGAAAAAGCATTTTTATTTCCCAGCTCAGAGCTGCACAGCATGGATGATGATGATGTCCCATCAGACTGTCCTGAGTCACAAGGCACTGGGACTCTTGCAGATGAACTTCAAGCTGTCTCACACTAATAATTTTCCTTTTCCAAAACATTTTAAAAACAAGAACAAAGCACTTCTGCTACACTTTCTAGGCTAATTTCTACAAAGCTACTGAATAGGAACAGACAGACAAGAACATATTTTCCAAGCCCAAATCGATAATTACATTTCTAATGAATGTCTGTGAATGCTGAACATTTCTGAAAATCATGCTCTTTGTCCTAAACAGCAAACTGTTCAACCAAGAATTTTCCGTACATGAAACACTTTCCTGTCTGTCCTGCAATCAGAAAGACCATAACTTTCTTCCTCTGCCCCTCTCTGGTTTGTTTATTCTCTATTCTATTTTTTTCCTCTATTCTCATTTTTATTTCTCCTTCTTCTATAGTGCTGTCCTTGGTGGAAGGTCTATTCAGGCATCCTCCAAAGTATGCCCCGTTCTGTTGAGCACAGCCACTAATGGTAGCAATTCCTTTTGTTTTCTATCTTCCCTCCAACAGTGTGAGTAAAAACTATGACAAGAGTCTTAGCAAACAGGTTGATTGGTATTGACATACCAATTTGCTCACAGAAGCACATGAAATGAACACACAAATTTAGGAAAATCTACTTCAAACACCTATCCCAAAAGAAAAGAGTGAAGAGATAAAACTTTACTTTGGCAACATGTTCACATGGTCCAGATTCCTATTTCCCAGCATGATGAAAAATAGAACTATACAGGGAAAGATTTGAACAAAGGAAGCTGAGGTCAAAACTTGTGTTCTGTCAGAGACCTCAGATGTAAAAAGAGATATAGCTCCATGCAGCCCAAATAGAAAGAGAATGAGACAAAAAAACTGTACTTGAAAAAAAGATGGTTTAATAATAGATTTTTTTTTTAATGGACTTTCTTGCAGTTCACTTTTATTTTTAGGAAGTTAGTGTCTTACCAGTCTCTGGAGCTGAACTTGAGCACAGATAGTTACTACATAATCTAATGCAAGTCAGTTCTAAGGAGATTTTGGTGGGGCATGTTCCAAGTTTGCAGCGATTATTGTTTCATAAATAATTTAAAATTACACAAGAAGTAGCTCATCTGTACAAATTGAAAGTTTCCACCAAATACCTTGTTATTAGTTTCCTTATGTTCATTTCAGCTCTTTAATTAGGCATTTATTTCACTTCCCTTTTCTCACTTTCGGTAATTATCTCAACACTAAGAGCAGATTACAAGGATGTCTATACAGACAGCATACCATCAAGCCCTGTGAGATGCCGTTTCAAGCCTTGCAATCAGAGATCTATTACACTCATTTAATGAGAGCTGAAATGTAGAAGCCAGACCCTACTTGGAAATCTGGATCTGAGCTCTACATCTAAGACCTTGTGCTCTGTAGGTACAAGGCAGATGTAATTGCAGATCCACTGATAGTCAGACTGTCTGCATACACTGCAGCAGGCTGGTGGAGCTTACACGAAAGGATGCTGCCTGTTCATGCTGGTCAGCAATATCTCGTCTCTAAGAAAGACCAAGACATCCACCTTACACCTCCTGCTGAAATGGTAGCAGGGCAGTAATACTCATTCAGGGCAGGTACCCACCTTTCTAGTAGCCACAGCTCCACACTCTTAAATTCTTTGGTTTTTTGGTTTACAGTACACATCTGATTCCATCAGTTCTTAGCTGTAAAAAAAAAAGGTCACCAGCCTTGATTCAGCAAAGGCTGATACTTCTACAGAATCAAACTGAAATTAATATAAAAATAGTGCACGATTTTTGCATTTAAAGAAAAAAAACAAAACAAAACAGAAAGCTGCTGGATCAAAGTGAAACAACCTTCAGACAACCCACCTAAGGAAACCCAACCGTGTTCAGCTGGGTTTGCTGAAACAGAGTTTTACAAGTAGGAAGAAGTATGGCTCAGCAGCAGTGTGAGAAGGTGCCTTGCCAGGTCATTGCTGTCAGTTGTGAGAGAGCAAACAATACTGACTCAAGTCCAAAACACGGAGAGTGCTGAGGAATGCCTACAAGTAATTAACCTGGAGCAGCTCAGCATGTTATAGTCTTCAACTGCTACAAGTTTTCCTTTTGCCTAATGAAAATTGTTTTTTCTAAAGTACATCTGATCATTGTTTTTAAAATTAGTGCTGGGGAAAATAGGGGGTTTTGCATCTAATTGATCACTTTTATAAATATTGTTCTGTTACCTTTTGATACAGAGTTTTAACATTTTTTTGTGGATGCTTAATTTATATTCAGACCCCTAGTTTAAATAATACTTTAAATTCTTATCAACAGATGTTCTCAAGAAGATCCGTTGCCTTATATTTTAAAGAAATTGCTAATTCTGTTGGAATGTTTGACTATGTAATACATGCAACAGGCAAACCTGCTTTGATAGATTAGCCTTTTCAGGGAAATATGTAGTGCAATCCTTATACGCAAATACACCTGCAGAAGCAGTATTAGCTGTCGCCCTTCCTGAAACTGTCGTGATGACTGGTGATGGAAGACAATGGGTAAAAGTCAGAGCCACTTTTCTCACCCTCGCTAAACTTTCCCTTCAGCAGCATGTGGCACTGCAGGTAATGAGTTCCATCTGTGTGTCACCAGTCTCACCTACAGAGAAAAAGCACTCAGATGTTGGAGGTAAAAACTGACTTCAGAGAAGCCAAAGTTTGCAGCTAAAAATAAACCTTTACTTTCAGAGCTCTGCAGAACTCCCAAATATTCCAATTACCTTTCCGTGTTTGGTACTCCGAAAAGCTTTTAGCAATAATGTTATTAAGTGATCTAGCTAACTGGTGAAATTAAATACTGATAATTAACAATCAGAAATATTCTTCAACTATTGAATTCTTGAATTTATGAGTTCAAAAAATATCAAATGACCTCAAATTGATAATATTTTTCTATAAAAAATATTTAGTATTAAAATTAAGAAAACTGGTAATAGTCAACCTTAGTTAATAATGAACTGTAGACACTATTTTGGAGATAAAATCCTATATCAACCCAGCCCCTGAACTGGCTAAAATAAACTGTTCAGCAAAATTAATGCGTCTAAATACTAGGAACTGCATTGCTAACAAGTCTGTGCATTAATGCACATCTTCTGCATTAATGCACTAGAACCATCAGAAAATGAAAGGACGATCACCTTTCATATGTCAGCATTTCTGCAATTCCCGTTGCATCCTTTCATGAGAGGTGAAGACAACTGTAATGCTGGGCAAAGCAAACTTTCCCATTATATGCTGTAAGACACAAATCATCATAACAGAGGGGTATATCTATTCAACATCTGTAACAGTGTGTTTTCATTGTATTTTTTTATTCTTTTTCCTAATTTTTCAACCTAGGAGAGATTTTGATCTTGCACTCAGACTTGCAAAAATCTGATAAATTATGGATTGAAACAGGTTTTTTATTTGCACAAATCCATGCTATTTGCTCCTTCTAATAAAAACTTTATTTAAAGCCTGTTTTGTAGACTTTTATTTTTTACCCAGTGTGCAGCAGAAAAAGAGTAGGCTAAATAAGCCAGTCTTCAGACACATAGAAACACATGCCAGGAGCTTGCCTCTTTCAGTCACATTTCACTCCCTTTGTTCCAGCAGAACTCTCATTCACTTGAAATTGAAATTTTGACTAAGGACTAGAATATTTAATCTGTATGTCAAATGGTGGAATAAAGTATGCTGTTTTTCCTGACATTTAAACAGCTTTAGCTGTATATATTTTGATGGCCTCCAGTATCACCAAGCTATATTTTTTCCTTATAATTGTTTTCTTACCAGGACTCTCTCACTGTTAACTTTTGATCAGGCTTGTATAATAGAATTCTCATGCATTATAAACTGTGTTGAATATTCTGATGACTTTCAGAAACCTAATTTTTCATGTCCAACAAGCTTTGAGGTCTTTCTGAGATAAGCAAGTAGTCATCGAAACTTTTCACGTTGTACCTACTGTTGCAAGGAGAGTGCACAAATTCAGTTCTCTGATCAATAATAACAGGATACAAAATTCCTACAGCTTATTTGAGCAAGGTGCTTATTTAGGTAGCTTTGGTAGAAGTCGTGACCTGATAAGTCACGGGATATAGAAGTAGCTTTCCAATTATTTAAAAATATAATAATAACAACCCTGGATATAAATTTTAATAACATCTGCTTTAAAGGGATAATATCTCACAGGAGACTTTGGTACACGTGATGTTTTAGATGCTGCTAGAGAGGGTTTCCAAAATACTCATTTTCACAGCTCGAGTAACGTCAGAAATTGTGGGGTTTGCTATTTCTTAGCGCGATAATAATACTTACAACGTAGCCAATCTTGTCTTGCCTGCAAAAAGAAACACCTGCCGTGTTGGCATATATCTAACTGCTAACAAATTTGTTAAACCTAACTTGTATAAATTATGTTTCACTTTAGCTACAAATATCTTCTATAGGCACAGTGACCTTATTCAACCTGATGTAATTGACTGCACATGGTTCTAAGAAAGATATAAATTCAATTTCTTCAATTACTATGAAGCATTATCTTTGAAGATCTTACCCTGAAAGCTATGATTTTTTTCAGAAATGTTTGAGCTAGCAACATCTTTTCTGGTATTTATTCTTTTATCATAGTCAACACATCTCTGCTTATCGACACTGAAACACATAGCTTAAAAACACATACACACAGATAACACTTCACTCACTATTTTTCCTGTGTTGATAAGAAAAGAAAGCAATTTTAGTGGGATTTAGATACATATTGGAAAGGCCAGAAAGAGCTGACAAAAAAAACCATGTTAGTATGTAATAAGACTATGAAAATAGCACTGCCAAGTTCACATCATGAATATGGACAGCCACGCCAGGGGCTAACACTACGTCTTTTTGTCTTGTTCAGTTTGGAGCTTCTTTTTTTAAAAAGACATTCCATTTTTCAAATCATGTGGGTCAAATCAGACAGTTCCAGAATTTAAAGACTCACCTTTTGAATATGTTAAGTAGACACCTCGTGCACACTTAGAAAGTCTCATTTTATTACAGCAGTTGAGCAATTTTCAAGGCCTTAATGGTCAACCATACCTTGTTGATGTCTTATCAAGCCCCTCATTATAGTGGTTTTATTTTTTTATTTCATTTTTACCTCTTGGGTGGAAATTGGTTGCCATCCATGTTCATCTCAGATTTGAATTTTCAACAAACTCCAAAGTACCTGATCTTTTCTGAGAGTGAAGAGAAAGAAAGCCAGGAGTCTTCATAGCCAACATTATTTCTAATAATTTTTCTACAGAGCATATCGAGTGGACCAAAGGAGGCTGAAAATTTGCTGTCTTCCAGTATAATGTACTATTTTCTTAAAAAATGTACTACTTACTTCAAAAAAGCTTAATCAAAGCACAAGTTTAGTTTGCATAAAGTCACTATAAGAATGTTAGGGTTTGTAGCTAATACCTCCAAATACTCCACACTGAAACAGTGTTAATTTACTATTGATTAGACTTGGTCTGATGCTACAGTTATAGAATCCATTTTACCAATATTGCCTCTCCCTTTACTTTGGTATATTTTTGCAATGTTTATGTTAAAACCATCCATACAAATATCAGTGATCCTGCTTTA
This sequence comes from Ptilonorhynchus violaceus, assembly GCA_013397565.1. Taxonomy (NCBI): domain Eukaryota; kingdom Metazoa; phylum Chordata; class Aves; order Passeriformes; family Ptilonorhynchidae; genus Ptilonorhynchus; species Ptilonorhynchus violaceus. The sequence continues at coordinate 105,625 of VZRJ01001755.1, forward strand.
ATTACTAGCTCTCTCCATCGTAGAAGAAACATAATATAAACATACATGTTTCAAAAATACCTCTGTGTCTGCATGTGTGAATGTGTCTCAAGACCAGGTCACTTGTGATTTTTCTGTATTTCAAGTTGACTGTTAGTTGAGCCCTGTAGGTAATAGCACAGTATAAAAAAATCATAGAGCATTTATGCAATGTATAGTTTATGTATTAACAATTGTTTTTTAAAACCCATGTTTATTGCTTATTCCATGTTAATTTTTATCAACAATGTACTAGGGAATGCTTTTGCTGAATAACATCATGCACAAAAAATTATTCTGTTGTGGCTTTTTACCTTTGTAGTCCATTTCACTGGCATCTTTCCATTTCACATCAGTCTTTCTGGACTTTCAGGAAGTTATACAAACCCATATTCCTTTGTTCAAAAAGCTTTGAAACTGCTTCATTCGTATTTTTATGTCTAATAACATACCTATGTCATATCGACTAAAACTTCTTTCTTAGTAAAGAGCAGGAATAATTAAATGTCTATTTATTTTCAAACAGCAACTCTTTGTGCTCAACCCGTTCCCCATTAAAAAGGCAGTAAATATGGCTAGGTTCCAAAAATAGCAAAAAAATTTCAGTGACTCTGAATAATACTCTTTTATTTTCCATAGATTTTCCAAATCTGTCATCAGTAGTAAATAATGTAGAAAGTTGGGTATTTTTCAGATAATTATTGTTTAGATGATTGATAGTAATTTTTTGTGTGTGAATCAAACTCCTTACAGGAATGTTAAACAGATGAATTTAGAATAAAATTTGATATTAAAATAAGAGAATGCCATGTTAGAATAACGTATTGATCAATGTTGACTCACGTTCATTTTTTTGACTTGGTTAAATTATATTAAGATCTTTTAAATTGGGTGATTTTTCTAAATTCCTGTGTAATTTATTCTCAATCCCCTTTGTTAATGATCTGTAAAAATAGTAAGATATCTAATATATTCATGAGCGAAGACAAGTAGATGGACTAGTCACTGGGCTGTGATCCATAGCCCAGTGACTATGGAACATGGAATAAATATGGAATAGACATGTTTAAGATTTTTTCTTTATATAAATATAAATATAAATATAAATTCAATATATTTATAAATATATACATATTCTTATATAAATGAATAAGTGCTATAAAAATATACATATTTTCTCTGAAATGAGTATCCAAATCACAGAGCTAGTGCTATTCTGTATCATGTGTTTGTCATATAAAATGAGACACATATAATAAGAAAAAAAAAGTAAATATGTATACATGTTGTTCAAGTTTCACAACTATTTCTAGTTCAAACAAAAAAAAAAAGAAAAACTAGACAGAAAGCAGAAAGCCGGAAAAATATTTTTATTCATATATATATATATACAAAAATATTTTTTTTAAAAAATATGTCTGCTTTATGTCAACCTGTCTGCACTTAAGAAATACAGTAGAGTTTCATTCATTTACACTGAAAACAGAATTGATACAAAGTTTTGTTTTCTTGATTAGGATAGAAATTAACCTTTGAAGACTGAGGCAAAAACGTTGTTGAGTACCTCAGTCTTCTGCTCATTCATTGCTACTATTTTTCTGGCCTTGTTTATTGGGAAGGGAGGGGCATACACTCTCTTTGACCTTCCTTTTCTGGCTAACATACCTGTAGAAGCCCTTCTTGTAATTTGTTGCACCCCTTACCAAGTTTAGTTTCAGCCTCGCCTTGGTCTTCCTCACCCCATCCCTACACATCTGAACTTCATTTCTGTGCTCTTCCCAGGTTACCTCGCCTTGTTTCCACTGCCTATGCATTTGGTTCTTTCCTTTTCTTTTGGCCAGCAGGTCTCTACTCAGCCATGCCTATCTCTTGCCTTCCTTGCCCAGTTTCTAGCTCCTGTGGGTTGCTAACTCTTGCACTCTGTGGAAGACTTTCTTAAAGGTCTGTCAGCTCTGTTCTGCTCCCTTGTTCCTCAGGGCAGGCTTCCAGGGGATCCCTCTGACTACCTCCCTGAAGAGATGGAAGTCAGCTTTCCTAAAGTTTGGGGCTTGACTTTACTGCTTACCTGAACTATATCCCTCAGGACTGCAAACTCCACCAGTGTGTAATCACTGCAGCACAGGCTGACTCCAATCTTGGTGACCCCAATTAGGTTGTTTACATTGGTGACCACCAGACCCAGTATTGCATCCTCACTGGTAGGGATGTCTATTAACTGGCTTAGGAAGTAATCCGCCCTGCATTCCAGGAGTCTCCTGGATTTCCTACAGCTCGCAGTGCTACTTTCCCAGCAGATGTTGAGGTGGCTGAAGTCCCCCCAGCAGGACAAGGGCCTGTGAGTCAATACAGCCTTGATCAGGGGCCTGTAGTAGACACAAACAATGAGGTTTTCTTTGTTGCCTCAGTCTCTAATTCTTACCCACAGGCTTTCAACCTGCTGGTGGTAGTTCTTCAGACACAAATCTTCACACTCAATCCACCTCTTGATGTAGAGGGCAACAGTTTCGTCCCTCCTTCCTCCCCTGTCTCATCTGAACAGCCTGTAGCCATCAAGAGTCACACTCCAGTCATGGCATTCATCTGACCAAGTTTCACTAATGGCAACAAGGACATGTCCACAGCTAAATTCTTCCTTCTAATGTTTGCTGCATAGTTCCATGTCTCTGATGTGAGAAACACTGTTCATATCTATTACAGAAAAGAAAATCTGATCATTTATTAAACTCATTAACCAACACTCCATCATAAATCAAATACATGAAATTAAATGATCAAGTCTTAAGACCAGGTGTTCTAGAAATATATACTGCTGATTGTTAATCATTTATTTTAGGTATAACTGTTGAGGGTTTTTTCAAAATTAATATATACCAATTCTTAAGATAACACAGTTGTAACTGTTAGGAGTAGAAGCTAAGGAAAGAAATGAGCATTTCTGTTCTACAATTTTCTTTACTTCCGAAAAATATGTGTTATGGCCTGTTAGCTGAATATAAGAATTTAAATACTGAGGCATTCTCCTTGTCAGTATCTTCTTCTTCTAATTCACCCCTCCTCCCTACATTGCCTAACTTCCAGGTTCATACCACAGCTGTATTTCTTGAGGGTTGTACAAGCAGTTGATTTTTTCAGTTCACAGAAGAAGTGGCATTTGTCCCAACAAGAATGGCAATAATAGTTTGGAAATATACTTTCAATTTTCCTCCATCTGAGAGAGGAGCACACTTAAACGTTCTACACTGTTTCCATACTCGAGAGAGCAGAACCTAGACAATATCTTCATGGATACAGAACATGGGGAACAACTGCAGATCATAATCTTTTTATTGATTTACCAATAAGCAGGAAAAAAAATCATTTCTACTCACCTACCTGCCCTTGAACTTCTCCTATCTTTGTCTACTTGTTTCTTTTGTGTGTAGAACTTCTGGCCGTGTCAGATCATGTACACCCTTTAAGTCGTCTCACAGTACATCGCACTTTAAATCTTAATAGGTGCAGTGGTGTAAAAGTTTAAATTCTTAAAAGCATTTTGCCCATTATAATGAAGGTTCCAAAATTCTAAACATTGTTTCAATTCAGATTTGAGTCTCCACCTTATAAGACTTCACAGGGGCACTAGCATATTTGATCTCACTTCTATATCAAATACCACCAAGTTTTGGGAAGGTATGTCCAGAATACTGATTCAGGCCCAGTGTGATGGTCTCAGTTGAATTATTTTAGATTTAAAATGCATCTGACCTTAGAGCATGACTCAAAAGCATTTATAATAGATATTAAAATAAAGTTCACCCGTCCCCATCTAGCTGGTATGATAGAACATGGAAATAATATAAAAGCAATAAAGCAGAACATTTATGGCATCAACTTCAATTTTATTCTGAAAGATTTCTGGATTTTACAATGCATAAATTCACAGCTTCTGTGTAGAGGTTTTTATTTTTATTTTTTTAATTTTGTGTGTATGTGCATGTGATATATCCTTATAATACAAAAAAGCTTATGGTTTGCCTTTAAGCCATGAATAACATCTGGGATAACTCATTTCAGACCCATTTCTTTTCCCTTGCAATATGGAGAGCCACTGTTGAAGTTCGGAAAGAAATAGGGACTGTTTTAAGAGGTTTGGCAGTCTTTACTAGAAGAATAGTTTGTTGAGAATCTATGACTCTTATCTGTAAGGCATGCTCAGATTTCATGTCTGTCAACTTCAGAAGGTAAAAGGGATGTGGAAGAGAATCATATGCTCCTCATTCTTTCTTGGGAACCTTGAGCATACAGATTAACTAGGTGTGCCATATATCTGATATTAACTCTGGCCAACTAAATGCAAGAGTTCTGCCAATTCCTTCCTCTTCTCTTCTGTTTCTTTTCTCACTCTCTTATTCTATTAAAGGAGGCACCTAGAGAAAAATACCTTGACTTTGTCCAAAACCTAGATAAAAGGACAGCTCTGCTGTAAATATATATATATGTATATATGTGTGTGTATATATATATATATACACGTATATATATACACACACACACATATATACATACATATATATATGTATGTATGTATATCACCAACGAACACTTGCACATTTCTATTAACTAAAGAGATCAACCATTTGGTTCATTTCTTGGGTATGAGTAGTATGAAATTCTGCAGTATTCAGTGTTATACAATGGTCTTATTCATTTAAGTGCCATTAAGTTCTCAGTAAATCAATGGGCATATTTTCCCCCAGTTCACAAACTGCAAAGACAATTCCTCAGTTCATTCTCTGAACCCCCTTTTTAACACTGAAATGAGGGGGACTGAAGACAATGTCAGTTAAGAGTCAGTCTGCTTTCTTTGAGCTAAAAAAATACAGCCTTTGCATTGCAGAACTCTTTGACAAGGTTTAAAAATACACTTCTGAACAGAAGTTGTGCTATCCCCCTGCTTACATGCCCAATTGTGCTGTAATATAATGCACTTTAACAAAATTTGCAGAAATGTTCTACAAGTGCATGTTGGAAAATTCAAACAGACTGGCTCTGCCATCTGCTCCTTCTGATAAGAGACTCATCTGTCTGTTGAGCAGGTAGTGGAGAGACTCACTGAAAAAAAGAGAAGATAATGAAACACTGAAAACATGCTGTATCTCACAGTTACTTGTGGACATGCATCACCTAACTGGGGGTCAAACCATTGTTATTAAGTATTTAGAATGCATTATGGATTCAATTTGAATTAAATATGCATATATGCAGAACATTACAAAGTAAACCTATTGATGTAATTTGGCCACTGAACTCAACCCCATCTCTGTTTCAGTGACAAGGCTAACAAGAGTAGGTATAACCGTGAAGGAACACTTATCTCTACTGTGACACTCATAGCACAATAACAAATTCTTCAGCCTGCTGGGGCCACACAATTAAAGCAGCATAAAGGTTAGCTCCATAATTACAGTCTGTTCTGAGTAAGGACACCGTGCAGTTGCAGTGTTCTAGAGGCAAACACACAAATGACTCATTCCCTTTTTTTTTTCCAGTACCAACAGGACAGTGCTGCAGTTCTGAGCTATTTTAGAACACAATTATATTGTTTTCCATTGAAGGCTCATACACATGCCAAGACATTAAAAGCTTGACTTTTCCTCAAGCCTGGTTTGATGGTTGCATCCTTTGTAGGCATGGTTTCCATCCCATGCACAATATTATGAAATGTAGTTAGCTTAATAAGCCTTTAATGTTCTTGCACCCTTTATTTTTTTTCATGTTGCCAGACAGACAGTCCTTCCAAAAGTTAATGACATTAGTGGCATCTGTTGGTTGCTATGGCATAGCAGCCCACTATTAGCATCTGTTGCTCTGTGACAAGGTTAACTCTGAAACAAGCCTTAAAAAGTAGCTTAAATGTACCCTTGTTGGTGACACCTGAAGAGGCCATGTTCATGATGAGGAAATGAGATTAAAGGAAGAATCTAAAGCAGATTACGAATATGTTTAGGACGGTGGTGTTTTGTGCACCATCCTAAGAGAGGATAGGGACAAAGATGGCCTCACAGGGATCAAGAGAGGCTGAAAAAGGATTTGTCATTGGAGAAAAAGAGAGGAACAAAAAGATAGGAACTGTGATTAGCTCCAGGTGTGGATCCTTCAGGGGAAAGGTAAACTGCAGAGGAACACCTCTAAGTGGGACAGAACCAACTTTTTATTTTAAGTGACTGGAACAGAGGGAAAGCCCACATGTGAGACAATATGTTCTTCAGTGGTGTAGGGCTCTATTCAGGATGAAAGGCAGAAGGCCTGGGAAAGGTTAGACTTGAGGGAGATCTGACTGAATGTTAGATACTCTCCTGCATGGGGTAAGTAATGCCAAAGGGGCTACTCTGAAATGGCAAATAGTAGAAATATCACAAGGAAGAACTCTGGGGTAGTCAAACTCAACAAAAGACTAGCCAGCAAAGCTCATTTTTGATAGTTCTAAATAAAACCCTTCCATTTGCTTTTCATTCCCTCTTGTCCTCTCTTCCTCAGTGGACTAAATCAAGAGGTACCTCTCTCCAGGCTGAATGAAATATTTATGTAGATCTTCTCCTTCCTGACATATTCTGTCACCAACTTCCACAAGAGGATTTCTGGTGTTCATCTCTTCCACTGACCTGTTTCTAGATGTGCCTTCTGTATGTTTCACAGACTTAATTGAACATTTCACGTAATTTTGTGAAGTTTACAGACCACTTAGACCTCACCCCCAACTATACATATGTGAAGAGATTTTTCAAACCTGGCACGAAAATAGGGGTTCTAACCCAGCAAGTATTATTATGAAATTTAGTTTGAAAGATAAAAAGTCCAAATGTTGGGGAGACAAGCCACTCTTGATTAAAACTAAATGACATTTCCTGCACTACACAGTAGTTTGGAATGTCAGTTGCTATAATCTTATCTGCCTGACTTCCTTTCAGCATGTGTTAAAAATTTAGGAACACAGATATTAAGTAAGTGTCTGTCTTAATATTTTGGCAGAATAAAGTTAAATCGATGCAGCAACGTCATCTTAAAATACAGATAAACACAGTAGAAAACTTTCTGTAGGAGCAAATAAAGGTTGTAAGACATTTATGTTCCTTTTCTGTATCCTATTGAATTTTTCATGAATTTCATTAAGAAGAAATCTGATCTATTTATATTTGTTGAACTAGTTAGTTCACTTAAGAGCAATATTGTTTGGTTACTCAAGTCTTTTGCAGAGTGGGTGAGAACCTGTAACAGTTCAATCCAGCCAAAGCTGGTGATGTGTTTTCTAGTCTACACTATATTCCTACATTTAACAACTGCAACAATTTGCACAAGAATACTCCAAGAATACTGACCATTGATCAGCTTGGTACCAGCTGAAAGCTCCTTACAGTATAAGAAATTATTACAATTCTTAGTGAATTTCTTAGTTTTCTCAATGCACAAAGTTTCATCCATGAATCACCACCAATCTTTCATGAACACCATTGAGGGCAAAACCTTAATAAACATGGGGAACAAAAATGCCTGTTGAGTTTCTGTAAATCTCTAATCATTGTTAAGGCAAGACACAATGGAAAAAGAAGCACACACAGGTAAAGTACATATTTTTTTAGTAGAGTAAAATAATAATGACAAAAGAATACTCCTGACAAAATACAATTTTATAGAATCATAGAATGGTTGGGTTGGAAGGGAACCTTAAAGATCATGTCATTCCAAACCCCCTGCCATGGGCAGAGACACCTTTCACTAGATTGGGTTGCTCAGAACCCCATCCAGACTGGCCTTGAACAAACACCTCCAGGAATGGGGCATCCACAACTTCCCTTGACACAGTCACAGTAAAGAATTTTTTTCCTAATATTTAATCCAAACCTGCTCTCTTTCAATCTGAACCCATTCCTCCTTGTCCTGTCACTACATGCTCTTCTAAATAGTCTTCCCCATCTTCCTTGTAAGTTTCCTTGAATTTCTTGTACAAGTATTTCTGCTGCATTAGAACTTTGAAAGTCTATTTGCTATCAGTACAGTATACCATTCACATGTTATTTTCTTTGACAGTAAAGCTTGGTAAAGCTGTAGTTTTATATGGAACTGGAATGAAAGTGAGTAATGTTAATTGCCCTTGTAATAGAAGTTATGTGTTTTAAACAACTAGACCAAATCTGACATTTTATGAATATTTTGTGTTGCTAATCTGTTCAGGCAAGCTGTTCTATGCACTCTGTGTTATGGGAAATCTCTCAGCTTCACTCTTTTTGATTCTGTTTATACATCTGCTCCAAAGAGAGCAGATACTTTGCAGCTTTCTGTCTTCCTTTTCAGAGTTGATCCCTTAAGAAGTGGAGGTATAAAAGCAATATTTACCATGGTGGATATGACTGAGCCTGACATAGTCTCCATTTTTTTCTACAGATGGATTGTCCTTGAATTACTGTTGGGAATGACCCCAACAAGTGGATCTTTCCAATAGCATTCTTTTGAGATGTGTGGTACAATTTATACCCTGTAGATAGTTGTGTCAGGCTTTCTGCTGGCGTGGAAACCATCCACATAATTTTTCTTGGCTTTTATCTTTAAACTCTTTGAAAAAATTTTAAGGTCAGATAAGCACTTCAGTACCAATGTATTCAGAAGCTATGGACACATCTGTAATAACAAATACTGCCCCTGGTTATCACCTTCGGATATTGGCAGTGACCTTTCTTATTAGGACTACACTCCAGTATAATGAATAGAGGCTTATAATCACCTGAAAAGAACTCATTAATTATCCCTATCACTTTTTCTTCTGCAAATTGTCTTTACCTTACCAGATCACATATGTGGCTTTGGAGAAAGCTACAAACCCCAATACCAATGTTGTACACACACAATCAATGAACAGTAAACTACAGCTTCCATAGCTATAGTAAATGATCATTATGTGTAGATACATTAGAATAGTTTTTTCTTGTTTAAATGCATTTAATTATTCACAAGCATATGCAGAATATTTGTTTACACAGTTCCTTTGTGTATATGGGTAGCCCTCCTGGCAAAGTTAAACACCTTTACATGAATACAAAATTTCCTATTTCGATTGACAGAGCTTCATTAAATTATTTATAATTACCTTCCTCATTCCTTTTTGTTATGACTGGTTTTAAATAGACATGCACAAAGGCATTTCTAATCGTGCACTGCATTAATATGAATAAATATTCCAGAAGGCCAAGATTATGCACCTTTCACATATTTTTCCTCTGTGGAGTTGATTTAGCAGAAAATTATGAATCACACAATTTCTGATAGCACAGTAAGCAGTTCAGAACATTTCCTTTTCATAATCTCATGCTATTTTTTTCTAATGCAACCTGAAAAGTAGGGAACTTAAAGAAGATATGGATATATTTGGAATAAATTATATATATAAATGGTAAAAAGCAAAAACTAGTTTTCTATTAGAAAAGTATTCCATTGGGGTTTCTCGTGTTTTGCAAAATTAATTATCTATTAATAAAAAGACAGTTTTTACTGCTTTGCAAACTACTTCTAGTAACTGTTGACATTTTTGTAATATTTAAAATCTATTACCTTGTGTTAAGAATTTTGTTCTGTTCTTCTCTTTTTAAAAAATGGAGTGAGATAATGGAATTGAAGACCCATGCTGAACTTCGTATTTTTACTCTATAGCTGTTAACTTGAAATCGGAAAACTTGTGGTTCAGGTCTTAATTTTAGTATCTGCAGCATTCTGAATTGAGTATTCCAAAGGTAATTTCTATTCAATATGTCATATTCCTAGAGTCTGCAGCTTCTGAAGCTGAAGGAATACAAATTCAAATTCGAATACAGCTTTGCACATTTGGGATCACCAAAGCAGCTGAAGTATGACTGAATAAACATTCTCTCTCAACACCATGCTTGAGTGTCAGGGCTGAGTACTCGGATAACACAAGGGAGGAAAGTGGAAAAAGATGCAGGACTGTGTAAACCACAACTCTGCACCAGCCTGTCTGTGGTAAGTGTGTATATATGTGTATGTGTGCATGCTCTACCTATGTAGCAAACATGAACTAATCAGTGTTAGTTAAGACTGTAGTGAAAAGAGGGCTAAACCAATTAAAATTACCTTGCACTTACTTGGATAAACCAGTTCACCTGGACAGTAATTGTGGATAATCTCTGTCTAAAACCTTAGTTTTTTCTTGTGTCGATTGTCTGTTGAATATGTCCCAATTAAAAACTAATTGCCCCAGAAAGAAAGAAAAAGTTCATCTGCTCCCGTTGTTAAACACTGATACGAGAGGGGTTATCTCAGTTGAAATGGATATATGATGGAACAACTTCATGAAAATTTTACCTATTACAAACTACTCCTGTTATATTGATGGCTAAACTACTCGTCAGGGATTGAGAATTCAAATATTCTCATTTTAAGTATTTGTCTAACCATTAAAAAAAAAAAGTAGCATCATTCTCAGTATTCTTTTGCTTGTTCACTTTCTGTTGCTCATGCCACAAATTAACTTTTGATACATCTTGCATGAACAGAATTTAGTGTTTTATTTGGATGAGAGTTACACATTTTAATTTAGGATTTATCTAGCTGGACACTTTTTATTAATTTTGTTCTTAGTTTCTGTCACTGAATTAAAAAATTAATTACTCAGAAAATAATTCAATGAGATCTTGTAACTAACATGCAAGTGCTTGTGGGACATCAGTTTAATGCCCAGAGGCTGGAAAAACTCTGTTACAAACAAAGGTAAAATCCTAATCCTAGTGGTAAAATCCCAGTCCCACTAATTCCCTGAGAATGACTACTGGATTCCAGGGTTAGTACCCCTCACCTTCCTAAAATTCACTCATATCAGACTGTCAGATGGGTAGTAGCTATATACTACACATAGTATATTAATTCTTATATTTTATGTGTCTATATGTGTATGCACACTCAAGAGGGTAGATGTAACAGGAAAGGAATTTAATTCAGGCATATGCCACCAAAAATTGCCTAGAGTATTAATAAAAATCAAAGGTCTCAAGAGCATAATTACAGTTGCTGTACAAATTTCAGGGTTTTTTCATAATGCAATTTTTATGACTACTGAAAGAATATCACTGTACTGTGGCAGAAAAAAATATACATAATTTTTTTCCAATCAACCTGTGAAATACATACGGTGTGGTTATTTGCACAATCTTCTCTAGAAAGCAATTGTGGTGCTTGTTTGCAGATGACAGTTAAAAATCTGTGTTCCTGTACGGTCAATGGAGAGAGGCAGAATCTGTTGAGGAGGTAATTCAAAGCTCAGAAGGGAAATGTCTGAGGTACGAATAGCCCACAAAGCATGTAACCAACATACCTACACATTCGACAGATGGCAGGCACAGTAAGGTTGGATGTGAATATAAAAGAGAGAGCCTGCATTTCTTTATGGTCCCAGAACACCAGTAAAAATACATAAGTTATGAATCAAGAGCTCTCATGACAATAGTTGCATACTGGCGTAACCACTGATAAATAAAAGAAAAGTCAGATAATATCTGTAACAGCGCAGACAAAGCCACACAATTTCAGCTAATCACTTGACTAGTCATCAATGTCATTTCACATAAAATAAGCAAAGGTGAAAATGAAACATTGACATTGAGAACGCTTGATTGAATCTGGAGCCGATTAGGCTGGCACAGTTTAAGTTAAGAGTACAGGTGGTAAATCATCTCACTCTTAGGTCAAATCAAAGAAGAGATACAATTAGAAAGACAAGCATACTGCAGCCAAGATGATTCAGAGAGTGGAAAATTACACGATTGTTAGCAAAGCCCTGACAAGAATTAAGAATAATGTATTAAATAACTGCTGATTTGGATTACAATTGTTCTGTACAAATCTGTTAACAGGGAAGTTGCAGTTGTTTCCCTATACTTCTATATTTAGAATTTTTCCCTATAAATAAGTGATTTCATTCACAGGGACAAACTCTTGTAATTTTTCTAATACTCAGTTTCTCCCTCCATACTGATATATACATACTGTGCTACTGCTTTTTACTTTGCAGCATTTCAGTGTACTTTACTCTCTGTATATTCTACATAATCTTCATTGCTATAGGATCTGGCTTCTTTCCACTACCGCATTATGTATTAATTAGTATGCTTTAGCACAGCACAGAAGAAACTTTAGTCAAGTGCAAATTATTTGGCTTGGTGGAAAAATAACTCTGTTGTACAACAGATTGAGTTGTCTATATATCTGTTTTGTCTAAAGCTTTGTACTTATATCTGAAGTAGCAGATGCAAGGACATGGGGATGCACAAAGGCTGATGTAGGAGTGTTTGACATACATCAGGTCCTCCTTATCTCCAGTTCACATCCAAGCTTTTCCCTCATAGGAAATGAACAATCATAGAATCACAGAATCATTTACATTGGAAAATGCCTCCATGATTAAGTCCAATCTTTGAGTGAACACCACCTTGTCAACTAAACCACAGAACTATGTGCCACATCCAGTCACTTCTGGAACACTTCCAGGGATGGTGACTCCACCACTTCACTGGGCAGTCCATTCCAATGCTGAACCATCTCTTCAGTGAAAAAGTTTTCTTGATGTCCAACCTGAAACTCCCTGGTGCAGCTTGTAGCCATGTTCTCTTGTCCTGTAGCTAGTTTCCTGGGAGAAGAGGCCGACCCCCACCTTCCTACAACCTCCTTTCAGGTAGTTGTAGAGAGCAATAAGGTGACCCCAAGCCTTCTTTTCTCCAGGCTAAGGAAGCTCTCCTTATAACACTTTCTCTCTACATCCTTCACCAAGTTCAGTGTCCTTCTCTGGACATGCTCCAGCATCTCAAATGTCTTTCATCAAGTGAGAGGCCCAGAACTGGGACAGTACCCAAGTACAATATCATAAGCACTTTAGTGACGTTCCTATTTGAAATAATTAGGGAATGAGGATTCTGACCCTTTAACGTCTATAACATGTTGTATTCAACCTGTGAAACTATGATTGCATTGTGATTACTCCTGATTAACTGTGTCTCAAAAAGGCATTGAGAAACCCTGTCCTTCTGTGAGAGGGTGTGACCACGCTTAAAAGTAAGAACTATATCTTTTGTTTTATTCTGAAGCAATATTTTTTTCAGATCTCTTGAGCTCTGACAATTGATAACTTAAATAGGGCCGAAATCAATAGGTGTGACATTGTTAACTTTTGCAGGGACATCTTGTGTCAGCAAAGAATGGATGAGTTTGTTTATGGGATCCTTGCTGTTGATGGCACAAGTTTCAGTGCTGCTATTAGTTAAGCTTTCCAGAGACTGATAGTTTTGTACTGATTTTTTATTTATACTGCATGACACTTTTTTCTATTCTTCTTATAACTTCTCCTGTGTTTGGTTTTCTGACTAGTCTTGGTTTGCAACAAATTATCTTACATCGCATTTTTATATTTACAAGTCAAATGGCGTGCTCAGGTTTAATTAGAGGCCATAACACACTCTAGTAAAATTATGTTCAGTTTGAAGTAACTGAGATATCTGAATTCACAATTCACTACACTGAATTTGGAAAAAAATGCAGTTTTCACAGATGAACTGAAAATATGCTTTACCATTAACTGTAAAACCACTGGCCAGATGCTTCTACTTAGAATTAAAGTTGGGTTTGTGTGCTATGCTCAATGTAGTATGATGCAAATGGGTTGTATAATTCAGCTGGGCCTGTTTGAAAATCCCAGCCTGTATATTTAGCTTCTCAATTTTCTTTGCTTTTCTGAAAGACATACACTAAGCTTTAACAGCCTTTCCAATGTAAAGCAATTGCTTTCCATGTCAAACAAAAGCCCTTATTAGTGTGAGGTAATGTGTTAGCTGCTAAGAAGATTCTGGTATGCTAGCAAACTAATAAATATTCATAAATAAACTTGAACTAGACAATGCACAGATTCTCTGAAGAATGTGCTGTAGTCTTAATCCAGAGAGTGTTGTAGTAATTAACAGATAAAAGGGGAGGTTCATTAAATGAATATGCAATGTCATGAAATCAGAGCTGTGCATTGATCACTGCTAACTTAAAGATCCTTCCTTAGCTAGAATATTTTGACACCCCATTTATCACTAGTCCTATTTTTAGATTTTTAATTAGCAGATCACCAACCCTTACCTCATTAACTTAGCTTCTGTAAAAACATTATTTCTAGAGATAATAGCTAGGTTAGAAAATCACCACTCCCAATTTCTTGAGCTGGAAGGAAGGACAGGACTTCAGCTTCTATGACATGAAAATATACTTCATATCAGGCAAATGTGACCTTGACTTAAGAGCATGTGTCTTATTTTCCAAGCAATTTCTCTTCACTTTATTTTCCTAAATGCATTAACCTCAAAACATGCATCTTTTCAAAGACAACTGAAACATTTTCCCAATTTATCTTAAATGCTTATTTCTAGCCCTCTGTTTGCAAAAATGTTTTGGGATATATTTCAGCAGAAAATTGTACCTTGATGTGTGTTTAACACAGCTTGCTGTATATTTGTATAGATAGGTTTTTAAACTGTTGGCCTTTATAGTCTTTTTACGAGAGAAAAATCATTTCCAGAAGTTAAAATGAACCAAACAAAAATGTATTTACACTCATGTTTTCTAAGTATAAAGGCTTAAGAAACTAATGAGAAGCAGACAGCTGACAAATCAATTAATTATGTCTTGTGCAGATGTTTCCTTCAATTTGAAGTGCCTATTTTATTGTTTATACTATTGTAAGGTATGTTCCACCACTAGTGATGGATAGGAGCATACATCATGCCATACGGTGTCAAGACTATATAATTATCTCTGCAACATGCATGTTATATTTTCAACATACTGCTTAAGATTTTCTTGTTACAAGATCTACAATTAAATAATCTTAATGTCTCTTTGCTCTAATATATGTAGCAACAATGAAAACATTAGGCTAGCCTCAATTAAATGGCCAATGAATTAGGTAGCTGAACAATATTTGCACCCCTGGCTGTTCTATCCAATTAAAATTCCTATCAAATGGAAGAATTGATTAGTCTCTTCAAGCAGAGAGGTTTGCATCATGCAAGCAGTCTAAATAATTTACATTAGAGCTTTCAACACATTTCAGATGCTGTCATCTCCGCCTTGTGAAACAGTTTATGGCATCCTAGCACTTGCTTTCATTACATTCACTGATTTTGCAATCAATAGTCAAGCCACAAGTTCAGAACACAATCTAAGAAGGTCATAGTGCTGCCACTGAAAATAGTCTGGGGAAAGGTCACCTAATTATTTTGTGGTTTATGATGTTTATAGCCATGCTCTGATATGTAGCCATGCATATGCAATCTCATTAAGCACTAATGCTAGCTTTGTAATGAAAACAATCCATTTTCAAATTTAAGATCTAATTTTCTCATTTGCAACATCTTTGATGTAAAAAAATAAGAGTACAGGACTTTGTCAAGATGAGTACACAAAATCCAAAGCTTGTCATTACATAATTAAATTAATGCAATGGATGACAAAATGAATTTGTGGGAAAAAAATTCATTTTCCATAATTATAATGGAGTATTTCAATTTAGGCAATCACACACGTTTGGAAAGACTCATTCAGGCTCTTTTTCAGTGAATGATACAAAACTGGAGGATGTGGTAACCTATGGCAAAAGGTTTCCAACAAGCAGAATGGAAGTTGTATCAGGGGAGGTGTAGGCTGGAAATTAGAAAAAGGTGCTTCACCCAGAGAGTGGTTGGACACTGGAACAGGCTCCTCAGGGAAGTTGTCAAAGCACCAATCCTGACAGAGTTCAGTTGGACAATGCTCTTGAGCACATGGTGTGACTCTTGGGGATGGTGCTGTGCAGGACCAGGAGTTGGACTTGGTGATCCTTGAAGGTCCCCTCCAACTCAGCTTATTGTGTGATTCCGTGGAATCCTGACAAAATTTTTCAACAACACTGATATCTTCATGAAGACTTAAGGGGCCTAATTCCACTGGTAGACCTCAGGAATTACAGTAGTTTTTAATGTATCTGGAGCATCTGGAGTATTTAGATGGAATCTGAAACGAGCAGAGAGGCTTTCACAAAATGTATAATCTTAGATCTTTGTCCACGTGGACCGTCTGAGTTGGATGTTATGAGAGACTGAAATGTTAATGGTTAATGACTCAAACACCTGACCATTTGCAAAAGCAGCAGGGTGCTTTGCTGAGGCCAGTTTTGCACACTGAGCCAAAAGGGAGGAGATGAGTTTTTTGTGTGTGGTGGCAAAGCCTCTGAACCACCTAAGACAGGCAGGGTGCGCAACCATCACTGGAGGCTACAAGCTGGGTTTGAGACAGATAAGGGAGAAGGCTGATAAGAAGCAAACCCTGTCGATACAGAATAGGGCTTTTTAGCATGCCAATGACCTCCGTTACACAACTGGCTCCACTGTAAAACACCCTCCTCCCCTCCGGTGGGCCTAAAGGTACTCATTCCTTCTGATGGGGCATAACTGGATCAATTACACGCATATAAGAGGCAGCTGTCACATCTTACAAGGTACCATAAACCACCAAAGACCTCCGAAGTGCCTCCAGACTCACTTTTGGGGCCTTCCACCAGAGGACTGTGCATGATCCACAGTGTTGCATCAGACACTGCAAAACTTCCCCCTCCAGGGGAGATACCTGGGCGTTCCACCCCAAATGGATGTATATTAACCTGTTGAACTCTTGTGTTTTGCGGACTTCCCCAACCCTCAACAGATCGAGACTAGTCTCATCACTGGATTAACAGGTGGTGAGTTCTACTCTTACCCTTTCTTTCTCTTTCTTTCTTTTGCTTATACATTTTCTTAAGTGTTACTTTTGTGCTTTTATACTGCTATTTTCTACAGATACTAACCAAAACGGCTACATATCTCCTTTCCATTGCAACCTAATTGTTCTAAAATGAACCCTACATATATATATTTATATATTTATATGTAAACACCAGTCATTCAGTGTCATTTCACTCTAATCTGCCCCAAGGGATCTATTAAAAAGAACCTCATTTCTTGCCTTCAGGGGCGGGTTGTAACAGATGTAACAATGAAAAATTACTGCTCTTATATGAGATTAATTTTCCATAAGTCATGAAATTTTCAGAGTCCATAAAAAATACTGCAGCTCAGACAACAAAAAATTCAAAACTTATCAGAATTTCACCTTATTTTCATTTATGCTGTTGTCAGCTCCAGTCCAACTTCCTTTGGCTCCAGAAATGCAGAGGTAGGGTGTTGCCAAACTCCTTTGCTGACCCAGAGAACATCAGCTATTCAATAGTAAAGTCAGGCTATTTCGAAGACAAATTTCCTTTTAAATATTACCAATATATACTAACTGAATTTCCGTACACACATGAAGAGTTTGCCAAAAAATTGGCAATTCCGATGAAACTCCTGAGCAAATATCTGAGATTCTTGACCCTTGCCCTATCTCCTGATATAACTAACCTTTTTTTTTTTTTTTTTTTTAATCTTAGCTTCATCCCTGCTTTGGCACATGCTTGTCGGTAGCACAGGAAAGGAGGTCAGTTTGCTCCAATCCGAAGGGAGTGAGATAAACTGGTGTAATTGTCCAGTATGTGTACTAGAGTGTCCTTGTGTTCTAAAAACAATGAGTCTTGCTGCATCCACTAATCCCAACTACTTTTGTGGATACCCCATACCTGCTGTATCCCAAGTGGGTGGAGGCATCATGACTCCTCCACGAGGCAGATGCCTTTGTCCGGGAGAAAAGCAGGCACAGGTAAACTACCAGAAGGAGAACAGAGGGTCTCTGTTCCCCACACTAGCATCAGCTAACTTGGCACATACATTCACATGTTTCAGGGCAGCACATTTGTGCAGTGGCTCTGAAAGGACAACATTATAGCAAATGCATTTCAACGCCAATACATAAAAAAAATGTGCACTTCAAATAAACAGTTCCTGCCCCTTACAGTATCTGTAGCAGCACAGCAATCCCAGCATCTATAGAGCAACGTCTAACACCGACAGCACAGCACCTAACATCTATGGCAACGCAGCAAAGAGACCTCAGATAATAGCAGAGCTCAAAGTGCCACTGCCAGTGCTACTGAGCAGCTATTCAGAAATGCTAATGAGGCACTATGTTAGAGAAGGCATAAGAGGCTGAATATATAAATAATGTTATATAGTCTTTCTATAAATCAGGGGGTGCTGTAGTCCTGTCCTGGCTACAGTACTGGCCACCTTGTCTTAGGAAACATACTGTGAAGGCAAAGGCAGAGACAGCTTGCAGAGGAGTGATGAATCATCAAGGGCATCTCAGAGATTAAGAGAGATTGAGAAGATTAGGACTGTTTACTTTGCGAATAAGAAGAGAGGACACGATCAAAGTATCTGGAGTACTTCAAGAAGTGTCTAAAAGACAGAGCGTTGTGATTGGAAATTACTCTATTCTCAGAGCACAAGACAAGAGTCCACTCAATTAAATTAAAATGAGAAGGAATTAAAACTGACTCTTAGGGACTGAGGGTGCTAACAGGCCTTGTGGCCCTGCCTAGTCTCCCAGATACCTCCCACACCCTTTCCCTCTCCACATGGCCAAGGACCCCGCTTCAGCTGAGCCCAGAACCATCAGTCCCTAAGCCCCAGAGACATCTCCAGCACTCTTGTCACTGTATCATTGTTTGTATCTCCTTGGTGACCCAGACCTACCACCTCCAACTCCCTGTTGCTCATGGGGCCAGCGGAGCAAATAGGTGTTGCCACCCTGCCCTGTCCTGCTCGGTTCTGTGGAGTGGCACCCCTCAGCTCCTGGTCCTGTTCCTGGGGGAGCTGCCTGCCTGCAGCAGTCTCAGGCCACCTGGAGCTGGAGGTCAAGCTCATGCAGCCCCATGAAGCCCCCTATGCCCATCGAGCGCTGAGGGTTGGTCAGCACTTAAGAAAGAGCACAGCCCTGCTGGTAGCCAGCTCCTGATGGAGCTAAATCCCCTTGGGAGTCCTCTCTCCACCAGTCTTTACCTAGACTATGCTGGAAATCTAGGTCCAGAAATGATCACGTGTTTCTAAATCTCGTGTTAAGCCAGTAAATGCATGACTAGTAGACTAAAGATGTTGGAAATTCTTTAGCAAAACCAAAGCTTTTGTTTGAAAAATCCAGCTTAGTCACCAGAAATCACACAAGAGCCCATGTCACACTTGATGTATCAATTGACATGGCTGTACTTGACTCTGGATATCCAAATTACCTTGGTTAGAGTGATCTCAGGTATCCCTCCACCATGCTGCTTATCCAGATGACCTCCAGGGTCCCTCAAACATTCAGTTATTCCACAATACATTAAAAAATAGTAGTTTAAAAATTGAATCCTTTACAGATCAGCAACTTATGAAAAGCCATCAATCTCTTCCTTTGCAGGAAGAGAATAAAGAGTGGGCATTACTTTTACTCCATCTCTGTCTAAGGCACTACTCTCATGAGACTTCCCTGTTTTTAAAAAACAGGCCTAGAGGACAGTGTTTCCCAGCATAAGGAAGTTTGAAAAGCTAGAAAAATTTGTGTTTCCTTTATTAAAATGCATTGCTTCTGCCCTGTAGGACCCGAGAACCCCTGAAGGACCTTCACAAATTTTTGGAGTACAAAACTATTTGCACTTCTAGTTTTCAGTTAATTGATATGCTCTGCTAAGTTAAGACTAAGCTCCAGTTTTCGTTTGCCAGCCGTTGGCTTCCTTTCGTGTACATAACTTCAGTGGTTAAAGTCAAATTTATAGTGTAAGTTATTCCAGTTGTGAATTACATTGTTTTTCTTTTTATATAGGTGGGCTAATTCTTAAATTAAAAGGAAGCACATCATTTTTGCTGTATACCTGGAAAAGAGGTTTGGATATTTGTTCCTGTAAATATGACTGTCACAAACACAGCTGATTATTTTGTCAGATCTTAATCAAGGTTCATTTTCATGGCTTCTTAAGGTACATTTCTCTTTAACTTGAAGTTACAAAATATGATGATAGTATTAATTAATACTAGAGGTCTGAGGGGAGATAAGAATCACAGTGAGGTTCTGTGAGTGGTCCAAGAAATATTTGTCTTCGTAAGCCTAGCATGCTTTACCAGGAAGAGGATGTATGCATCGAATTTAGAGTGTGGAAATTAAAATAAAATGAAGCATTTTCTTAAGTAGGAGCTGTATAACTAATAGAGCTTAACTGATATTCAGTATGTCCCAGATCAGAATGCTAACATATAGGCTTTGGGAGCTCAGCTTTGGTTTTGCTCACAGATAACAGAATTCTAATCTATCTATCATTAAAACTCACATAAATGCCTACTAAATGACAGGAAATAAATGAGGAAAACGTTCTGAAAATAAGAAGAAAATCCTGACAATTTTCC
Source organism: Ptilonorhynchus violaceus (assembly GCA_013397565.1). Classification (NCBI taxonomy): domain Eukaryota; kingdom Metazoa; phylum Chordata; class Aves; order Passeriformes; family Ptilonorhynchidae; genus Ptilonorhynchus; species Ptilonorhynchus violaceus. The sequence continues at coordinate 126,036 of VZRJ01001755.1, forward strand.
TGCAGCAATTCTCTTACTTTGAAAGTTTCACTTAAAATAGTCAGGATAAATGCAAGAGTCAAACTGGGGCTCTAAAAGAACAAATAGCAATAGTCGCTTAACAGTTTTCATCAAAGGATTAGTGCAATCAAGACTTGAATATTTTTATTTCCACGACCATGATGAAAAACTTAATCCTTTTTGGCCTCAATAAATATACAAAGGAAGACAGTTATATTTTGAAAAAACTTGTCAAAGCTGGAGCAGGACCTAGTGACCCTGGATAATGGAATCTTCAAAAATCTCTCAGTAAAGATGCTTGAAAGGACTCTACTAGGGAATATTCAGATCATGGCTTAGGGGGTCCCAGATCTGAACTGGATTAAATTGCATTTAATGTCATCCTTACCTTGCTTCAATCTAACTCTTATTCTCAGTATTCTCCACATTACCGAGGACAAAGCACAAAAAAACCCCTAATATTCTACAGCATAAAGATTTTTTCAATACAATGGAACTTGTGAGGTACAAGGACATGACTTAGGCAAGCTATGCAGGGTCTTCGATAAGAAGATTTTTGTATATGGTCCAATAATACAGATTTTGAATTTGAGTGACAAGAAGCCCTTTCATAAATAGTATCTATTGATTGAAGCCCTCTTTTTGTTTGCATTCATTTCTGTCTGAGTACTAGGCATACAAAAGAAAAAATTAAAAAGGAAGGCAAATAAAAATAAAAAGAATTTTTAAAAGAAAAAGAAAAAAGAGAAAAAAAAGAAAAATATAGAGACAGGGTGAAAGATTTCTATGAGATTGTTCTGATTCCATACAGTTTTTTTCAGTTGCACTCAAATAGCCTGTCTGCAAGCTGCTTCAGAGAGCAAGAATGTTTTTCCTGTACTTACATTTGATTTCTTATGCTGGTTGTACTGCCAAAATATTACATATATGGGAAGAGGCCAAGAAAAAAGCATGTTGAAGAATATTACCATGGCAAGAAAAATGACAGTTAACTTCCAAGAATAGCACGGTCTTCAAAGTTTGTTTTAGATAATATGTAGAAATCAGGAACAGATTCTTCAAATAAATGAATTTTTAATTTGAAGAACTTATTTGGAGTATTTCGATTGTCTCAATTTCAAATGCAGGCCACCGGTAGTTATTCAAGACCTTTAATTTCACAGAAGAACACATAACAAAGCAAATGCTTTTTTTCTTCATTACCTTCTTACACCATATTACTATCTAATGGACCCAATATAAATCTGCAACTTCTCAAGTAAAAAATGAGATCATAGCTCTTATGTTTAGTCACATTGCACTCCACAGCCTTATTAAAGAGAATAGTTTCTTGTGGTGTTAAAAGTTATTGAGCAAGCAACAGTTTGTATTAAATATAGTATCTCTAAAAATCTTATTTGATAAGGAACTGAATATGGTTTTAAAGATGTTACCTCAAGGAAAGTTCAGCACTTCAAATTAACGATTTAATCTTTGAAATATTACAACTACAAATATTAAATTGTTTAAGAGTAGTAATTATAAAGTGGATATTATAAATAACAACATATGGTATCACTGTGAGTATGAGGCTGAATTAATTCCTGAGGCTCTGATGCCATTCATAAACCTCTCACATTTTATGACTGCAGCTGAGTTCTTGAGTGAAATACAGCCCTGTGTTTACTCCAGGGCTATCTATTATGCTACATGTTATTCAAATGGATGCTAGTGTTGATCCTCATGCTTTTCCCCTGAATTGTTTTCCCACAATCATTAACACAAGCTTGTAACTTTTTCCCTTAATATGGATCCTCATTTTTTTCAAGAGAAAGAACACATCTCAACAGAGACATTGCCTTATTGATGCCACAAATCACATAGTCCACCAATTCACAGCCTTTCAACATTCATGGCTGGAGTAAAGGGAGCAATTTTATATGGAAAGGAAGATTTAGAGGCATTTAATTCAATTTTTCATCTGGATAAGAGAAACCAATTCTGGGCAGCCAGCTGGCTTTCCAACAGATCAACCTTGATTCATGAAATCTAAATAATGCTATTATACCACAGTGACCTTCTTGAAATTAATCTAAACATAAACCTCCCGGAAACAAGGCTCATCAGCCTAGCAGAGGCAGCACAAAAAGTTCGTGATATGGAGGCCTCCTACAGATAGTCAAGAATCCATATTGCTTTGACAGAGTTGTTATACAAGTCAGAGCAATAACTGAGTAGTAGGTAAAGGTAAGATATTGTATATTGCAGCACTATAAAGCTGGTAAGAACTAGAATGCCATGTCAGAAAGTTTTTGAGTGTCTCCTCACTGAGTTCACTGAGAATTGTGTTAAGGATGAATGTGGCTTTACTAAGGCAGTGTCCGTCCTGCTTCATATCTTTTTCAGAAATATTAGAGGAGGCCTACTGTAAACCTAGCAGAAAGAATCTGAATTCTTTTTACTAAATTGCAGGGTCTTTGCACAGGAAGTGGAAATTGATCACAGAAGCAACGAGCATTCAGTTCCTATCCCATGAAAATGTAATTATTTATTATGAAGCAACAAAATTTTGCTGAGATCAATAAAAGATAAATGCAAGAGCAATGTCCCTGGTTTAAATAACTTAAAAACAAGAGCATGTGAACAGTGAAAAACAGTTTTTTGACTGACTTCAAAAAGATAATTTAACAACCTGTGTTCAACTGAAAAATTTCAGTAGGACTTGCATGAATATCCAGGCTTTTGATGAATACATCCTCTTACTGCCATTTCCCAGGTTTGGCACTCCAGTTTGCATATTCACTCATTATTTTATTGAGAGTATTTGTTCATTACTTTAGCTTCTGCTTATTTTGACAAATTAAACATTCCTGAGAACATTCACAGAAATTAAAGCCAGCTGGTCTGAAATCGCCCACATCTAGGCTGATTCTTCAGACTCAAAAATTTGGGACCTGAGGCAAACAACCTATGGGAAAAGATAAATTCTTTGAATGTTTTATCTCCCAAAGCATGACAGAATTACCAGGGAGACTGCCAGCTGGCATGGACCAACTAATCTTTATTATGGCATCAACACACTATGTCCAGAACAAAGTAAGTATTTACAAGTTTGGTGTGGGAAGGAATTTGCAGAAGGTAAGGTGCCGGCATCTGCAGATGTAATTATTCTCCTTTCTCACTACATTCCTTACAGTAGGACTTGATTTTTCGTCTGTAAGAGAACAATCCCAAAGCACACTTGCTCTTAGCATTTCAGGTTGTAATCCTTCTGACTTTTCCAGCATGCCACACAGAGCTCTTGGTGTACCTCCCAAATGTATGCTCTACTTTATTAAAATGGACCCCAAAACTGTGGGGCCTTCTCTGACTTCTGGTTCTGCCCATGCTGGTTACCTTCACTGAAGGTGAAATTAATTAGGAGAGATGTCCCTGTCGCTGTGGAACTCTTTTCAAACCTATTATCTACATGAGAATCCAATTCTTTTCAATCCTACATGATTTTGGGTCTACTACCCTCTGTAACCCTCAGTAGCATCTGTTAGATTTGAGACATTTCTGAAGTGTGGCAGTAGAGATCGTTCCCTTCCTAGTGTCTGGTTATGACATCTCCAATGTATAAATATGGCACACACATATGGTCATTTGATAGCCCATCTACTCATATGGACTCTTAATTTGTCTTTTCTCAGTCAACACAGTTTCTGCTGTAGTCCACAGGTGCTTTCCTTGGTCATTCACCCCAGATTCTCAGGCTTTATTACTGTAAAAATATCTAGACTGCAACATTTGGTTTAATTGATCAGCTTACACATTGCTACATTCCATGACCTGTCCATTAAATAATTTGCATTTTATAAATAGCATTTCAACAACTAAAACTATGCCGTATTAGAAATCAAGTAAGCTGTGCTGCTAAAGACCTCACTATGTAAGGATTTTTTTCTGCACCTCAGGAAAACTTGGCAGAGCAGTCAGCCTTAGAAACAAAATATAGCAACTGTGATTAGTCATTACACTGTTCAGAATAATAGCCTATATTAGGTGATCATCACCTAAAATCCAAAAAGTTGTTTCTCTATATTCTTGAGTCAATTCCAAACAAATTTCATTTACCGCAACACAAAAGGAGAGTCTGTGCTTATTAACCCAGATGTGTGCAATAAATTCTAATAAACAGATGATGTATCCTGTTAAGAAAGATGAAAAATTTCAGAAACATGCCAACATTAAAGGAGGCATACGTTTTTCATGTCCCTGCCTATGCTATACTGTTGGAAGATTACTCTGGAATGCTAGTAGACTACAAGTAGTCTGCAAGCTTCGATAAAACTAATACGGTGACTAAGACTTCTTAAAAAGACATTTAACTAAACTAGCAGTTTCTCCAGGAACAGGGGTCAGAAAGTTTATGGAATTGCTTTTTTCCTTTGCTAACTTGCAGTGAATGGTAAAATTGCTTCCTGTGTATTGTCCTGTTTCTATAGCTGGTTGTGAATTGCTGGCCTAAATAATGAACTAAAAATATGAGTTCATTTCTGTACTGTATTATGAATGTGTTATTGTCACAGCAGGTAATTACAATCATTCACAGTGTGACTATGAGGTCTGAATTGTAAATTGTCCTGAAAACCGTCTTCTCCTGTGAATTTATAAATTTCCAAGCTTACTTCTCAATACTGGTTAATACTGTATCACCATTTAACACTCAGGTCATTCAGCAGAACAGGCATCATACCTCAGAAGTCATGGAAGTGAAAAAACACTTATTGGACAATAAAAATAAGGTCTTATGACAATATAATTCTACCGTTGTAGAATGAAGATGCAGGCAATAAATATAAAATATCATCAAAAAATCCTCTACTTCTGCTGCTAAGAGGAAAATTTAAAAAAAATAGGTTTGTCAGAGTAAGAAAAAAACATCTTTATAGTGTCACTTAGTATCTTTTATACTGGGAGGAACAGTTTTCTATAGACAGGGAGGAAACAGCTACAGAGCAAGAGAAGAATAAATACTGCATTAGCAAGACATTTTTGTACCAGTGGTTGGAAGATTTGTACTTTGCAGTACCATGTGCTCAAGTTTTAAAGACAAATCTGTTTCTATTAATCTGTAATGACAATGTCTACCTTATAGTGAAAGATGTCTTCAGTGAATTTTGAAGCAAGAAATTTTCTGATTTTCTACTTGAGCTACGTTGCTGCAGTAGTGCAAAAGACGTTCAGTAAAATGACTTACCTGAATTCTAAAGTACATCCTTGATGTTTAAAACAGGAACATGAAGTTGGGTATTGCTAACTGTATCCAATTTCCACCACTGAATTTTTTTTTCTGAGAAAAATATTGATTTTTAAAAAGTTCTTTTCCAGTTTTTAAGCCCTCTTGTAAAATACATCTTCTTTTTTGTTTTTTTTCAGAAATTTACACAGAATCAAGCATGATCACATGGTGTGAAAAAAACCATTTTTATATGAAAGCAATTAAAAGATTAGTTTTTTAATGGCTTCATTGAAACAGATAATTTTCAGCTGTCGTTCTTTCAAAATTCAAAATTTGTTTCCCAGACATTAACGATTGAACATAGTTTCTTTCACTTTCAATTTTTTAATTATATTCATGTGGATTTTTTTTTCCTTCTATAAGAAAAAATCTGGTTTCAAATTATGCTATCAATATGTTGCTTTTAACCCGAGATTTGTTACTTATCTATAGATTTAACAAGAATGGCCTTGTATAATGCTGAGATTGCTAAATATAATTGACCTTTTAAAAATTGTTCTTATGGTATGTCTAAATGACTGAACCTTAGCCCTGGTTTGTTATGAAATAATTAATAAGATTGTTTAAAGCAATGAAATAATATAGGTCCAGAAATCTCATTAAATATGTTACAGATGATGTGATTAGTAATCTACATGCTATCTAAATTAAGCTACTCTTATGGCTTCTTCCATAGCTATTACAATCACCAAGCAAGAAAAGAATAAGCATAGGCTTCTCTTCCCTTTATGCCAGCATCAAGGGAAGAAACAATACTGCCAACATTCTTAAATAAAATAATATAATAAGGCACACAAAGCTATTTGAGTATATCACTCTCAGTCATTTCAGTGGAGGTTAGCACCTAACTCATTTGTGGGATTACTCCTGCACTATATAGGAAAGGTACATTCATTTGGGAACCAATTTACTCCCCTGGGAGTTCTGCTTTTGATATATGACTTTATCTCATTCTAAGGAAAAAAAAAAAAAAACAAACAAAAATAACTAAAAACTTGTTCAATACAGAATTTTTGATGCTGTTTTTCTTTCCATGAGACAAGTGTCTTGAATGCTCAAAAGCTAGGAAGAAAGTAATACATTTAGGAATACTCTCTGACTCCCTTGCAAGAGCCACAGGAATAGATGATATTATGATATTTTAGTACTTTTATTTCTATTCTTCTCCACAAATTTGAAATCAAAATGATTGTAAAGCATATTCACTTAACTGTTTCAAGATCTGGAAATGTTTGCTCCAAATTTAAGAGAGGACTTTTTTCCTGTTTTTTCCTTATTCTAGATTTTTTTCCCCACCAACATTTTGTCCATTATTCTTGTCTATCTACACATGTTGTGCTAATTTAAGCTTTTCCTAACCTATGCCTACAATGAAAAGAACCTTTTTAAATCAGAGTTCAAAGAGCACAAAGCCACAAAATACTAAAGTAACTTTCTGTAAAACATCTACGATTAATTATAGCCTATTCTCTCCAGAATCTCATGCCATGAAGGATGAGCATTTTTCTCACAAAGGATTTGCTACAGAGGCATTAGTTTTGGTTTTGTTTGGTTTTCTTCTCTGTTTGTTTTCTTAATTGATTTGAACAGAGATGGAGGTTTCAGCATGTAATAGCATAGCAAATCACAGGTAAATTCAATAGCAGATGCCATTCAGGAGATTCTCTAGAGTATCTGAAGTCTTACTATAAGTGAAATACTGTGCCTAGGACATAAACATTTAACAACAGAGATGCCACATTTTGACACAAGCCTTAAGCAGGATTGCGTGTGTCGCTCAAGGTCACTATCTCTGCCACGGTGGAATCTCACTTGGACCATGAGGGAAGCAACCTCCGTAATGCCCACGGCACTTTCCTGGTGCTTCTTCTCAGTATTAGTTTGAAGCCATATGCAGATACTGCCTCAGTTTGCACTGCATCAGTTTTTAGTTTCTGTTAGTTCCTAAGCAAGTGCAGAGGTTCAGACAGTAACAGATGCTGCCACCTCCTCCTGGAACACCAGAACTGCAAGAAGATGCATCCGCTTATGGGTTAGCTTAGGATAACATGATGAGAAAGTCCATTTATTTATAAAACATTATAAAAGAAAGAGTGAAGTGATAAAACATCCCTGATTTGTTCTCTTCCTTTAATGAACCTCTAGATCAAAAGCAATGTCAATGTACTTCAAGTTCATAGGCTATATAGACAGTAAGTGACAGATTCTGCTGCCAGTTGCTATTCACTTTGAGCAGCAACTTTTATCTTAGAGGATGCTATTGATGCTGGAATAGTATTTGAGATACTTAAGGATAACAGAATCCTGTATTAATGCAACACTGTTCCAGATTCAGTCTGATTGCTTCTGTTAGTCAGTGTGCATGTAATATTTATGTATCCTGTGTAAGAGATAGTAAGCAACTCTAAGGCATGAAAATCTGATTTCAGTTACACCATATCTGCAGGATAATCTGCTAAGTTTGCAACAGAACCACTTGTTTCCCTTAGGGCCTGACCAAGACTAGCCACTCTGATCCAAAAACAGCCTCCTTTATATTCTAAAGTGGGGAAGGCTGAGGGCTGCAAGTCCCTGAGTGTGTCTGGCAGGCAAGGCATCATCGGAGAGGAACGAACGAGGCCAGAGTGCTTTGGGTAGCTAAGACCGAGAAGATCTACCTTAAACCAGTCTCTAGAAAGAAGGGAAGGCTGCAGGCAAAAACAAAGACACCTTTGTTATTCATACTAAATCTGTAAAATTCCCAACACCTTGATATTGTCTGTCTATTTTAAAATTACTAATGTAGAGAAGGAAACTGGATGTGAGGGGGGAAAAAAGACAATTAAAATAAATCTTTAATAATCCTACCTAACTGCTTAGTTGTTGGGGATTTTTTAATTATATTTGGTGCTTGTAATAGAAGGAATCTTGCTTAGTTTTCTGATGAGAGACTTAAGAAATGGTGTTCAATAGTTGCTTAGATCTTCCCAAGCAATAGTCAATAAAGATTTGCAGCTTAAGGAACTGTAACCTGTCTAAAGTGTCTTTATGTCTAATGGAAATCTTTCAAGTTCTGCTGTCTAAGCATAGATACCTTCATGTAGCAATAAGGTAGAGGAAGGAATTATTAGCAAGTAAAGCAGTCAAATAATAAAGTGGGTTTATTTCCTTTTCCATATAGATCTTGACACAAAGTATGTCACATTAAATTTTATCATTTGCATAGTGTTTGCCATATTGATGTATGAGAATATTTACATTATATAAGATATGGCAATGTAACTTCTAACAGCTGCTTTACTCCATTTGGAAATGCAGCATGAAATCTTTGATGAAGTAGACAGAGATCTTTTAGACAATGTGAAAGTACATATCACACCTTATTCAAATCAGTGGCCAACATTTAAAATTTCAAATTGCATTTGAAATTTTAAAATAAAAGTGAGGTTGCACAAGGTACTCTCTAGTGCTAGAAAAAAAGAAATTATTATAAAGGCAATTATTTGGGTACACAAACAGGCATTTAGAAAGCACAGAGTGCATCACCTGAACAAGATGAGCAAACTCTTGTTGCTCTTTTTTGTAGTTTATTATCTTGGGGGGTCTGGGGGTTAGGGTTTTTTAAATTATTTTTTTAGGTATTTTTTTTCTGTTGTTGATAGTATTGGTTACTCCTCATTTAAAACCCAAAAATATCATCTACTCTTATCTCAAAAGCTGACATCGATATAGTTCAGATACAACATTGTTTGGATTCAGGTTTTAATGGTAACTTGTATTAGATACTTCCTCTTTTCCTTTTCTTTTTTTTTCTTTTCCTTTTTTCCTTTCCTTTCCTTTATATTTTCTTTTTCTTTTTTTTCCCTTTTCCAGATCTTTTTTTTTTCCTTTTCCTTTTCCACTTGTTTTTATATAGAGGACCTCATTCTAACTCAGTAAAATCTAGGATGTATTGCTGTCTAAACCTGGAAGAAACAGCTTCTATATCTCCATCTGGAAATGGTAGATTGCAGTATACAAGTTTTGAAGTGATGTTTAAATTTGCCTATTTAATTTATTATGCAAAAGTTTATTATTAGATTTTTACCCAGTGTAGTTTTGTGTATGGTTGTACAGAGAAAACTTAAAAATATCTAGGAACATAGAAACAGATTTATTATTTAGCTTTGTGCTTTACACATCTTATGCTGAATGTAATCTTACAAAATATCCCAAGAGGTATGGAAAAGATGTAGTTGCACTGGATTTTAAGAGGAAACAAAAGAGGTCTGTCTTTTCAGAATTTTTAGGGGATTTGTGTGTAGAAAAAAAAACCTAGGCAGTTTTAAAATTCTGGAAAATAGTTGAAAATAGGTTCAAAACTATAATTCAAACCTTTTCATTCCATTCCAAATGATTTTGTGTGAAAAAGTTTTTCTTTACAGGATTTCACCACACCAAACTATACAAATAGTGAGAAATGTTCCCATTTCTCATTAACCTGATAAAACTTAAGGATCTAGGAGATGAATCTACTTGAAATGCTGGCAGGGGTTCCTTCAAAACAACATATGAAAGCAAAAAGGGATACTCTCCATCAAATATAGAGGGAATCTAAACAATTTAAAAGCTATAGAAAAAGTACCAAATTTATATAAAATGCACTTCTCCTGTCCAACTTTCTTGTTCTTTAAGCAACTAGTTTGCAAAGGGTGATCCACAATGCACACATAGTGCAATTGTGTACAGATACTTGAAGATGTGGACCACATTATGTGATATTGATGTTTTAAACACTGTTGTAAACACTCTTATGCATGTTGTTGGCATAAAGAGTAATCCTATGGCCAAAAGAAAGCCATGGTAACACTACTTTTACCAGTGTCTGTACAGTTTTTAGAGTCAACTTGTATAGAACTTGCATAGAACTGTCAAACTAAACATAAGGTAACATCATAGAAAACTATGCACTACTATTCCACCTCCCCCCACAAAACAGGCAGACAGACAGACACAGGCTCAGAAAGAATAAATCACACCAAATAATTTATAAAGGTAGAATATTGGGGGAAAATAAAAAAAGGTCTGTTTAGTTTTCAAGCCTAAGAGATGAAAAATCTAAGTTAAGAAAACTCTATTTCACTTCTGCATGGCCTGACTACCTTTTTTTGGTTATGATATAAAATCAGAAAAATTCTAAAACACAGCTCATGAGATTCAAACAGACGTGATTTAGACACATCAGTTTTCTTCATTTTAATGGAAATTTTTTTTTTACCGCTCAGGAATTTGCTTTTGATGTTTATTGAAATCATGGATTTAATGAGCAATCAGGGTAGACCAAATGTACTCAAATTCAAAGAATACAAATAAGATAGGGAACTGTAGTAACTTAGAAACAGTTTTAATAAAGGTTTTGTTATTATTATGCAAATACTTAATTAGAAAAATAAATTCAGATTGGTTTGTAAACAAGCTAAAGACAATTAAAAAAATTATTATAAAAACAGAACATCTGCAAAACTAATCTGAAAAATAAACTGTTAATATTCTGAAATCTACTGTGAAAAAGTACTCTGAAATCAGAAATAGTAAGAGAGGCTTTGAGATTTAGCTGGACAGCAAGCTATATGATAACAAAATGCCTAATTTTTGATTCAGATGGGAAAAAATGTTCTGCAATATGCTTCTTGAAAACTTCTAAAGTATCCTTTTTTTTTCCCTAATAACTATAGTTAGGAGGGAATAATTTCACAAAATAATTCTAAAAAGTTTCACCTGGATAGTTTGTCTGGAAAAGGGTAAAGATATGTGTGATGACTGTTTAAAACCATCAAAAGATGTTAGTTAACATCAAAAAACATGTGCAAAGTAAGAAGCAATGAAGTTAAGTGAAGGCCAACAGTCTTGAAAACCTTCTTCAAAAAGAATTACTAAATTATGGAATTCCCTCTTGAAAAAGTGTTAAAGTCTCATCACTTCAATCTACAAAATTAAGACAGCTGCTGTGTAAAACTTCCTAATTGTCATGAAACTAGTTTCTTCATAATAAACTTTTCAGCATTAGCTGTCATTGTTTCTTGTTAAGTGTTTTCGAAGAGGTGTATGAAGAATCCAAAGACAGAGGCTTGAATTTTATGTCTGTACACACATAAATGCATTCCCCTACTTTAGAGCATCCATGAAAAAAAACCCTGTATTTTTAATCCAATTTTGATATTATTTGACTGGATACCGTAGCAGTACTAGCACAAAAAAGAAACTACATCTGAGAATGTGACAGCGAGAAACCTGTTGTACTAGAATCATAAATTTAATAAAATCTATCCATACATAGCCATTTATCTTGCAGGGAGTTTGCTGTTTTTCTCATTTCTGTTCCTTTTTTTGAAATAAAGAAATATTGTTTCACTCAGTTGAGTGAAATCCTATAGGAATTTATTGAAATAAGTATGGATTCAGTAACTGGTATTGTATAATACTAGTAGACTATAATAATATTCTCAAGTCAGTAAAAGACACCTTTTTTTCCCCTTCCTCAACAAATACTGGAAGTTAACTACTGCAATAAATCACCTTTTCTCAGTATAGCAAAGCCAATATGTATGAGTCAAATGTATCATAGCAAATGCCGTAAAAAATGGTAGCTTGCTCATGAGACATGATCGTTGTATATCTTACCAGCTTCAGTCTAACTTCTCTCACTCTGTCTTTAAAATAAAATAAGCATTTGATTAAGATCTCAAAAGGCGTTTTTTGTAGAAATTTTGGTTTTGTTCACTTTCTACTTAATATTCCTCAACACTTACTATCAGTCCATTGGAATTACTTCAAACTAGCAATACGTTGGGACACATCCAAAGGTAAAAGGCAGATAAGTTTTCTGTTCAAATTAGGAGACACACAACAGCCACAGCCAGTGTTCACTGGGCATAAAATCACCCTGGTGGCCTTAGTTGCAGTGAGGGATATCTGTTAGACAGAAAGTACCACACATTTCTGACTCAAGAGTCTTTTTATTTCAGCTGTTTTTTCTCTGTGACTTCAGAACATCCTCACAAGACAAGTGGCTCTCATTGGCAATTATGAGGACTGGAATATAAGAGAGAATTCCAGTCACCTAACTGAAGACATTTAGATGTAGTCCAAGTTGGTTAGGGTAGATAAGACCAGTCTAGAGTCGCTGTCTTTCTAGAGATACTTGTGGAATATCTGTAGATTACTGAGGGAATCTACACATCTACTTTATACCAGTTTAGCCCAATTTTTGCATTTAAATTTAGACAAATGTCATCTAACTTGAGCTATTTTATTCAAACAAAAGATAAAATTTTCTCTATTTTTATAAAGTTGGAAACTGAGAATTCAAGGATATCTTTAAATATAAAGTATTCTGCTATTATAATATAAAATTATGAAATCATTAAGGTTGGAGACAACCACCGAGATCACAGACTCCAACCTTTGACCAAACACTGCCACAAAAACTTGACCAACCTCAAGTGCCATGTCTGGTTGTTTCTTGAACTTCCCTAGGGACAGTGCCTCCACCACCTCCCTGGGCAGCCCATTCCAATGCTGAACCATCCTTTCAGTGAAGAAATTTTTCCTAATGTCCAACCTGAACCTCTGATGCCATGTCCTCTCATCCTGTCACTGGTTGCCTGAGAGATGAGGCTGATCCCCACCTGGCTACACTCTCCTTTTGAGCAGTTGTAGAGAGTGGAAAGATCACCCCTGAGACTACTTTTCTTCAGGCTAAACAAACCCAGCTCCTTCAGCCACTACTCATAAGACTTACTTATATTATTATGTGATTATATATTCAAGTAGAAAAACATTTCCATTTTGTTATTGTGTTTGATTCCAGTCAAGTTAGAATAGCTATTTTCTTACCAGAAGGACTTTCAAAAGACTTAATAATTTTGTATGGGTTTTTCAAATGTAGCCGTAGCTTTTGCCTAACTGCAAACTGTTTGATCTCTACAGACTGTTTCTACAAATTTTATCCTCCATTTATATTTTCAGCTCACGCACAACAGGAACGTGACTATTTCAAGCAGATCTTGTTGAAACACCCTTATTTTGCTTATGATACATTACCTTGGAATGGGGGAAACAAAAACTTGAAGAGGCAGTGATAAAAATAATTTCTAACAATGAGATTAAAGTAAACAAATTTGGTCTGCAAGGTTTAAGGGATTTAAACATGGCAATTTTCTAACAGTTCCTTTTGCAGCAAACAAGTAAGTGTACTATATGAAGCACCAAGTTTCATTGTTTGTAAGGGCCAACATTAAATTATTTACAAAATAAAAAACCATGAAAACATGCATACACAAAAATTACCTACTGTGCACACGGAAAAATATTGCCTCTTCCTGCTAAAAAAGTCCTCCCTGTTTCATTTCACTGTGACAGATGCAGTGACCACTATGAGCCAGGTTAATTTGATGCAAATGGATTGATAGTCATCATAGAGACATCACTGTTCAAATATGCAAGTGGTGGTTAGTAATTTAATGTATCTCTCAGAAAACTGAATCTAAAATAGGAATTCAAGTGTTTCATCTCTAAAACAAAGAATAGCTCATATCTAAGATCTCTGTAAGAATGAAATAAATCTTGTTTTCTGCTGGGAAACATTAGAATGCTTTTAAATTGTTTTTAAAAAAAAAAGTGTCCACAGAGTTTACAGTATACTAGCAAAGTATTTCTCCCCACCATCACCCAGATTCTATACATATTTCTATTTAGCAAGATTTCTGCATATGTGCATGTCCTGTATCCTTGTTGAAGAACTTACCCTGAAGAAATTTTATCCTCCTGCCTATATTCCTAGTTGATAATAGCACAATCATGTTAGCTATATCTAAATCACATGCTGAGCAAGTGCCAGTGTTTGAAGATTGTGCTCTTCAGTAGAGAATACAAAACATGCCTGAGGTTTAGAAATACTATATTATTTATATATTATTTAGAAATAATATATAAAAGCATGTGATAAGAAAGTGTATGTGTGTAGCATGTAGTATCTAGTGAAAATTATTCCTGAATGTTTCAAGATCTTTTAATATCTTTATTCTTATTTTTCACAGGTATTTGTACAGAAGAAAGCTTTTTCTTAAGTGTATGAATAAATGCAGAAAACCAGTTTTGGTCTGACAGACAAAAATTTGACTGATTAGACAATTAAATTGTCACTAAATGGATTTTTTTCATTACTTGCTGGTTAAGCAATAGCAAAGCCAGAACTTCATTTGGGCACTGTAGCACGGATGGGAATGAGGGCAAGAGAAACCATAAGTAGTATCCTTGGGGAGGAGGCATGTTGCTGGGTATTGATCTCATTTGTGTGGACTGCCATTAAATGAAATGAAAGTGAACCTGAATGCAGTCTAATGGTCTCCAAATGGCTTTTCTTCATGCAAACTATAAGGACTAATACCTCATTTGTCACAAGAGTCCCATATGAAGTCACAGTCCTTGTTTTCCTCCAAAGAGAGAGAGAGAAGGTAGTTACGTGATGTCTCAAATTAAAAAGTCAGCAACAGTAAGCACAGTTTGCTGCACTATATGTCATAAATATTGAGCATTTATGGCATCTGCAGGCCATTCTAGAGCTAGAACATCATTAAACAAGGGGTAGAAATGAATCTACACAAAATGCAGGTTGTGTTGGTTGGAAAAGCAAACATCTGGAAAATGGTAATTTTTCAAATTTAGTTTGCTAGTTCAACAAGGTTTCATGTGAATCATAACTTTGAGAAACTCAGAATTATCAATTATTTCTATATATTTCAGTCCTGAGTTCAACTTCCAAACATTTTAGTTATCATACCAAACATTTTACTTCTATGCCTGTAATGGATCATGTACCTATAGTATTGGACTAGTACCTGGCTATTGTTGTCCAGTTGAATTATGTTTTTTAGCAGTTAACTTGAACATTGCACTGGTAACATCATCTCTAGGAAATTTTAACAACTGAATACTGCCGTTTTATTGATTTTTGTATGATTGGGGAATAGGAAGCATTTTGTGTTTTTATATCTGGAAACAGTGAAATGAATTTAAATATGATTTAAAGCATTTAAATATGTTGCAACATATTAGGAGAAAACACTGGGTATTTAGATCCTTCAAATTAAAAACATATGATACAACTAAAATATCAAAAATAATATGACCCACAGAACTAGGGAAGAGATCATCCTCTTGTACTTAGAAATCGTGAGCCCATGCCTCGAGTCCTTTGTTCAGTTTTGGGTCTCTCAGTACAAGAAAGACATTTAGGTGCTGGAGTGTGTCCAGAGAAGGGCAACAAGGGCTTGCAGACCCCCAGTAGAAGGGTCTGGAAAACAAGCCTTATGAGGAGGGGTTGAGGGAGCTGGGGTTGTTTAGCCTGAAGAAAAGGAAGCTCAAGGGTGACCTTATCACTCTCTACAACCACCAGAAAGGAGGCTGTAGCAGGTGGGAGTGGGTCACTTCTCCCAGATAGCAAGCAATAGTGCAAGAGGAAATGGCCTCAAATTTTGTTGGGGGAGGTTTGGATTGGATATTACAAAAAATTTCTTCACCAGCAAACATTGTCAAACATTGTCAACAGGCTGTCAAACATTGGAACAGGCTGCCCAGGGAAATGGTCGAGCCACCATCCCTGGAGATAATTAAAAGATGTGTAGATGTACCACTTAGGGACACTGTTTAGTGATGGGCTTGGCAGTGCTGGGTCAATTATTGAACTCGTAAACCTAAAGGGTCTTTTTCAAAGTAAATCATTATATGATTCAATATTTGAAATACAACATTTTTAATGGACTCCTATGAAAAATTCCTTATTTTTCTGTGATTTGCAAATCTGAGTGGTTTGGCACATGTTGTTTGAGCTTAGTTACTGCTAAGGAAAATGTCAATGAATACGACATATTCAGTCTTCTTTCTGTGCTTGATACTTTAAAATGTTATTCAGAAGGTTGAAATTCTGATCATTGGTAAGATTCAGATCTCTGGTAAGAGTCAATGTTGTATGTCTATATTTAACATTAAAGTTTTTATAATTCTCAGTTTTTTCTCCCTGAAAACCCTTAAATAGTGTTTATTTGCCTAAAATATCAAACAGAAAATGATGGAAGGAAGAGCTGTCTGGTGGTTCTCTCTCAATTTATTATTATTTTGTACTCAAAAATCTATTAATAAAGTATACAGAAGCAAGCAAAAAGAATTATTTCATCTTTAAACAGAACAAAAGTCAGGATGTTTTGTAAGTAATCTGAATCACTATAAATGTTTTCATAGCTTTTTCTTTCATGTACTGAAACAATTTAATTTATTTTTTGAGAGGTATCTTCAGCATTGCATGCGTAGTTGTAACAAGATCACATAAAAACATTAGCTTACACCTTTAGTTTTGGAGGTTTGAGCATGTGTGTGTGTGCATGTGTGCGTGTGTGTGTGCGTCCGTGTGACAGAGATAGCGAACTGAACTGTTACAAAATGTAATGTTTCATAAACTACAAAAATTTGTAGGTTATGCTGATGATCTTTCTCATATCATTTATTCAAACTCATGCCAGACTGGAGCTGGAAATTTATTTCCAGTTTCTTGTTATTTAAGACCATTTGTCTATTTAAATGCAGATCATTACAATTTTTTTGTGGTTCTCAGTGTGCTGCAGTTTATAAGCACTGAATTAGAATCATCAAAATAGGAAAATTAGAAGGAAGTGGTTTCATTTGTTCACTGAATGATCAATATACCCTTCAGTAGTCTCTTATGTCTTTTGAGAAGAACATCTTGTGAAAAAATCTGTTCAGTTGAGACAAATTGTAGCAAAGTTTCCATTCAATCCATTGCAAGTTCTGTCTTCTCTAGTTTCTTTCGTTTGCATATTTTGTTTGACTGAATGAGATCTGAATAGCTTACCTTTCAAATAATCAATGGCTTCATTAATCACCCACTGGTATTCCCTGATGATTTGAGATTTAAATAGTTTTCAGGAACAAAAATCATTAAATCTTCATTTTTACCTGCTTTAGCTCATTTCTTACCAAGAAATGTGGGAAATTTTGGCATCTTACACTGAGTTTCTCAGGGTGCTATTGCAGGTTAGTCTGGTAAATCAATCTCTGAAAGAAGTTTGCACTTTGCAAATTCAAATGCCCTATTTAATTCACTGTACACATAATTTGCAAAACCTGAAGTGGCAATAGTGTGATAAAATTTCAGATGTCTTTAAGCTGAGTATCTAAGTTGTATCTATATCAAAAAAATTAAACAGTGCCTTGCAATGCAGCTGTCTATATGGTTAATTTGATTGGATGATCTTTGGCATGTATTTTTTCTGGACCAGCTAGCAATCTTCTAAACAACTCACTTGTTTTGGGAGTTAGCACAAGCCAGAGGCTGTTCCAAAGTCAGACTGGATATAAGATTGTAATCCGGGCATTAAGAAATGTCAACAATAAAGATATGAGCTCCTATTTTGGTTCCTCCCAAGTGCCAAGTGCCACTTAGCACATTTAGTTTACTAGTACAGCCGTAGTTCTAGTGGGATCTGGAATTGTAGATTCCCACCTCACTCAGCGGAGAGGGACCAAGTACCACTAATCCTAGTACACACTCCATCTCCAAGAGCTATCTTAACATGGAAAGAAAGCACCCTCTGAAGATATCTGTTCCTCTTCATTAGAAGGAACTGAGATTACTCGGCAATCTGGTCTGGAGGCGAAGCCTTATGAGGAGTAGCTGAGTCCAAAGGAGGGCCATGAGGATGATGAAGGGTCTTGAGGGGAAGCCTTATGAGGAATGGCTGAGGTCACTTGGTTTGTTCAGCCTGGAGGAGACTGAGGGAAGACCACATTGCTGTCTTCAACTTCCTCACGAGGGGAAGAGGAAGGGCAGGTACTGATCTCTTCATTCTCACAACCAGTGACAGGACTCAAGGAAATGGGATGAAGCTGGGTCAGGGGAGGTTTAGGTTGGGTATCACAAAAAGTTTTTCACCCAGAGAGTGGTTGAAAAAGGCTCCCCACTGCAACAGGCTCCCCAAGGAAGTGGTCACAGCATCAAGCCTGACAGAGTTCAAGAAGTGTTTGGACAATGCTCTCAGGTACATTATGTGATTCTTGGGGTGTCCTGCAAAGGGCCAAGAGTAGGATTCAATGATCATGCTGGTTCCCTTCCGAGTCAGTATATTCTATGACTCTAGGATTCTATGACAACTAGGAAGAACTACCTGTGTGTCTACACAGAAGAAAATTTTAAAGATCTTTCTTGGTTCAATTACTATATTACTTCTGATTGAAAATATCATCACTACTTCATATTTCAGTTTATGCATCTTCAAAATGGGTCCAATACTCATCAAATTATTGTAATTCAACACTGAGAATGACTGGTAGATCTGAGGCACTGTCATTAGCGTTAAAACAAAAATGTATTTTTTCTAAAATGTGTCGCACTATGAAAATGTGAAATCTGAGCAGTAACAAAACCTTCAAAATTAACCAATATCATGATGTAAAATGGTCATTGCTTTTTTCTATATTAACTGAGTCTTTATCAATTCAACAAAGAAAATGGCTTTTAGTGGTTTAGTTACACTAAATAAGAGTATTGGATGAAAAAACATCTCTTTAGAGCATCAGCAAAATACTCTGTGTTCGCATATTAAGTGACTAATGTAGAACTGAAAATGGCCATTGCAAGCTGTAGTTAATGTTCTGTGTGTAAACAGCAGGAATGAGCATTTCAATCTAATGAATGTCTGAGTATGGTGTCCAGTGAACATGGAAAGAAGGAGAACTTTTCAGGGAGAAGAATGAGCATGAAATTATTATGCTGAAGAAGTTTGAAACAGTGATTGTGGAAAATCTCAGAGAGCTCTAATGACTTGCACGCATCAGTGTGGCAGATCAGCAGCAGCACAGGGAGATGGAACTATTTCAGAAGTTGAAAAAAGTCTTAACTGAAGGAAATTACTGTGAGGGTGACTGAGCAATGGAACGGGTTGCCCAGAGATGTTGTGTATTTAAACAATGGATTTTAACATTTCTCCTAATTGTAGCCATGTAAACCAGCTTAGAATCTCTCAGTAGTCAATATAAAGAAATAAACATGTCTAGAGAATAACTGATCCAATTCTGAGGTGGATATAATAAATTGTTCTCTAGAGATATATCTGTCATTTTGTCAATTACAGCAGAATGGACATCGTTGGCTATCTCGCTTTTGACATCAGTTCTTAGATTTTATACGAATGCAGTAAACTCAGATGAATTCTAGCTCAGCTATCCACATATAGATGATTGAAGTGCTGAAAATTAAAGAAAAGCTGAAATAGCACTTTGAACAGCATATTAGGAAAATTCATTTTGTTTAGGTATTTTATTCCACAAGTATTGTCCTTGTCAGGAGGTGCATTGTTCTTCTGATCAATTCAATAATAAAATCCTGAAGTGTCAAATGTTTCTCTCTTTGAAGTAACAGAAATAATGGCTAGGCTGCAAATTCCATATGGCTTTGGAATACTGTTTAAGACAACCCATTTGAAATACTAACCATAGAGTTGTTACTTTCCAAACAAGACAAGATATGTAAATATTTTCATGTTGTTGTTGGCTTCTACACTTTTCTGTGTCACCTTTACTCCTCTCCTGGACTGAAACTTTACCAAAACAAATTTAAATAAAAATATTATATTCTTATTTTTATGATTTATTTTTCTTGTAGAAGAAAGTTGCTGTAGCAGCACCGAGAAAAGCATGGATATTATTTTTGCAATCTAAAAGTAGGTGGTGTTTGGAATATCTGGGTCAAAACCTTTAATTTGTCTGGGTTTTTTTCTTCTAGTCTATTGTTTTCTTCATGTTTCACACAAACATGGTTTCTAATTTCAACGAAAAAAGTTGTCCTACGTATAACATCCATGATACCATACTTTCTTTTTTCATTTCTTACCCTTCATAGTATTTGTGCACTCACATCATGGTGGTGAAGACAGACTAAAGAAAAAGAGAAAAAAATTGCAAAGGCTTTTCTAGTTTTGCACGAAACATGCAAAGACAGAATATAGGCCCCAGGGGGTTTAAGATTATTCAACTTCATTGGCTATGATCTCAGCATACCAGCAGTATGATCCTTCAGAAATATTCTGCAGTCATGTATTGACAAAACCACATATATTTAAGATGAGAAAAAAAAAGGAATTCTAATAAACAGGAGTAAAATGGTAGCATTAAGTTCAGAGTTACAGCTTCATGTATAAATAGGAAAGTCTATATCTTACAGATGTTCTTCAGAAACCTAGATGTAGCTTTGACGTCAAACATCAATTCTGCAGCCCTCCACTATAATTGCTATCAGTATTGGCAAAGTAGGAATATGAATGATAGTAAAATATTGGATTCTCCACTTAAAAAAAAAAAATCAGGTGATAGATACAGGGATTTGGACAGTCACTAAAAGTAACTTTGTCTTTTTCAAAAGTAAATCTGCTTGCGGGAAAAACTGGTGATACTCTCTGGCCTCTAGTTAATCTCCCTTTATGAATACAGAGCAATTCTTTGAAGCCATGATATTCTTCCTGTGTTTCTTACCAACCTACATTCATATGGATTAAGCAGCCATACAGTTTTTAAGTTGAAAGTCAAAGCAACTTGGTTCCAAGGATCATTTAAAAGCTTGTCTTCCAAGATTTAGCTCTTCCTGGCATTTTTTCACAATGTCATATGGTTTGTATCCTCCTGATTTTTTCAGGCTTTTTTTCATGCTTTTTCCTATACTTTTCCAGCTTGTTCTTGTTCTCAAGCCTTTTTTCTTTTGTAGGGCTCCCATACAGTCATACTAAAATTATATCAGCACAATCACTATTCATATACCTGTCTGTTTGCTTAATTGACCTTTTTTTTCAATTCTTGCTCATCCAGGTATAACTTGCTTATTCTGGTGCTTCCTCTTGATCTATGAATTTTATCTTTTTGTGCCTTACAAGCAAAAAGTCCTGTACCTATGTAAACATCTATGAAAGAATAAATATTGTGCTGCAATTTTAAGTGTGAAACGATCTTGATGGGTTTTACAATAATGTTGCAGAATGAAGCTGACAATCAACTTTATTTTAAGTGAATCAGAGACCTGTATCTCTCTGCACCCTTTCCTGTCCATTTAAAATACATCTGTACTTCTCTGGTGTGTGCTGGGAAGAACTGAGATGAATCACCATCTTTTTATGAAATTGTTGTATGTGAACCTTTGTTTTTAGATACATCAAAGACTTATGACACTTACTTCTCCAGCAAAATAAATAAAATACATTCATTACAGATTTAGTTTGTATAAGTTAATAAATTTTATCATGTCATACTAAAAATGGCTCTAGTATAAAAATAAATATTGGAGTCTTGATAAAAGAAATTGTTTTTTAGAAGAAGGAGACAGGGCTTTCATTAACAAGGAATGAGAAATGTTTCTAAACATAGGAAGAGACATGGAAAAAACAGCAATGTGAGAATCTCAAAAGGCAGAAGATCAGAAAGACCCAAGAAAGGAGCAAGTGAATGGGGGGCAAAGGAGGGAGAAAGATCAGAAGCAGGAAATGTGAACAACAATTTGTGGTAAAAGAAAATCAAGTAAATCCTAGCAAATGAATGTAAGGCAGGGAAGAAATCATGGTACAGTGGTTTTGGCAGTGCAGTGACGTAGTCGCGAGCATATAGACAAAAAGGGTGTAGTCAACTTAATAATATATAGGCAGCAAAGCATATACCTAAATTTCCTTACTCATCACTAAGAGACTTTTCCCATATCTTTATCTACTCTACCTGTCTGTGAAACCAACTCTGGAGCTTATTCCATCAGTATTTCAAGTGCTGTCATATTATTTCTAGATATGTCATGTCACCTCCAGATACATCAGCACATACAACTACAGATTCTCAGTATATGGCTATTTAATAAAGAAGATATAGCCATAGAATTTTTAAATGCTGCATTTTAATATCACCCACATGTACAAAACTTTAATTTCCTCTAATAATAATGTACATTTCTAGTACTAATGAACACTTCTTGTGCTAATGCAGAACACTTACAGCAGCAAAGCCTTGATGTATGTCACACAGACATACTGATTCACCCAGAAGACCAAGCATTGGCTTTCAGAGTTAAATATTCAAGTCAAAGCTAGTGTGAAACGATACACTTGAGGTATTCCAAAATGGATATGCAAGGCATGTACATGTAGATAACTTTATGCAAAAATGGGAAAGAACAAATGGATTCTGGATTCACTTTTTTGAGATTTGGGCTATAAATCTGGCATAATGGAATGGAATTAACTTCATTTCATTTGATTTTCATGCTCTGGTGAAAATGTTGCAAAAACATGAGTGTTCACAAAACAGACTTGTACTCTTGTACTCTTACTCTCCTGATACTTTTTTGCAATGATTTTGTTGTTTTTGGAGAATCCGATTTATGCTTATGTCAGCAACTTTTTTTTTTTTCGAGTACAGGTGATTCATTTCCAAACTCCAAAAACTGAAGGGTCTGACAGATCTGAAATATATCTTCATCCCTCATGGTCTGTAACTGCTTCTCTTTGCACTGGTTGTAATTCCCAGAAGTGTCAAAAATCCTTTCGAAGGATAACAAAATGTCAGAAAAAATGGTACTAGAAAAATGCATCTAGTGCATTTTTATCTATCTCACCATCTAGCAGGGTGAGACACTGCAAAGTGTCTGTAATCAGTGAAAGCAGGAATAAACAGCTATTGAAGAAAACAATTATGATCAGTTCTTATACTCTTTCCCAGAAAAAAATCTGCAGATGACAGTCCAGTGGGCACCATGGAGAAATATGTATTTAAAAAATGCAAAAAGCTGGAAAAATACAGTTCTACATTACATTATATGACAGAATTGTCAGTATGATATTCAATATTCAGTATGATACATCTGATTATCTGTGGTCTATCCTCAACTGTACTCAATTACAAGGTGTGTCACTCATCCCACAGAAATGATACCCTCAATTTATTACTATTTATTACTGAAAAGGATCTTTCTATCCTCTTTCTACCATTCCAGAGTTACATGAACAGAAGAAATTCTGTATATAATATTAAGCTTCAAACCTTCATTTACTTTTAGTTAGAAAGATGAACCAGCACTGCTGCTTTCAAAGTGTAATTTTTGAAAGATGTGTTCCTAGAGGAGGCACTCCTAGGAACAAACTTGTGTCCTGATGGAAAGATAAATCTGGTGGTTTCATTGGGGAAAACCCTGTGGTAACATGAGACTTGTCATGTTTCTGAGGAAATGATGACAAGGTAGGCACAGTGGCTCATTGGCAAACTTGTGCTTATGATTACACAGTGCTTATGGGACCCTTGTCTTCCTCTGTGGAGCAATCTCGGGACTTTAATAGCTCTTTTCACCTAGGTGACACAAACACCTAGTGTTTGTGAAAGGGGTCACAAATCTGACTGTCCATCTCAAGATGTGGCTGCTGCATGTAGGGTTAGATGGAGATGAGAAGGGTGGTTGAGCCTCAGCATCGGTGATAGGTCAAGATTGTAGGGCTGCTGCCACAGCAGCTGTAGCTTCTTTACTTGGGAAGTAACACTGGAAGCTACACTGGAATCAGAGCAACATCACACAGTGAAATCTGTAAGATAAAACAGCAGGTACCCTGTCTGAAGGTTTGTGCATATTACTGATTAACCAGGCTAACAAAACTGGAATTCTCTTTACTACTGGAAACATGAATAAAAGCTACTGCCTCATTGAGTTTTGTTTGCCTGCAGAAAAATGAGAATTTATTTCTTCTAAACTCAGATCTGGCTACTGCCACTCATGCCTCCATCATTCTGACGCTGCTTTTCTACAGCACATTTCATCTGGGGCAACACTGCTTTATTTAATCAGGAGATTCAGTGAACTGCAGTGAAGGCACTTAACAGTCACTTAACACTCTGAATCTTTTCACTGTTAACTTTAAGCTCACTTTCCTTATAATCCATGTCCTAAGAATATTCAAAAGGTTTAAAAGCTCAGATATTAATACTAGGAGTTTGAAATATTAACTGCATATAGTATTTTAACATCAGAATTACAGATATGCTTGTTTGAATTTCAAAGATATTAAGTAAAAAGTTCATATTCACAGGCCATATATGGTTAAATTTTGTCAGTAAATAATTTTGAAGCACTAATCAGCACTTTACTATATATGTGTGAAATATAATGTGCAGATTTATAGTGCCCGTTGTGCTTTATGCTTATATGAAACTGCCTTCTTTCATACTGACGGATGGATGTAGAGTAAACAATGTCACCTTCATATTTCCTTGTGGATGTGCTGTATAAAGAGCTTGGCTTTTTCTTTAAATTTATATGGCTATATTCCTAAACAGAATTTCATCAATTTTTCACTACTGAGCATTGTACTTTAAAACATAGATAATTCAGAACATTGCTTGTTTCATAAGTTTCGTAAGGCTTTGGGAATATCTGTGAGTATTGGCTTCCCTCATAATGTTTTAATGTCCAAATTTAGGTTTCATTATTTCTACAGGAAAAAAACCCAGAGGATTGGGGTTTATTAACTGCATAAACAGACAATTTAACAGTCAGTTTAGGAAAGGACAGCAGTCATCAACATACAAGTGGCATTTCTTTCCTACTGTAAACAGAATTTTTCAGCCAACTTAAAGCTATTGACAATTCTAGTCAAGGGATGGTACTTTTAGTATGATAGTATTCTGAGTAGTCAACCCTTCTTCCAGGAATAAACTATGCCCATAAAAAATGTACACCTTCCCTACTAATGTAAGCACACCTCCTTTAAGATTTAGCTCCTGTTTGTAGAGCATCATTCATTCCCTATGCTGTCCTAAAACTATAGTTTAGCAGATCCCTCTGTTAGCACGCTTATTTCTGTAACGTGAAATGTTGATGTTCATATGGAACTTGAAATTCCATATATTTAGTTATAATTTTTTGATGGCTTGAACTTCAATGACTGTAAATTGACACATCCCAAAATAGCACAATTTTCATATTGCTCCTTATTTATAGCTTGCTCATAATTACTATTTATAGAATAAGTGGCTTATTTTCACTATGACATAAAGTCATGTTTTTCAGATGCCAACACCAATTTTAGCCATGTTTCAATAAGCTGCACAAATTAACTGTTTCTGAGTAAAAGTCATAGATTAAGAGGTGACTCCATTGTCATTCCCAGAATTAAGACACTGTTCAAATATTTGATATCCAGCACAAAAATTGAGCCCTCTCTGTGATCACTGCTTTCCCATGGCTTGCCATTCAACAAGCCCAGCAGAGCAACGCCTGAGGCTGTGATGAGATTGTTGAAGATCGCTTAAAAGCATGTATAATCCTGCCATCATCACAAAATGGTCCATTGCTTCTGAAGTGATTAACCAACCAAGGCAATTTTTTCAGATTGGTTTTATCTCCATCTTCTTCTCTCCATTAAAAGAAACATTAAAAATGTAGAAATGCTAGTTAGAGTTCTATCCAGAAGTTTTAGCAAGTAACACAGACATAAATATTAACGCTGGCTGATAATTCTTTTACTGAATCTCATTAGTCAGTGGCACTAACCTTTCCTGATCATTTTCCTGCTGGCCTTCAATGTGACCCATAGTGTATGACTGGCAGAGGACAAAACAAATTCCAAAACATCCTCTTTGGTAAGTTGGAGGGCTTTGTGTTTGCTCTTTAATAGTCATCATCTGTAGCATTTCGTAAGGTCTAGTCTCCTTGGGTACAAAACAGATGGCTGAAACTTAATAAAAGTGATACTGTGGGGAATACAAGAATGACTGGTACCAAAACTAACTTTATACTCCATTATAGGCCCCAGACGAGCTGTGATGTGAATGTGAACTCTCAGCCTGCAGCCAGATTGGCCTCTAATCCCTGTAAAGCAATAATGACATTTTTTTTCTTTTCCACATCTGCTGACTTGAAAGTCTCCATTACTTCCTATCACATATTGCCCAGATTAACGTGGTTTTTGTGTCACTTGGTGCTGTTAACTTCTGTGTTTCAGGGCTCTTGGGCAAGGCATGAAGAGATTCATCTCTTCTGAGGGAATTGTCACACAGAAAATAGATCATATCGATTGTTGAGGGTTGTCCAGGCCAGTCATTAGTTTTTAGCTTTTGTTTAATATTTTCACTGTGCAATCATGAATCCCTACTGTTTAGGGACCAGAGCACTTCAATTCTTGCACCATTTAGGAACATCACTACTTCTGGACAAATGGCTTCAGATATGAAAACTCAGTCTTTTAAAGACAAATTCTGAACATGGACATGAATAATCTCTACATTTTTGTCTCCATACAATTGTCTCGTTGGCCCTCTGCAGGGCTTTGGGCCAGAACTGATGAAGATGAGCTTTGGTGGGCAGGATCCCACATATTCTGGTAGGCAGACTCCGGCAGCACCTGAGAGCACATTTCCAGATTCATTGTGTGCATGGACAGCAAACAGCTTTTGGGTCGATGAAGGTTACGTCCCTGAGTGCAGCAGAGGCATCAGCAGAGACCACACTGACACCACTAGGGGCAGGCCATCATTATAAATAAACAGAATTGCATCACTTCAACTACTAGTGTGCAATGGTAAAGACCATTGAATAGGTTGAAGCCTGACCAGAAACCAAAGACAGAACAGAAAATTAAAAGTCAGATTGTCAAACTAAAAGAAAATAAGAAGAGATTTGGCTTAGTTCAGAGACTTCTGGGTCTTTGTCATGTATCAACTGATGCAGCGTGGAGATGTTAATCGGGAGAAGCGCTGCGCTGTCCCCAAAAGCGTGACGCGTTCGGTTTCGGTGCCCCACACAAACACTCAAGCAGGCACACCAGCGACCACGTCATCGGGTGGTGTCTGGGCAGAACCACGGACACCCCGCAAGCACTCACCCACACCACACACCAGGATAGCTCACAAGCGTCCGCCAGAGGCAAAGAGTTGAGAGGGGTTCTTGTATGGAGTTCCACAGGTGAAGTTTAATCCAGCAGTGAAGGGATCCAGCGACAAGAACACACAAAATGGAGGATCCAGGGCTTTTGTACTAAGGGAAGAGGGGGCGGGAAGAGCATCAGGATCCAATCGGGTGAGGGCCAGGGGGTGGAGAATAGGCGGGGTTACATAACTTCAACCAGTAGGGAAGGGCAAGGGGAGGAGCAGGGGAACAGGACCAATGGGGCATCGAATAAAGGAGAACTTGCTATGTAACCTTA
This sequence comes from Ptilonorhynchus violaceus, assembly GCA_013397565.1. NCBI lineage: Eukaryota > Metazoa > Chordata > Aves > Passeriformes > Ptilonorhynchidae > Ptilonorhynchus > Ptilonorhynchus violaceus. The sequence continues at coordinate 153,543 of VZRJ01001755.1, forward strand.
TAGGGGAACAAGAGTGACAGGCTAACAAGCCAACTGCCTGCAGGGCCCTCCGGCCTCACTGGCTCCTCAGTCACTCCTGTGGCTGGGCCAGTCACTGCAGCTTCTTCTGCTGCAGGCTCAGCCGCTGTAACAATCAACCTGCCGATTTCATGCTTGCTAACATTTTATGAAATACATTATGTTATATGTAGTTGTTAAAAAATTTTGTCCAGTCACCCGTTATTTGTTTCTCTTGGATCTGTCTTTCAGTTGATATTTATTTAATAAAAATGCACTTTCATTTTTTATATCTTTTTTTTTTATTCTGTCACTTGGCAACTCATTGTTTTAAAATTGCTCCTTTGGCAGACTTTGCTGCCAAATGGATTTCGGCTGAACCACTCATAGTTCTTATCAGTAGGAGCTCCATTTGACACAAACCAGCAAGATGTGATTATCAAGTGTCTGTCACAATAGAAGCACTGCCCAAATTACACTTTTCAGTTCGCAGGCAATTTTGTGTGGTCATATTTTTGGTGAGCTGGTGTAATTAGAATGGGTGTATTTTGTATCTGGTCCTACAAAGAATAACTCAGAAGTTTGTGGAACTACAGAAAGGAAATGTGTAATAGTGCTATACCCTTAATACCACAAAGACAAAAGCTTGTATCATGAGTGGTATAATAAAGTCAGTCCTAAAAAGCTTTTATGAACACTCTCTTTGGTGAAGGTCATCTTTGGCAATGAGGATGAGTGATGCTATTACCATTAAGATTGCACTAGTTTTGTTTATTATTTTCTCTAAGTTTTAGTGTTATATAATGAAAAAACAAGACACTTCTTTTTATGAATTATCTTTTTTTCTCCTTATCTGAGGTAGATGTATACCTTAAAAATAAACAATATTTTCCTGAAATGCCTGAAAACTATACTCTGTGAAATACATAAGTACCATTTTAAGTAAAAAAGAGTCTTTTATATTGTTAATTGAAATTCAGCAAAAAAGTCTTTCGAGTATTCTATGCTGGATGGTAACACAGAAAGTTTCTGTGGTAAAAATAAACTAGATTTTTATTAAGTGGACTGTTGAAAAATAAGTTCTCTCTCCATGCCATAAGTACATGCTGTTGCCTCTAAATTGTCCTCTGCTTGTGCGCATTTCCTACAGATTCCATATCTGTGTATCTGTGCACAGCCTTTGATGAGGTATTTTTTTAGAAATTCTACATTGCATACATCCATTTTTAAGACCATGTGAACTTATCTACAGATAAGACTGGTTGCAAATGGAAATTTGGAAGGGACATTTTTGCCTTATGCTGATGATTTTTCATAATTTTTTTTCAATTATGTAATTTCCAAATAAGCATTGAATGTAAACATTTCCTAGACACAAATACATATTCTGAAATGGAAAAAGTAATTTTACTAGAAGTGATAAATAAACTTGGTTCAAAGAACGCACATAAATAGTAATGTGGTTCTTGGGTTTCTTTTTTTTTGTGGTTAAGAGAACCCGTTTTATCATATGACAGAACTTGGTAATCTCAACTATTACGGATGTTCAACTTTTTTTTATTTTATGTGATTCAATTTACCTTTAGTATACACCTAAAATTTTATTAAACATTTAAATCACTGACTTTTATAAAATAAGTGTAATGCAATGAAATAGTCTAAGTAGGAAATTAAAATTAGACTGAATACCATTTATTCTATTCTCGGTTTTGCTTAGTTCACACTTTCTTCATAGATAAGAATAAAAATTAACTCTAAAAGTAGTGTAAAGATTTCAAACGTATGAGAATTAAAATAAAACATGACTCTTTATCCTTTTTTTCCCAGTTCATAATGAGTTATTTCTACTAAGAATAAGAACAAAATCCCTGTATCCAGGCAGCAACAAACTTTAGCAAATTTCTGACTATAAAGTTGTGACTTGGGTCTGCTTGTAGTTAATTTAAAGCTTAGTTCACTGTACACTCTATGATAAGAATAATAATGAAAAGTTGTCAGCCCCAGGAATATCCTGGAACAAGATTAATGTCACATTTAGAAATTGTGAAAAGTGTTTATTTCACTGAAAAATTATACAAAAGCCTTTCGGGTGCCATTGTTTTATACGTGAGATTAGAACAAAACAAATTGAAATTGTTTAAATCAATAACAGCAATCAGACATAAATCTGCAATGATGTTTCTAAGCAGTCACTTTAGTTCCTGGGTTCACCATTCTGGGTTATCAAGAGATGGAAAATGATAGATGGGTATAAATTATGAACAGCTTCTAGGCTTTCTGCTTTCCTTTTAAAGATTTTAAAAATTTACTCAGCTCTGATTCCTGGCTGCCTACAGCCTATTATTTCCTAATCCAAACTGTGACTATGCAGCAGGAGAGTAGAACATGTTTCAAGCAGTTTCCTTTGATGCACAAACAGCTTCTTCCGTCCTTGTTGGCTGGGATTAAGGCTTCTGTAGGAAGAAAAACAGCAGCACATGACTCCACTGCAGAGTAGGGTCCCCTCCACAAGCAGGGAGAGCTGAACTTCTGTACACCCTAGGTATTATGTGGCGGAAAAGTAGGTTGTCATACATGAAGCTGGAGTGGTGGTTACATAATAGCTTTGAAGTTTCAAACTTCTGAATGCTCAGAATTGTGAATCTTGCTTAGCTCCGTTATGTAAACTGCTGTGAGCTTGCTTGGTGCAATAGCGCATTTTCTCTGTATATATATATAGAGAGAGAGAGAGAGAGAGACAGAGACACAGACACAGAGTTCACATCTATATACAATCTATATAGTGTATATGGATTATATTTATCTATATGTATAAAATATATACAAATATACACACCTCTATGTGATTTATATGAGTGTGCATGTATCTTGAGATATATTGATAAACATATAGAAAATTTATTTTCAATTGCCAATCTGTTTTTCTACTCTTCTTTATGGTTTGGATACTGTAGTGTTTTGCCTACTTTTTTTCTTTTCCCATGGCCTTCACATTTCTGTAATCTTCTACCATCTATTTTATCACAACTGCTCTTCTCTTGGCTCAGCTGCTTGGTAGTTGGCACTTACACCCTTGGAACTCTCTTAGACCTGGATTGAAATGGTGCTGTTGGCCTCAGTGTAACAGAAACTGCAGCCAAGATAAAGTGTATAGATATGGTTAAATGATGGTATCCAGAAAAGCACTTAAATTATTATAGTTCTTTGCTATTGATGCAAGTTGCTCACTAAGCAGTATCTCTTGGCCCTAAACAGAGATTTTGGGGAACTGTCCAGGTAAAAGAAAATCCCCATCAGAGTGATTTAAGTAACTTTATAGTTCATATAAATAGAGAAAACATTTCATAAAATGGACTAATGATGTGGGAAGGGAAACAAGAAATAAATTTTCTGTTTGGAACATTCTCGATACTATGACCCAGAACTCCTTTTCTTCATGTCTGCTATCCAGAGTCTGTTGCTGAGAACTTCTCCACGAGTTTTACAAAGTCTAATTTTTTCTGGATTATATCGGTATTTCCCTTCTAATTGACCAAATTGTCTTGAAATCCTGTGTAGAACTACTGAGATATCACATCATAGGCACAGTGATTTTTACAGCCTCTACCATCTCCACTGCCTATTCCTATGTGGGAAGACATTATTACATCACTGTTTCCTAGTCCTGCATTCATTATACAAAGTGGAATCCACTTTCCAAAAGGTTACTGGTTTTTGTGAACTAGAGCCTTAATTACCCACACAAAAGCTATTAGTAAACCAGGATTTTTTTTTTCCTTATTAAAGAATTATTAATCACTTACGACTTGTTTTCCCCTCTGACTGCAAAAGTCCATTTTCATTATTTCACAGAATGAGTTCTTATAAATTAAGCTGGTGCACTTCTATGGCTGTGCCTCAGATGATTTCTTTGATTTTTAGTAGTGACAGGAAGAAAAAAAAACAAGAAGAAGTGACATTTGTCTCCTTTAAGTTTTCTCTATAGTTAAGCATTTAGCTTCAATTGGTTGGTGGAGCCTGCCATGGGAAAATATTAAATCAGTAAGGTGTTACATAGTCCATGGGTTACAGCTACAAACTAAATAGTTTCATATCTGCCACTTATCCTTCATGGACTCCCTGTCTCAGAGTAGCTGTCTTTGGAGTACAGCCAGCAACAAAAAATTGAGCTCAGAAAATCACAGAGTTAAATGGATAGATATAGCTGGAGTTGGGATGAAAAAATATTAATTTTTCTCTTCTTTTTGGTGTATTGGAATACAACTATTTAAGAAGTTAAATGAATTTATAGACAGAGATCTGTCACTGTAGTAAAATGATATAAGAGAGGATTAGCTGAACTACTAAGACAATATACTGGTATTTTCTCACAAGTCAGTTATTTTCTTCAAATGACACCAAGAAACACATACATTCTTTGTAACATGGAATATTTTATGATCTGTCCAACGAGCAAGGTTTCAGAACCAGCAAACAACATAATATTTCATGGTATTTCAGGATGCAAAGGGGATTTGGAAGCATGATGCTTGATTCATTTGGCCACCTGTAGCTCTCCACACATGATCTACCCAAATGTCATGAACTATTATTACCTGTACTTCTAGGGGCTGATTCATTCATAGTACTTAAATTATTAAGTACTAATAATGTGATCTAAGTAAACCTCAACTGTCCTAACGGAAATCTTATACTTCTCTCTTCTAACTATATAAGGTGACCAAGGTGACTAATTTGAATGATTTGAACATTAGAACTATCTAAAATTACAGAATATCTAAAAGTAGATCATATGAAGCCTAGCTGTGAAGCCCAAAGTAAGTGGAAGTGTTCTAGACTTAGCTTTACACATCACAAATATTCTTCTAGCACATATCCCTGTTGATGGGTCTTGAGTTTACTGGTTGCCAGCTTTTTTTCTTCTCAGACTGTCTCCTGTATGTCAAAGGAAGTTCATATTTGCTTTTTGAAACCTTAGACTTATAAATTCTTCCCTAAAAATGATCAGGTAATAGGCATCTAGACAGTTCCCAAAACTGGCCAACTGCCTTCCAATTTGAGGACAGCTCCTCCAGAGCAGGCAGAAATTTCTTCACAAATTAATCCCTCAGAAGCTGGGGAACAGGTGGCAGCATAGACAATCATCTCATTTATCAGACCTTCTGTCAGCTGATACTGGTGTGACATCACTGTGGAGGTTTTTGAAATTATTTTATGGGATTCTTTGGCTGCATTAACAGAACAGAATATTTTTTCCTGCCTTCAACTAGCCCTTCGCTCCTCCTATGTAGTGTCTCTTTCCTGCTAGCAGAGGTCCTGACGGAACTGATCCACAGCCTTTGCTCAATTCCTGCATTGCTGCCCTGTCTTTTTCTGCAAAAAAGCTAGCTAGCTGCCCATCCATGTCTTAGCCATTGCACTATCTGGTCTATCCTCACATTGTTGTGAAACAACATGAACCTAATGAATGAAGACTTTCCTTTTTCTTTGTTCGTAGAGGGCACAAAAGAAAAGACCACAAAAAGTGACAGGGGAAAATGTCTGGTTTGATTCCAGTTTGGGAAAGCCAATACAGATCCATGTAGGAGGATGTATATAGTTCAAACTTAACCACAGATAAAAGTGTTTTACAAAAAGTGCAAAAATACAAAAACTATCCTGAAGAAAATTAATTGAAACATGATTTGGTGGAGATGAGCAAATTCATCGGTGAAGGGTTAAATTCTGTGCATACAAGGAGAATTTCTCCTTCTCTAATTGCCTAAAAGCTAGATACCCAGTGTGCCCTGCTAGTTTCAGGCTCCTTTTAACACCAAGGAAAAGAAACAGAGGTGTCCACAGAGTAGTTAGTTCTTAACAGAGGTACGCAGGGATAGTCATCAGGGTATTGCAGGAAACAAAGTAATGCAATAGCATAACCTAAAGTTCAAAAGCAAAATGTATGACATCACCCACAGAAAACAAAGTAACCATTTTCTTCTGGAATAAAAGCACTCTCGCATATATACTTTCACACATCTATATGAGGTATGAACTTTAAAAAACTGAGTTGTAAACTACAACTTAAATGGAAAGCAAGTTGAAGTCCCTATTTCAAAACCAGTCTCTCAAATAATTAGTTTATAAGGTGTTTATTAGTTTAAAGAACCCCTCAGATCGGCTGTTATTCTAATAATATCAGTGTTAGAATATTCAGTATCAAGTAATCTACCACATTTTCACAGAGATGGAAAAAGTGTTTCAATTTCTGAGCATTTGCGTGACCTTTACGGTCATTGTTTAATTTCTGATTTTGCTGTTGATTACTGTGTACAGCACTATCACAATGCAGAGAAGCAGTTCTGCAAGCATGTAAATGAAGTCATTTCTCATTTCAGTGCTCTTCTTTCCTTCCAAGTGAGTGGTTCAGAGAAAGAACTTTAAAAAAAAAATAATCACCCAGCACTGTGTAAAGCAGACACGTGCTTAATTATGTTATTTATGCCACACTATCAATCACTGATTCCTCTCTAAAATTTAATTTTAAGACTGTCCCTTATCTTTATATATTACCCATCTATCTTAAATATTGAATCATTATTTCATGTGAATCCTCCTATGCAGTCTACACATGCAAATGTTTGCAGGGTTCTGTTTGACTCTCTCAGTGCAGAGATCTGTTTTCAGTTCAGATCATTGAATGTTTGTGTTTTCTTGCCTCTTAGAGTCTCTCAAAATTCCAGGGAGGTTACTGACAAAAACCTGGGGGTTTAATTTTGTTATAGAAAAATCTCAATCAAAGGGTTGGAAGTTGCATTTAAGACATCTTTGTGCAATAGTGTCAGCAGGGGACCACTAATAATAATTTGGTGTCAGAAAATCTATAAAACACATTAAGACAGTTTAAGTTCCACTTTTTTTTTTCCTTAAGTCTTGTTACATTCAAAATTGAAGTCACATAGACAAGATCAAAACTCTCAGAACAAAGCTTACCTTGAAGGCTTTACTGATAAGAACTTATAAACAAAAGGTTTAAGATTCAGCATCCAAACTAAGCTTTACTAGTTCTGTAAACACTATTGATTTCCCACAGATTCCTGAGAAATATTTAATCCAAACTCTATTTGTCCTATGAAAATGAAGTGTCAGAGTTGATCCATATTTTCAGTTTACAATATTGAGGTCCATAGGTTAATACACTAAGCAAACTGCAGACTCTGGGGTTTTTGTTCACTTTGTAGGCTACGGAAAAGACAAGCATTTAATTTTTTTTTTGTCACATGGTCTTACAGCAGAAGTATTTGTCCTGCATTGAATCTAAATATGTGGTTCTGCATTGCAGTAATATTCAATATCCTGTTTCAGTTGCATTCTGTTTCTGAGATAAAAGCTTAGGCTGTGATATGGGCATTTTCATTTCACTGCATAATTTCAGGATTCTGAAGGGAAAGAAAAAAATCACTACCAATTTCTCTAAGTTTTGTTTGGTTTTTTCAGTTGTTGTCATAGTAGGGTATAAAGAAATGCTCTTCTCCAAAGAAAAAGCCCACAGAAAGATGAATATTTAAAGGTACATTTGCAAAATAAAGAATTATTTGGGATTTTATGTCAATGAATTTTATGGAACAATTCTTCTTTTATTTAGCTTAAAGCAGGATGTACATTATCCCACTTCTAGCTAAGCCTCATTTATAAACTATTAATGGTTACTTTTGCATTTTCATCAGGAAGAAAAGAGACAGTCATTGCATAGATCTTTTTCTAGACACTGATATATTATTTAATTAAATATGGTTTATGATTTTGTACAGGATATCTGCAGAGTTTTGATGGGAAACAAGAATAATTGCATAGTAATTGTGCAATGGTTATATTTATCTGAATTTCATGTTACTGAATATTCAAGTTTGCTGTATGAGCAGGGTAGCCATGACCAAGCATATACACAGCTTTAACCTTCTTATGACCCACCAAGATATTGTCTAACAAGATTTTTTGTGGTGATTTATGTAGATGGTTTGTTATTGTTTTTATTCATACTCATGGTTATAAGACCTGATTACAGGATCTGTAAAGGTCATGCCCCAGCAAGTTAATTTGGTACCTATATGTCCTCTCATTCTTGAGTATGGCACCATATGACAGAAAGTGATTACACTGAATTAAAAATATCTTCTTCAAAACAGGACATTATTTATTCATTTAAAAGTAGATAGTGTGCAAAGTAATGGATAAAACCAATAAAGGACCATGTGCATTTTTTTCTCTAGCAGCTTCATCATCTTTCCAGACTTGCCTTTTCAGAGGTGGCTGAGGGAAATTGTCAGTTTGTTTCTAATCTAGCTGTCAGCTATCATTGCCCTGTGTCAGTATCTTCTGATTCACTACCCATATCCAACACTACCACCCATTTCAAGCCAGCATCCTTAAGGGACATGCATGCTTTGAGCTTAAATATGAGTGGAGAAATACACTGTTTGCCAGACTTTGCATTGCCAGGCAATCAGCAGTCAATAGCTTTCCTCAAAAAATACGTCATTCTCCACTTTCACTTTGCTTCTACTTTGTTGCCTATGGAATTTCTTTTTTTGTTCTTGTCTTTCGATTTATAACCATGTGTTTAGTCAGGGTAATACCTGATAGGTAAAATGAGGTTGTGAATTCATTTTTAAACTAACACCCCAACAAGTCTGTTTTCTCCAAAAGAAGCTGACAGATGACTGTTAAGTTCATGTAATCATATAAGAAGCATGAAAGGATAATGAAAAACTTGTTCTACAAGTATGATGTCGGAATTTCCAATCATGGAATATTTGTAACCATCTGCAGTTCAGCAAAAGTAGCTTATATTGTCTAGCAGACTCACAAAGGACTTTTCCATTTCCCTCAAAATGCTTTAGTTGATTTTTGGGCCAATGCAAACTAATGCAAATGAAGGTTCTTCCCTTACTCAAGGGAGGATGTAAATAGACATGGCTCAAAACAGTATGTTTGTAAAATAGGAACATGTAAAGACAAAGCTAGGAAGGTACACAGAAAGCAGGTAATGAACACAAAGCCTATCAACAGTAATTATGAAAATTTCTCTATTTTCTGCAGGAGGGGCATGGCTGAAAGGGGACTGTAAAACGCTCTTTAGAAGTGAGACAGGACAGAATGTAATGGGTTTCAGGATCCACCATTGTAGGAGTTCAGTTATTTGAGACAAGACACTACCATGGAATACGAAAAATTCATGTGGTGTGTGTCTTTCTGCTTCAGACTCCAGGAGCAGATCTTAAACACACGCAGGGCCAACTCCATTAAGTTAGCTGATCTGAAAAATTGGGACAAAGAAATGAAAATCAATCTTCCTCTTCAGAGTCAGGGAAGGGAATGTGAAGAATGCATAAGAGGCACAGTATGGGAAGTTGTTTATGGATTAAACTGGTGAACAGTAGTGGCAGTGCCTTTTGACCAAGATGCAAAGGAAAAAGCAGACTTGCCAAGTGCCTTGGAAGGAGAAAATTAAAATAAAATACTTTAGTTTTGTGGTCACAAGTTTATGGACAGAGCTTCTTCATATGAAAGTACAACCTGAAAGTAATCTTTTATATTGTATCTGATATATGACTTCCCACGCAAAAGAACCCTAGGAAATAATGTTTTTTACTAGATTTCCTCCAAAGAGGATATTTTCTTTAACAAGTAGAGATGCAATAGAATAGTAGCATTTCCAAAGTAGATGTCTTCTATCTAAAAGCAAGGCTTCTGTCTTTCTATGCATAATGACAAAAATATTGCCTAAATATGCCTATAATAATTTTCTTTTTTTTTAAAGAACCCACTTTGGCTAAACAGCAATTTCTAGGTCTGCCAGCATTACTTTTCCTGGTTTTATTTGGTTGGAGTTTTTTTCAGTTGGAGTTTTTTCATATGAAGGAGAACATTAGCACATAGTGCACCAGCATGTAAATCCAAAGCTTTAAAGAGGGCACCACTGCAGATTCCTTGTACACAAGTGTTGACGTTTCAATTAGCATAAACCACAAACTGTTGCTATAGACTGCAGCCATCTGGTGGACTATTACAAAGAAGAAATTAATAGCTTGTAGATATACAGAACTTCCTAAAGGATAATTTCCTAGTTCGAAAATGTTCAGAGAGCTTCAAGTCTATCTCTTTTTTTATGTCTTGTAAGTAGATAAAGTAAGTAAATGAGATATTAAAAATGTAATAGGAAATGCAATATCAAATGTGACCCTTGAGGTCTGAGAATACAGGTAGAACTCGGGTAGTGCTTGGTTCTCTTACTGGAATTTGATGGGGCAAGTGTATTCCAGAGGTAAATGTTATTGAGTTGACTTCATCTCTCCTTATAATAAAACAACACTTTGTGAATGTCAAGTATAAACAACACGGGATTATGGTAACTGCCTGCTACGGAAGCAGGTTGAAGGTACTTGCATTAGATACACCTTTTCTAATCTGTTGAAACTGATGATCTGAATTTCATCTCAAAGTATTCAGAAAAGCAGTTGATGATTAGGGTTTCAGCTTTAGAGTAAACATAAGATAATGTTAATTGTTAACATCTTAAAGCCTATGAAAGTATTGTCCAGACTGGTTGTAAACTCTCAGTGGAGGTTAGAAAAAACTTCTGTTAGGAGTAATATAGGTACAAATCACCCTGCCTTCATCCAAGGATGAACTAGATGAGTTTTCCAGTGCTTTGCAGATTCTCTGGCTTTAGAAAGGATTCTTTTGAAAAGAGAAAGCCAGCTAAAATCCAATTCACATTAAAAAGGCACAAAAAAGGCAAGAAAATTTGTCTAAGTTATGTCTCAAAGAAAATAAAAAGAAATAAAACAGAAAAGATCAAAGCAAACAAATACCTTCTTCTATTTCATCTGTGCCTTCCTTATTTTGCCTTACCTTGTCACATCAACAGATATCCCATCATGTTGTTGCAACACTTCTATAAGTGCACAACTCTGCTGAATTTCCCTTCTGCTTTTATCAAAAGTACTTTAACACAGGAACTAGGTATTCTCTTTTGTCTCTGAAATATATCTTTAAACATAAGCAAGCCATTATACTTAAATATTTTTCTCAAAAAAAAAAAAAAAAGCTGTTGATTTGAACTTCGAAGTCTTCTATGATGGCTCACCTAATTTAATTTGTTTCATATGATGCAGGAGTGCGCCAGTATGATCATAATTCAGCGTGAGGTGAAAGGCTTTTTATGATCTTCTCTCAAGGTTAGTCAATAAGCTAATTGAAGCACTATATATGCAGCCATAGGAAAGTAGTTTCCATAACTGGTAAATATATTTATTTTCTGTAAAATCTAAGCTTTCTTTATTATGTTTGCATAGGACCATTTCAGACACAGCAAAGTCATCAAGTCAGTGGAATGCTTGTCAAAAAATAAAGACTTTTTGCTAGTTACTCCAGGATACCTTGTCTTGTCAGAAATCCTGAAATTTATAATATCAATGTTAATTGAAGTATTTGAGTTTTATTCCATTTCTTCACCATTTGTAAACTTTCTCACATTTCAGATGTTTCTTAGCTGGAATCAAGCAAGGCCATTATGACTTCAATCTACTCAACCATTACTTCTTTGTGCAGCAGCCTTTATATTTTGAATGTGCTGATATCCATGCCTCTGCCACTTCCCCCGCCTTGAATCATCACCTAAAGGTTCAGTCCTTTAATCCGTGATTTGTGAATCAGGAAGAAAATGCTATAGGATTATATAAATAAATTGCATGTAACAAAGAAGATAAAAGAATCAAATATATTTTTTCTCTTCAGTTCAGCTTCTACTTAAATAGGACAAGACTATAAATTATTAAAATAACATAAAAAAAGATAAATTGGTAAAATGCTTGGGACAATAACAATGGAACCTAGTTGCTAATATCCAACAGTCAGTTTTTTGTTTTGTCTGTGAAGCTGAACTGCATGCAAATCTTTAATAATAGCCACCTTCAAAAGACAGATCTTCATTTATGCATCTGCAGTAACAATACAATAGCTGTGTTCTCAAGTTCTTTTAACAATAGCTTCATTCAGTGATCTGTGTGTTCTTTCTAATTAATTATTTAAATATTCTGTCAGGTGCTGCAGTTAAGTCTTAATCATTTTGTAAATGCAGGAATAGAAAGAGGGTTTAAATGACATGATCACATCAAAATGCATTCCTCCTGAATTCTGGAGGAACTTTTTAAGTCTTTAATTCAAATATATTGGACTCATCTAATGCCAGCTGAGGAAACATGATACGACCATGCTTAATGTTTCAAAAAAACTATAAGTTCTTGTGACACTACAGAATTACATATGTATTGACATTGATTTAAGCTTGCATTTGTGTGCTGAGACCCAAGACCTTTCTGATGCTTTTAAACTGGCACAATTCACTTCAAGAGGAAAAGGTCTATTGAAAATATTACACAACATATGATACACAGAAGCATTCATGGTTCAAGTTCTCCATCTGTTGTTGCAGAGTTCATGTTTTATCTTTAAACCTTAGCTTTCTGAAGTCAGAGTCCTCTCGTGAGTTATAAACTTTCCCAATTCAGAATAATTTATATCGTCAAGTGTGTTGGTAGAACTATCTATTAATTTTATGCATATCAATATGTCAATTAAGACTATCAAACCAATTTGATACCAAATACTTCTTGGAGAAAGAGGGACACAGTCTCTATCCCAGAAGCCTGCAGTCTACCTAGATCAAGCAAACAAAGAACTACAGAGAAAATAGGGCTGAAGATTAAGAGGTTTTCTCAGGGTTGTGAAATAAGACAGTGGCAGTAAGAAAAAGACTCCAAGCTTTCTGTTTCCAGTCTTCTAAGCAACTCAGCTATTTTCTAAATACTGCCTCCATTTCTTTTCATATTTCAGCAACAGATTATAATTTATATTCAGATCTGGTATATGTAAGTAGAATATTACTGACTTGTAAATAAGCTGAGATGGGAATTTGCCTGGTGAGTTTCGCTTCAGCACAAAGCAAGATATAAAAAATGCAGTACTTCACAAAACTTGATTTGAACAATATTCTCACAAGTTCCTTTTTTTCTTCTGAGATGCTCACACAGCTGTCAGAACCTGAAATGTTACTGAGCAATGCAAACAAAAGAGAGCTATAATTATGTTTGCCCCAAATAACAGTAAAAGATCAATACCACATCCTGCTTGAGTGCTGCAGCATCTAACACCACAACCATTGTTGAAAGAAAGGTGTTATCTTCAGATTTATCATTGTCCTCCTTCCCATGAAATAGGAGGTAAAAAACAAGTCTGTAAGAATAAAAATGTTTAATTAAGTGAAAGAAAAATCTTGTGAACAGTAAAATTTTCAACTCACAGAAGGAAGTATATCCAGCATTTTGCTTCATCAAACTCATGAAAGCCATCATCAGGGGGTTAGATTAATACTAAACCAGATTCAGCTTTTAAATTAGAAAGCACTTACACCAAGACTTCTATTGTAAGGAAGGAAAATTTGTCAAAATATGCCATCTCTGTTGTGTTCAGCTTTTGCAGTGGTCTTTTACCTATTTCTATACCACACTCATCAACATTTAGAAACAACCTCCACGTCCTCACTTTCATGAATATGTTGCAAAGTTACTTTATTGTGAGCTAGAACATTTGACTGTGGATGGTAAGAAATTCACATCAGAGACCCTTGTCTGCTGTGCTTATGCTTTTATAAACAGGCTTAATACTCTGCAAGCTCTTGCAAATCTCCCAATCCTTCAATAGCCCATAGACTACATGTTGAAAATCACCATCTGGCTGAATAGATGTGAATAAATTCCTTTAGACACTGCAAGTTGAACCCTTTATATTCTTTGTTTATTTCTGTCAATATTGTCATTCTCTGTTATGTGTTAGTAGGACTGAGTACTGCGGTTATCTCTGTGGCAGATCTATAGCTTTCTTTCTGCCAGGGCTGCTGAGAGGGAATTGGCTGCCTGATCTTCCTATTGACAGGGATTGGTTTTGTGTCAGGGAAGTTCCCTGTAGGAGAGTTGAGATAGCTCCCTTTGCACTACATAAATGGTACAAAGGAGTGATGGGCAATGTATGATGTTATGGCAATGTGGTAACTCTAAAGCAACCAAACCCAAAACATCACATGGTGTGCCATCCCATTATTATGATATCTTCATTACTGTCTTGGATTACTCTACGGCCTGGTCTGGTCCTTTGCCTCTTTCATTTGCAGTAAAACAGTGGGGTGAAGGAGACACATTTTCAATTAATTCACATATTTATGGATTAATTGGAAATGTATGGGTCATGGGACAGAAGTCACAGAGGCTAAGAAAAGTGTTCCTGCCTTCTGTGTGCCTGGGGAAGAGAAGAATGGGCTTCCTGAGTCCCAGAGCTGCTTCAGACTCCATCGTCCAAAACAAGGAAAATTCCATTGCAACTGCTGTCGTCTTAGGACTTTAATAAAAGTTTCAGTATTGTTTTAATGTGTTCACCTAAAGCTGGCCAAGTTGACGATATTCTGTCCAAGGATAGGTCCCAAGACTCTCTTACACTCCCATCAGTCATTCCAGTAGCAGGCGGTAATAAGGAAAAAAAATACCCACTCCCACCTGTGCTTCCCAAAATGCTAGTGACTACTTGTCCAGCACTTGAAAGCATGGGAAACCTTTATGCTGTTGTGAGATTTCAGTGCATTTTTTAAGAGAAAAGGTTCATATTTGTTACCCATCAGAAAAACAAAAAGTTTAGAAAATTATGTGTTATCGTGAAATATTGAGCATGATTGCCTGATGTTGCAGTAGTATGCTGACCCCTCAAAAGAAGACTGAGGATATGAGCATAGGGGATGAACATGTTTATTAAGAAATGACAGTTAAACACTGTGTGAGGAAAGTTATATTCTAAGTTTATGCAAAAGCCTTCCTCTCTTCCCTGAGCCTGTTAATCCTTTTTACAGTCAGTATTGAGATTGCTTTCTAATAATAACCTAAACCTCTATATTTTTTGTTTATTAGATCTTTTATTATAAGCTTGCTTATATTCTCAGTTTGATAATGTTATATGGTATTTGATTTTCTCCCTTTCTCCCTTTCTTTCTCAGACATAAGAAATGGAAAAATATCTCTTACATGTGTGAGTCCCATGATTTCTATACTTTCTGCTTTTTAAAACCTTAACCTCCTGTTATGCTTTTATTCTGTTTACTTCTTGCTTGTTGCCTCTTCTTTTGTCTTCCTAAATCTTTCTCTTATATGTCAGTCCCTTGACTCTGTTACTCTTCCTATTTGAAGTCAAAACCAGCAGGATGCCTCCTTCTTCATCCTACTCACTTCTGATTTTGACCTTATGTTTAATTCAAAATATATTGAGTCTTTCATGAGTAGATATGAGATCCAGTCTGGGTTAGTCAATACAAATCTAGATCACAGATGCTACAAATAACAATGTGAGGAAGATTCCAGGTCATGCACCTTCTCAGTGTGCTACTGAGTTGAGGCTCTGTGACGCTGATACGAGACCAGTTGAGAGTCTTAATAAACCCTGAGTTCTACAGCAGATAGTGCATTTCTCCTTGTCCTGAAATATGAAATATTGTATAATCCTGGTCCCTCCCCACAGACATTTACACACGCAGAAGAAATTTGATAGTTGGAGATGCTCCTGTTGCATCCTCTTGATCTTGGCATGTAGCCCTAAGACTAACGTGGACATAGCAATTTGGGGTGTGAGACAAAGGCATCACAAACTGAGTCCTAGAGATTGTGTCCACTGCATGAAGGAATTCAAAGGATTTGTCAGGTGGCCCCAGATAGGTCTCCAGGACTGCCTTTTTCTGAAGCTGAGGCTTTTTACTCAGGGCACAGGAGTCCTCTTCTGAGCTCAAGCCTGCAAACTTTCTTTCTGAGAGATCAATCTGTTAAGGCACACCAAGCAAGAACAGCATTTCCCGAATTTTATGTGAACAGATCATGTGTGAGAGGCCAGTGTTAAAACTCACATCAGCGATTGAAAGCATTGTCCTTACTCGAGGCTCTAAACCAGAGTGGACGAGGTAATACTTTCTACCCTGACTGCTGAAGCTTGAACACTCAAGAGAAATAAAGAATTTCAGTTAAAAAAGGATAAACATTAATAATTATATATGCCCAGTGGTGGGGGTACTTATCTGCAAAAAGGCAGATGGGAGTTGCAGCCCCTGTTCTTACTACATTCTTCATTTTTATGCAGAGAACCCTTACTATAATATGCAGAAACAACCCTAAAGTAAGAACCAGAGCACCAGCCTCCCAGCAGAGGTGAAAGCCATAATCTTCCCATGCCATCTCTCTCTGATCTTGAATAATTTGTGGCATAGTGCCACCACCTCTAGGCAGACAAAGTTTTCCACTATCTACTTCTTTCAAACACTGCCTTTAGGATGTCCTCCCAGAAAATTAGCTATGAGTTTCAAGTCCTTCAGGCAGAAGGAGGACACAAGTCTGGCTTGCCCTTAGTAAATTTTTCTAAACAACTGCAAGTGCTTTTTTCAGCATCGTTGTGCCATCCATTTAATGTATTTTAGGAACTTCTAGGTATACAATAATATACACCAGATAAAATTTAATCAGAAACTGAGGCAGAAAAATGCCTTATTCTTTGTTCCTACGTGGCATTAAGTGGCAGAATGTGGGAAGCTGCTGAACATGACATACTCCTACAAACGCACAACCACAGAACACCTTGAAAACACAAATTTGAGTAGTGATATAAATGCAACAGAGCAGCAGGTAGATTACATTTCATAATTTTAATCCTAAATTGTGCCTGAGTCTTTCTGTAGACAAGCAAGTCTCTCATTGCAGCGGTCTGTAACTCAATATATTAAATACACATATTTCTTGTAAGAAGTGAAGCTGGATAAATATATTCTCCTGCAATAACTGAATGCCAAGAGATTAGAATTGGCACTTTCCACAGGAATACATGCATTTCTTCAGAGCCATTGACAGAAAGCAGCAGGCAGCAGGACTATCCTAGTTGTTGCCCTGGCAGGTGGGTGGCTTGCTTGGCTGACCAGCTCCCAATCTGTCCCGCTGGGCAGCCAGAGAGACAACCAGTGTGTTAGCTTGCCAGCTTCTTGGCTGTCTGAGTGGCAGATGGACTTGCAAGCTGCCTGGCTGGCTGGCTGCCTAGCCCTCCTTTTGCCTGCTGGCTGATTTACCTGCTGCCCAGCTCCCCAGATGCCTGGCAGGCTGCCTGCCCAGTTTGCCTGATCATGGGTGAGGTTATGGGCCCAAAATAGTTTGTTCTGCAAAGCAGGAGACTGCAGTGTTGGTGTTTTGTTCTCATCCAATCTGGAATGTCCCATGAAGCAGAAATTCCCATCCCAGCAAGCTTTAGTAATCAGTTTACACCATTTATGTATGTATTCTGTACATGGCAATTTAGACTTCTTAAGACTGAAGAAACACCTTACTGGAAATATTCGCATAATATGTGCCTGACTTGTCTCGACTTCTCAGACTGCTTTTTACAGATTTTGTCTAGCAAAGTCAGAAAAGATTTTTAGACACGCTTGTAATGTCATATTAATCACTGGCTCTATTTCCACTGAATTAAGCTACATCCCAAGCCATAAAGTACTAATAAACTCTAATATAGACTCATGAAAAATCATCATGATGATGGTACTGGATTTGTGGCCAATATATGTGCCAAGTGAATTGAACTTTTTCTTACTTACAAAAAATAAAGATATAAATTTCTCTTTGTCATAAAGATGGCAGGAGTCTTCCTTTTCTCAGAATACCGTACCTTTAATATTCCAATTTCATTTTAATCACACTGTCCTAAAGATTTCATTCTGCTTAAATAATGAAAAAAGGTGTTATAAAAATTGCATGAAATCAGCTTGCCCCAGGACAGGTTCTGTTGGATGTAATTACATATGCTTCAACAACTGGAGCAATGTGTTGTGAGAAAGGCTTTTAAGGTGACAGAAGTTAATTGTGCAGGTTTTAAGGTAAAAAGAGAATGGAGAACAATGACCAGCACACTAAGAAGAAGCTGTTTGATATCTTAATGCTCAAGAGAGTAAAAATGTTATTAAATTATAAATGGACAAAAAAAGAGTGGTAAATAGGTGATACACTTTATCATGTCAGGGAAATAAAAGCAAACTCTCACCTGGTGGAAAGTATTGTACTCCAAAAAAGCCTGTCAGATACAAAGTTCTTTATGACATATCTACATCTAAAGTAGGACAGTTGCCTATAAAGAAAGCTGTGATATTTCCCTGGTGACACTGGTCTACAAGGCAGTACAATAAGAAATACAATTTTTTTCTGCAATACTGGTAATGACAATACATCAGAATTGGAGTCTGAGGCTATGGAAAACATTTTTCCTTTTTCCCAGCTGGGATACAAAAGTTTTTTTGAAAGGACTCTCTGGGTGGCATTTCTCTAATGAACTGTGATCTTGCTTTGCCAAGCTGTGTCTGATAGTCACAAAGAAGACAAAAGTGATTTATTAAAATTAAGAAATAAATAAATAAAAGACCAAATAAATGTTCTCATCACCTTATACTGAGCATATGCTATAGCAGTTCTTTATAGTATAAAATACTTCGTGCATAATTAGTCCTGTTCTAGTTCCTGATTAATAAAATTTTCACGTCATATTGACTTTGAGATATTTGGATATCAGGTCTCGCATTATGCAAGAGTCACTAGAAGCATGGTAGTTTTTTTTATTAAGCATGATTTCTTGAGTTACAGCCCTTGTTCAAGGATATTGCTACCAGTACGTTAATTGCTACTAATAAATTAATTATATTGCATTGAAATACTTAATAAAATAGAAGCACACTCAAGGAGTGAAGGATTATTGTTGAATTTTAATGTTAGATTCAAATACATCAACTTTACAACTTGGTCTTGAAATCTGGCCACTTGATTTTGATTAGCTGGAAGAGTGCATAAGAGAGTCCTACAGACTGCTTAAAAAGACAGGAACTTTTCACATGAGAGAATGCAAAGAACGATATGCCTTTCACCCACAAATCTAGGGGACAGTAGTTGGAAAATCTTTAATTATGTCTTACAAAAGGTTCTTAATTCTTAGCCCTTCTCCCCAGGGAGCTCTGACTACATTGCAATTTGATTTTTTTCAGGTCTAGTCTATTCTTTCTTATAGTTTAAGTTTTATCCTTTTTCTCTTTACTGGTGTTGCTGTGAATAAATCTCATAATCTGATTTCCTCATTAGGGTACAAAAGGTGTGTCAGTCTAGTCCCTAAGAGCTTCTGGAGCAGAGTTAATGACCAACTCCTGAAAAAAAGCTCTCCTACACAGAGCCAGCAGCCTGCCTTTAGTCATGGCCAGAACGTCACAGCTGAGGTGAGACAACACCCCCAGAGCTCCGTGACTGCCAGGCACTGGAAAGGAAGTCTCCATGTCAGTACCAAACTTTGGATCTTAAATTCTCCTTACATCCTCTTTTAGGAATATAAAGTGACTTAAATATGCTCCTCAAAATAACCAACTGAATGAAGTATTCAAAGACGGGCTGCTTCCATTCCTTGCATAGCTTGAGCCTGAAATTCTTTCCATATGACTGAATCCTCAATGATTTTTTTTTTTTCTGTTTAAATTGCAGTTCCTCTTCCATTCTTGCCTTGGCAAGATGAGGGATTTATGCTCTAAGGAGTTACTATATACTGTGTATTCTCAAAATCAATAAAATATCAAAAAGTTGAAAAAGTTGTCGTATCCAATATTTGAGGTTGAAGGGGTGGTTTATATTTTTGCTAGAGCTTGCAGTCAAGCAGCTAGAACAAATTTTAAAGAATAAAGGATCCAATCTTATAAGGACTACTTTCTTTTTCTTAGAATGAACATCTCTGTGGAGTTCTGCTGCCCATGGATTCAGCTTCATAAAACTCTTATGCAAATATTTCCTTCCTGGATTCAACCTAGATGTAAATAGCATCCTGGAGAACATCCTTTCCAAGGTATATGAAAGACAAAAGCATATATCTGTTCACTGCCTCTGCAAAAGACCTTATAGGTTCACAAAGTAGATGTGTGCTTTGCATTTTTCAAGCTTCGTCTTGATTTTGGGGGATGTTCACATTAAAATGTAGACCACTTTGGTGAAAAGCTACAGTTCCAACCATGACAAAATGGTAGGGAAGAAGAGCTGATTATAGCTGATATAACAATCATACCTAGAGATCTTGTTTAATAAGTTATGTGTCAGTAAAGTGGATTCATGGCCACAATTTCTGACTCACTTTTTCAGTATTTATGAGTGTGTTTTTACATAACATGTACAGCTGACCTGCATCTTCTTCATGACTGTCATGTCAGTTCACTGGCTTACTTCTCTGATATTTGGGGTTTTTTTCCCTCTTTCCCTAAAGGAATACAATTTTTCATGAACTTTTGTCTGCCATAATTATTTGCTGGTTCATTCAGCCTACTCTTTGCTTTCAGACTTTTACTTGCATTATAGGAAGCAGTATGGGAATAGAAAAGTCACCAAAAAATGAAAAATAAACAGAGTTAGAAGTTCTAACAAAATACATTTTATAAATCCTTGATGCTTATTATGACAGCACAGTAAATCATCAGCTCACTGTGTTGGTGTGATGCTATGCAAAAACACAAGGACACAATGAAGTTTTCTTTCTTCACTGAATGAAAGGCAAAAACGAACATACAGCCCCCCTGGAAATTGTCCCTAATAAACACAGTGTTGGCATTAAAATATGACAAGAATGACAGGCACAATGGAAAAGAAAACTTGAATCATTCTTACTGCATGAGACATGTTGAGGGTAATGTATGAATAATCCGGAGAAGGTTATGCTAGATAAAACAGCTTAATACATCTTTGTCAGTTTATGTGTAACATTCATATGGATTCAGTTCTACCCTTTAGAGTTTGGTGTTTGAATCCATTGGAAACCTGCTAGATCAGTTGGATCTGTTAGAGGCATGGGGATTATCAGTTATTTGTTGAATATGCAAACACTTTTACTTATGAAGCCCATTCAGTATACGACTTATGCTTCCTACAGAATTCATTCATGAATATTTTATTAGAAGTTTTCCATATTTTAACCTGAAATTTTGAAAAATATTTGCCTACCAGAATCTCCAATATTTTAACCTCTTTTTTGTTTTGTTTTGTTTGGAAATGAATCTGTAATAACTGCAAACTTTTAGCTTGGTCGCCTTTTATTTTAAAATAGAGAAAATAATGCAGGTGGACAACTCCTGAGCAAGCTATCTCCCAAATGTAATGTGCTGTAACATACACCTCTGTAACGTGCTCTATCAATTTTATTTCAATTTAGTGGCAGATGTTCAGGTGCTGTCTGTACTGAAGTAAGCAACACAGAGAAAATAAAGGTGCAAATAGTGTGCCCAGTCTGTAGCTAGCCTTAGTAACCAGAACCCACTTCTGAAAGTCCATATTAGTTTAATCTGTACTGTAAGCAAAACACAATGTCCAGTTGTACCAAATGGTTGCTATTTCTCCACAAGCCTGTGTGGAAACACATTATTCTCCTGTTAGCTAGCAAAGAACTATCACAGTACATCTTCAGTCACATGTCTAGCTGAGAAATCCAGCTATAAATAAATAAAATCTCTCTTTTTTCAGACAAAAAGGGTTTAGTTGCACTGGAAGGAAAAGCAAGGAAACAGGAAACAGGAGTAGCTATGCAGACAAGTCAGAAATATGCTCTTTTTAGTGATAACCTTTATACTTCTGGTGGAAACCGAAATCTTATTGGAACGTGATCTCCCTTCTTTCCAAAAAAAAAAGTATGATAAAGTGTTTATATTTTGACTGAACATGGGTAAATTTCTTCAGCCAGTAATTTAGTTACTTCATTACCTAAGAAGCACTAGAGGCATTTCAAAGCCATTAAGCTGTTCTTTATCTCTCTCTCTCAGTCTCAATTAATACTGAAGGAATTTATGCCAGCTGGAACAGCTTTGACAAGGAAGACTGACCAAGTATCACCTGATGCTTTGCTGTCCCAAACTGTGCTAATATTTTTGCATATTCTTGCTAACACTCAGCAAGAAATAGAGGATTTGAATTTTAGTATCTCAGTGTTAAAGAAACAAAAATCAAATTTTGCTAAACAAGGGTATCTTAATCTTTTCTAATAACACTAAAAAAAAAAATCTTTAATTTCAAACATCTCCATATTTATCATATGCAAAAGGCTGCCCTTTTTATTTCTCCCTTGAGGCAGAAAGTCAGAAAAAAGGGAGTATTAGAAAAAAATATCCTTTGAGAAGTTTAGCTGCACATAATTTTTCTTCACTTTGAACAAATTATCTTTGCTCTATTGTTGGAATTCCTTTTCTGTTTCTTCCTTTAGTGTTTCGTGAGTTCTTTGCTCAGAGTTTGGAGTAAGACACAGAAGACGCTGAGGAGTTCTAATCAGGTTGTTTATTAAGTTCTTATTTATGACAAGGCAGCACAGGGCACTTTCTAAGTTAGGAAGGTGGAAAATGGCCTCGAACCGTGAGTTCCAAGGTTATTTAAAGCCTAATTTACCCAATTATAGACTGCCAACTAACATGTTTTCACTTATAATCCAGTGACTATTCATTTAGTGTCCGCAATGCGGCCTTTCTGAACCAATGGTCAAACTATCCAGATTGGTGAAGAAGAAGGAAGAAAGAAGAAGCAAAACCCACACCCAAAATTCTCTATCTTGCCACTAATACATTATTAATAACTCACAAACTCAAACCTCTACATCTCTACATATTTCACCCAGTGATACAACAAATTGCCTTTTAATTACCACATTGAAAGCCCAGGGTTCCAACACTCTATCTTCTTTATATCTACCTATATCTCACCTGATCAGCAGGTCATAATAAAACAAAATTAAACCAGACAAGAGTTTCTTACTTCTCTCTATCTCATGGCAATACAGAAAAACCCTAAAGACTCTACCCTGACATAAATTTTATTTAACCCTTCCTCTACTCCCATTGTTTCATTCTAGCATAGTGATAAATAGTGCTAGACCTTGAGATGGGTTTTATCCATTTTATAGATAAAATGAAATACAACATACAACACTTACATTTCTGTTTTGTGGATTCATGTTTTCTTCCTCCTTTCTTTAGTCCTTGGCAAAACCAGTGCGCAGAAAGTAATAAATAGATTGCTAAACAGTTTTGACTAGGTCTTTCATAAAACTCTTTCCTAGCTTCTCCTCTTACAAAAGGTCTTTCCTGTTTAGAACGTACCAGAAGATTTGCGTTCTTTTGACTATGTTCCTTTAGTGTGAGAGCTGTTGAGAAGTCACGAGTATATGCCTGGAAAGCATCCACTGAATAAAACTAATGTGAATATCAATGTGTCCACTTAGAGCAGAAACTCTATCCTAGCCCTGAGAAGCTGTTCAAGTTGAAACCAACACCATTAGTTTCCACCGTATCATCATTTTGTAGCAACAACCTTTTTCACAGCTGTCACTAGTGACAATAAATGCAGAATGAGTTTTTAAGGCAGCTGGGGGTAAGAATGAGCAATAGGTGGACATACAGAAGTTAAAGCTCTCACAGCTCTAACAAATAAAGGAATTCTGAAAACTTGACAAAGCCCTTAAAACATTTCAGAACTATTCCAACAATGGTATATTTACCAGGGGGTAAGCTGATTGCTGTCTTCTATGAGTGCTTTTCTATTTATATAAAGTTTTCACTTCTGTTTTAAAGGAAGCATTGTATTTGCATCAGCTCCCCTTATGCAGTCTGCTCTGGGCCTTACTTCTTCATTTCCGTGTCTATAGCTTCCAATGCCATAGTTATGGAAGCCATATCAGCCCCTAAGAAGGAAATTAAGCACTGAGTGTTAGGACGTCTATGTGGCAAACCATCTACATATTGTTGTATTTCCATGACCTGACTACCTTTAGAACAGTTAGACTTTGTGCAGCGTGAGGAGGGCCTGAGGATGCTCTGGAACTTCTGTAGGCAGCATTGGTGCGGGGTGGGTACAGCCTGTGCTCCTTGTCACAAGGGAAAAGGATGTGCTGCTGCATTCAGGCTCCAGCACTCTTCATTGTGGATTGTTTTAACTGGTGGAATCTCCTGTATTTGCATTGTCATTTATCTTCAGTACAGTGTAGATAACCTACTCAAACTATCGAAGGTAGGTGTAAATCTGTGAGTGTTTTGGCATAAGAATGATTGAAAATCATTTAATTATGCTGTTTGAAACAGTCTTCACAGCAAAAGCCTCCTTGCAATCAGCACACAGTAGAAATACTTTCCTCTGAAATTAGTATCCTTAAATGCAGGATATAAAAATCAGTGTCAAGCAATTATTAACATGGAATCTATTATACCACTAAGCCTCTCAGAGACAGTTCTGCTGCATCAGAGAAATCAGGAATTTCTTATGAGGAAAGATAAAGTTCACAAAACAGAGAATGTTTGATCTTGGGTTATATTGATCTTCAGTGACATTAGATAGTTTCCATCAGCTTTTCCAGTTTTTAGGGTGCAGCCCGAGAGTATATCAGAAGTTTGGTTACAATCAATTCACTGCTTCTAATTTTTTCCCAGGACCAAATATTTCATCTGTAACCCAAAGTAAGAGTCTCATTTTGATAGCAAAACAGAATCCTGTGTGATGGGGCTAGAGTACTAATACACTTGTCTACACATACCCACATCAGTCTGCAAAATAAATATTGTTTTACATGGGGGCTTTTTGTAGATAATATTGGCCTTTCACTTTTACCTTTTTATTTCCTTGTGTGCCTGAAATTATCAATGACATATCAAAAGCCTGTTTCCTTTCTTATTAGTAGAAAAGCAACAAGAGAGTGTAATTAAGGATCTGTAGCCTGGATAATTTTCCTTTCAAGTAGGAGCAGCTTACAACAGTGAACTAATTCTCCCAGTATGGACTGCAGATGAGTGATAATCAAGCAAGGAGTTAGTTATAAAGACAGCTAAGCTATGTTTCCATGCAGAGCTTAGTCAGTCTAAGAGATCATTGCCACCAAACCAGCAGTGTCCCCTGCTCCACATGTATTTTAGTTCCATTTTACAGCTCCACTTCTCCTTTCCACAAGCTCCAGCACTCTGTAAAGCTTTCCTGAAGCTGATTCAATACACAGTGCAGAAAAAAACCCTTTATTTTTGTTCATCTTTTTGTTTGTTTTTCTGTATTGTCCTTTTGCAAGGTAAGTGAATTGGATTAGCTCACAGTGGAGTACACAACTGATGCAAAGTAAGCAGCAGCAGCGGCATGTGGTCAGGAGTGGGAAGGAAAAATGAGGAAAGAGAGAGAGTGGAGTGCCATCACCATTCATTGGCTGGGATGAGCAGAGGGATCTACTCACCCTGTCCCAGGGAACCTTCTTCTTAAAGTTATGTTGAGGCCATGTAAGGCATGCAAAATGGAAACTGAACACTACTTCTTACCAAAACCTCTATCACACTATCCCAAAAAGAGGGAGAAAAGGCTAGATTAAGTGGGAGGGTCAAATACAATTATAAAAGGGCCGTCTTTGGGCTTCTTTGTGAGTGGAGCTTTTTTGGAGGAGTATGCTGGGGTTTTTTAACATATGAAGACTAGTAAAAATTAGACAAAGAAAATTTTAGAGGCTGTCATGTTTTCAGTACTTTGCTATTGCATTGATTTTACGGTGTCACAGTTTGGACAAACTTAGGAGGAAGACTCGAAGAGTCTCCTCTGCAAAAGATAGGGTTCTAAAACTCCCTTCCCCCCCCACCACCTTAGGGAATTTCTCAGAGGAAAGTGAAATAAACCTGTTGATTGAACAAACCAGGGTTCTGGGGGGTGCAACACAGGCACTAGGAGAAGGGAAGAAAAACAAAAAAAATGAATAAACCTCTCATGGTGGAGGAAACCTGGATGAATTCAGAGTCCTTTCTCCTGAGTGTGCCTCTGCTCTGTCCTGAAGCTAGGGTACGGTGTAGACCCCTCTCCGGGCCTAGGGTGTAGGCCTCCCAGTGATGGTATGTAGAACTGACTTTGGGAGAAAAAACCACAGTCCAAGGCTAAGAGACTAGCCGAAAAAAAAGAAAAAGAAAAACCAGAAAGAAAAGTCCTCAACTCTCTGTCTCTCTTGAGAAAACACAGGGCCAAGAGCTAGCAGAAAAAAAAGAAAGTAAAAGTGCTCTCTCTATCTCTCTCCTGAGAATGACAAAGCCGAGAGAGCTGGCTGCTAGAGGAAAAAAAGTAAAAGTGTCCCCTTCGCCTTCAGCCACCGAAAAGCGGCGGCTGCAGCAAGAATTCTCTCCTGAGAATGGCAAAGCCGAGAGCGCTGGCTAGAGCGAAAAAAAGTAAAAGGTCCCTTCCGAACTCCACTGCCGAAGCAGCAGCCAAACAGCACCAGCTAGTGATAAGCCAGGAATGTAAATGTCCTTGAAGAAGTTCAAAACACAGCGCCTGGCTTCTCAACTCAGCTTAAAGGCACAGAGGTAATATTTTGCATTAAGCAGGCGATTGGGATATATAGCATTATAAAGTCACCCCAAGACATACTGGAATCTGAGAAACTAGATAGATTCTTCAGGCATTATGGTAACTTTCAATAGTAGTTAAAATAATGAGTTAAATAATAACAACAACTGTTAAATAATGTGTTTATCTGAGAAGTAATATGACACCCTGATAGTGACCTCAGAAAGTCAAAAACTCCAGTGGTTCAGACTCCTCCTTAGAGCAGTTCTGTACAAGTGAACAGAATCAGGACAGGATAGGTTTTGCCCTCTCATTCAAAGTGTGCTGAATAATACAAAGTATGTGATATGTTGTGCCAGATCAGTGTAGGATGCAATGCCATAGGATGCCACCAAATATAAATCAGCACAGCTGGGTTTCATCTCAATTTGTACCCCTGTACGATTCAATTTCCCAGCAGTTAATGAACAGATAACTGCCATATTTTGAACACTTTGAAGAATTTTAAATATTTCAGCTTTTATTCTCCTACCAGAAAAGAAATCACACTGCTAGGACAACAGAATTTTTGTTTGTCTTAAAAGACTTTGTCTAAAAAAAGAAAAAGAAACTAATGTATATCTTAGTTGTAGTGGGTTTATACTTAAATATTGTACAAAAATATATTTGTTTTGTGGAAATGTAGCTCCTGGGTCTCAAAACATATTGAAAAAAAATTGGTTTTCCAACACAAGGTTGCCTTATTTCATACCTTATTTGCACTATCAGACTTAAATTAGGCTTGTTTATGTGCTTTAATTTTGTTCAGTCTATGAAGTAGCTGAGTAATAGTTTGTTGGCACTGAATTTCCATACCAGTATGAAAAACACCAAAGTGTGCTCAAGCAACTTTTATAGAGCATATGCTGCTTTAATTATTCTTTTCCTGTGCCAGGAGCTTACCACATTCACACCACTATATGAATGTATGTTTTTAGTGCCAGTTAATGGATACATATCCTCCTTTAAAGTAAAAGAGCTCTTCATTCCCCTATTCAATTTGCTCATGAAACTCCAGGGAGTGGGGCGGGGAAGTTTCTTAGTTCTGCTTGCCCTGCCAGGAGAACAGTATGAGCTCTTATTGAAGTACTCAAGCCTAATCCAAACACTGGATGTTCCCCCGGTGAATCCTGAGAAAATATTGCTGTCTCATATGTAGGGGTATCAAAAGCACACACCTCTTCACAAAGCCTGTGAGCCATGGGTTTACTAGGCTTACTGCTGAACCATCTCATGCCTTAGACACTTAGGTACCACATAGGTACACACACACACAACAGGTCTACAGTAGCTGAGGTGGGTCCTGGAACAAATAGTGCCAGATTGTGAGAAAGTGGTAAGGAAGAAAAAAAGAAAATAGCCACAGAGCACTCTTTTGACTTCCTTGCCTTCCCTCACACACATCAGTATTGATGCAACTCTGGAAGATGAAGAAATGGGAAATACTTACCCGCCTATTCCTATCTTTTTCTCTAATCTGGCTCACAAACAAAAATGTTGAAAATCTAGTTTCCAAGGGTGTCGAATAGAAGACATCAAGATGTATTAGCTTGAATTAGTTAGAGGACTGAATCTGAAGTATTTAGAGAACATTAAACGGTCATGTGGGCAGCCTCAGAAATATAGTGGCAATATTTCACTTAGTTCACTTCAAAAGATGCTCACATGAGGATTCAATGCACTTTAGCTGATACACTTTAAATTCAGACCTCAAATTAATTTGACTACCAGGTAGACAAGTCCTTAATTGGCCATAAAATCCTTTAAACCATCTTTATTTTCTGAAATGGTTGTGGTACTGCACAAAAGGTGACAATGGGCCTCAGAAGCATGGACAGCACAGTCTGAGGAGTTCTCCATCAGACAGAACTGAGCAGATTGCCCACAGCATATTCAGGATTGATTAGGTTGGTGCAACACATCTTGCTACCCAGGCTCCCACAAACACCTGCTGCTGTGAGCAGGTAGGGATACCTCACCATTGCAGGCTCACACTTTTGTAAGAAAGGTGCATGGTTGTGTCCTGCTATCTTCAGCTAGCCTCGTGTTCTTCCTGAAGACCTTTCTGTCTGGAATACCCTCAGTGCTGTTTCACACCTCAACTGCCCTCGGATCTCCACAGATCCTCCTGCAGTCTTTAGCCCTGGAACTCAGCTATTTCAGGCTTTCTCTCATGAACTCTGACCCGTCCGTGGAGCCCCAGTGTGTGCTGCCTCTCAGAGGAATCTCTGTGTCCTCAGGCCTTCACACACTTACTTGATAGATGAGTATTTAACATACTTTACAAAGTGTTTAAAAAAATGGCAAACGACAGATAAAATGTTGAAAATAACATGCTACTTCAACAGTTTGTGCTTCATCAGCTTTTTGTTTCAACACTTTACACTCAAAGTGTGAATATGATAGGGTTTATCAAGGGCATTTATCTTTGAGTTATGTTAGCATGGAGGATTGTGATATAAAACATCCATGTTACTCGCGGTTACAACATGCTGAATATTCAAGGCACAATTTGAAAATTTTGTTAAACCCTGTTTACTTTTGTGGTCTTTTTTTAACCAAGGCTGCATTGTGAACATTTGTAGAATCAGCCAGCAACCAAAGGTCCTTCCTTCTTCTAAAATAAATAGCAATGCTAACTGACTGATTTCAGAAGTCTTGGTGACTGCCAAGTATGAAACTGTGTTATGCAGAAAAGCCGAAAGGTAGAAAAGCTGAAAGAAGAACCAGAGTCAGTGATTCAAAGTATGACAGCTGGATTGGATATTTTCAGCACACTATTTAGTCAGTGCAAAACCTTTTTTGGTGAATTATTAGTAGAATTTTTATCACAGTAGTATCAGACAAAATTCTGTTTTCCATCACTGCAGGCATCGAGAATGCAGAAGATTCAAATACTTTGCCAAACAAAATGCTACAAAAATATCCAATTTTTAATATTTTATTTAACCAGTTTGTCACTTATTTCTTATCATTTATAAATATCACAAGAATGGTCCATAAACAATGTACACATTATGTTTGCTATTAATATATATTATTAGTGTGTATATATATAATAATATACCATTATTACTATTATACACTATTAATCCAGTGTACAGAGCCATCTGAATCTGTTTTTATTGCAGCTACCACAAGTGCATAATTATAATTTCTACCTGGCAGTGCATTAGAAGATGCAATAATCTCTGACAGGAATCCATACTGTTACTGAGAACACCTTTACTTGTTCACAAGAAAGTTTCTTCAGAAATTTTAGATAAAAGTGAATTGTTCCTCCCAACACAATTACACCTGTCCGTCTCTTTCAGTGCCTAGTAGGAAAAACTTTGATCACACCTTCAGAATGGTGCAGGAAGACAGAGGATGTGGTAGAAGTGGCCCAAGGAAATAAAGAACTTGAAAGCACTGTGAGTTTCCTCCGGGACACTTTTATTTGCCTAAGAAAACTAATACATGAAAACTGATTTTTCTAAAGGCTGTTGCTTGATTTAACACTTATATTTATTTGACCATAATGCTAGTAATTTGTCTGGCATAGCTGAACTAATTTGTGAGCTTTTCAAGTCTTTAAAATGTCTATTTGCACCAATATGCTTTCTTTCAGATGCAAAGCCATCTTTTTTTACACTGCTGTGCTCCCTAATATTGAACAACAGTGGCATATTCCAGGGATCATATTTTCAGGGTGCATTATCAAAGGTATTGTTAATAATTTTGCCGGGCTCCACCATCTTCCTACAAGTTATTGTTATAAACACATAACGCAAATGAGATTATCTGGATGAGGTGATTCAAGTTCACACAGTGCTGTTCAGACACCACATTTTGCTGAGTTCTTTGTAACATCTGTGAGCAGAAACAAAGCTTTACAAGTTGCTGTGAGCAGTGGGAGCTCAGACATGTATCCATGGGGAAAGAAAAGGAAAGACAGGAATATTGTTGTTTTCAGAATACGTCAAGTTTGTAGGCTTTCGATTCAAAACAGATTACAGGATGTGGAGAAAGTAGGATGTTACGGAAAAATTACACATTGCAAACAGGGCCAGGATGGTTGAAACTGTGCTGGGAATGGGATAAAAAATCCCTGTGAGCCTGATTTTCAGCTGGTCTCCAAGAAGACTTTCAATATACAGTTGTTTATCAGGTATATACTACTGAAACAAAACACTTTGAACATGAATATGGTTTTAAGGGCTTTGGACAGATATCATTCGAAAAAAAACAAACAAAAAACCTCCATCAATGTAATATATTTGCAAACCCTTTTCAAAAAAAAAAGAACCTGATTTTTCAAACACAGTATCTGAGCACAGAATATCACCCAGTTGTATAAACAGATATTTTAGTACACTGCAGCAAACATATATTTTTAAGACCTAAGGTATAATGTAACTTCTGTGGAACCATATGGGTAATTACTTCATACAACAGCTTGTGATACGCTTCTTGCCCTTAAAAGTTAAAAAGGGCAAACTTTTCCATGCAAAGGCTTTAATTTGAGATTCTGTGTTTCTTCTGCAATCACCTTGAGAAGAGCAAGGAACTGCAATCTCTAGATTACTTTTAATTGCTTATCAGCTATTACAGAAGAAAAATATGCAATAACTGACTTTGGTCTTGCCAGGGGAAAAAAAATTACTAATTATGTAATATATAAATTGTACTGGACCTGGATAGAGTCAATTTTCTTCAGAGCAGCTCACATGGGACTTAGTTTCAGAGTTTTGACCAAAACAATTTTGACAGAACACAAATGTTCTGGCTTTTGCTGATCAGTTGCTTGCACAGGATCAGGCCCTTCTCTGTTTCCCCAAGTGAATAGACTGGAATGCTCTGCAAAAGGCTGGGAGGGGACACAACCGGGCAGATCACCCAAACTAATCAAAGAGATGCTGCATACCATGTAACACCATGCTCAGCAACGAAAGGGGAAACAGAAAGGCTTAGGAGGCTTAACCATGTTTTGCTCAGGAACTGGCTGGGCATCAGTCTATTCATGAGAGGTGGCGAGTGAGTGATTGACTTTGCATTACTTGCTTTGCTTTCTTCTCTCTTCTTCCACTTATTCTTCATTTATTTTACATTACTATTACTATTACTAGTAGTAGTAGTAGAAGTAATGATAATGATAATTGTAATGATAATTGTAATGATAATAATAATAGTTTATGTTGTTGTTTTTATCTTGACTCCCCAAGTATTCTTGCTTTTATTTTCCATTTCCTCTTTCCCCCATTGGGAGAAAGGGACTGGGGGGAGGGAATATACAATCAGCTCTGTGGTGTTTAGTTGACTGCTGGGGTGAACCAACAGCTTATATATATATATAGACATAAATCTACGAAGTTTTCGTTAAGGTTCATGTATTTTCTCACAAACACCTGAGTAACAGCTTATCCTCAGAATTCAGCTTCCTGCTCCATCCTTCAATCCCTCTGAATCATCCAAAGAAATGTTTTTGCATCTGTGCAACAGATTAGTGAAATGTTCCATGTTAAATAATGTTTTGCCCTACCTCCTCCCCAGAAAATCTAACATTGCACAAGAGGGGTCAGTAACTTCAAGACAGTAACAGGGGTCTGGAATAAAGGTGAAGTGGGTATGCAATACGCAAATATCATTGCAAAGAACAAAAATTTTTATTATCCTCTAAATGCCTTTTATGATTTCTCTCCTGTGCAGCTGTACATAAGCATCTGAAATGGATCAATCCCTCACCATGTCAAGCTTTCTACAAATATATATCTCCAAAATTATTTCAGCCTTATCAGACATTCCAGTTCAAAACTTGGAGAGGAAAGTAGAGAACAGAGAAGACAAGTGATTTCGGTCACAGGGGTAAGTGACTAATAGAGCTGGGATAGAAGTTCAATTAGCCTGGTGACGTCTTGTCCATTCAACTACCATGAACTACTAGGAGACCTTCCCTTTCTTTAACTCCCAGAGCCCACTTTTACTGGCATTCAGCATCACAAAAGACTGAAGGTCAAGTAACCTCTTCAGGTCAGGAAGCTTGGTATGAAAGACAGAGAGCATAATGTTCTTGTCAGAAATCTCAAACTTTTACTCTGGCGGTTTAGGGAATGGTTGGGTTTTTTTATTATTATTTATTTATTTACTATTGCATTTCTTTTTTATATCAGAAACCTTTGAAAAAAAGCAATTAAAATCATATTGTCTTCATCATTATTTTATGAGATTTCTTTGCATGAAGGGCTATTTAACATTTTGAGTTAACCAGTAAAGAAGAGTGGGCTTTAAAACATTTAAAAATATATTCTGAGGTGTACTAATGGTTGTTACATAAAACATTTGCAATTAAGGAGTCTATGAACAGAATATTTAAGAAAAACCTGCTGCTAACAGCATAAACTATGTAGTTTATTCATTTCCCATCTAAAGTAAAAGGTGACAGACTGCTGTTGGAAACAGTGATGACTTGTTCAGAAAACTAACAAATGTTTCTCTTTAGAAAGCTTCTAGTCTTTCTAAATTTGTGCAGTGACAAAAGACTATAAAAAGTTTGCAATGAATACTTGTCATCAACAAAAGAGTTTAGGAACATTGAATTAAAGTTCAGGCTTCTCTTACTCTCGAGCTCCATATTTGGCAGACCATTTTTATTCTTAGAGAAATGCATAGTGACAGGGGATGAAAATCACATGTTCGGGATGTGCCAAAATTTTTGCATCCAAAATACTTTCTCTGTTGTCTTGTATCTTGACTTTTGTCCTTTCTGTTTAGAAATGCTTCATGGGGCAGAGCTAGAAAAATGGAATTTGCACAATCAAATAGAAAAAATGCTGGGCAGTCAGAGCAGACATGTTGTGAAGCCATGCATCATACTTAAATGATTCTGAATAAATCATCTGTAAAATTACACCTGTCTATTTACAAACAGTTTGTAACAAAAGGAACAAAAAAAATGTTGAAGTCCTGAGACCACTTGACCAAGTTTTTTCATAAAGCAACGAGCATGTTTAAAACAAGCTTACACATTGACTAAGAGCGCCTTAAAGGGCTGTTCTGAAATATTGTAGTTAAGGGAGCATGTCAGTCAGAGTTATACACGTAGATTTGAAATAAAATGAATTGGTTGCAAGAGACTTGCCTGCTCTTGATCTTTGCATTTGTTCTCCATTGAGGTCCTGGAGATCTGCTGCAGTGTATCAAGATGCCTATCAGCTCTATTTAGCTGGCTGGAATGTTCTTCTTACATAGCAGATTTTAGTTTAACTTAGTTATGTTGTAGGGCAAGTATTACACATTTTCCAGAATTTATGTAGCAAATTTCAAAGTAATATTTTATAATTTTAAATAATATGTGAGTTTGAAAGGAGGAAAGTTATTTCCAGTCCTGCAAATGTGTTTCTTTCTGATAAGTGAGTGAGAAGACTGAAATATTGTTAGATGGTGATGGTACAAAGTGGCATACCTCCATGCACAATCTTTGAAAGAATGTGGGGTTTTTTTAATTTGCGTTTCTAAATTTGCAATGGCAGCTTGTGTTGTTTTGGCTAGGGTAAAGTCAGCTTTCTTCATAGTAGCTTGCTTGGGGCTGTGTTTTGGATTTGTGTTGGAAACAGAGATGTTTTCCTTAATTCTGAGCAAGGCCTTTTCTGCATCTCACCCCACCTCACCCCTGAGGAGGCTGGAGATGCACAAGGAGATGGGATGGAACACAGCTGGGACAGCTGTTTCCAGCTGACCAGAGGGATAGTCCAGACAATATGGTGTCATACTCAGCGTATGGAGCTGGGGGAAGAAGTAGGAAGGGAGGGCATTGGAAGTGATGACATTGGTAATCTGTCATGGTTTAACCCCAACCAGCCACCAAGCCCTACACAGCCTCTCACTCACTTTTCCCTCCCCCTCCCCCAGGGGTGTCAGGGAGAGAATTGGAAAGATAAAATCTAGAAAAATCATGGGTTGAGTGATCCAAGGCAGTTTGATAGGAAAAGTAAAAGCCATGCAAACAAGAAAAGCGAAACAAGGAATTAATTCACTGCTTCCCATGGGCAGGCAGGTGTTCAGCCATCCCCAGGAGAGGAGGGCTCCATCACATATAAAGGTTACTTGGGAAGACAAACGTCATCACTCAAAACATCCCCCCTTCCTCCTTCTTCCCTCCACTTTATATACAGAGCATGATGTCATATAGTCTGGAATATCCCTTTGGTCAGACCCGGCTGTGTCTCCTCCCAACCTCCCCTGCACCCCCAGCTTCCTCACCAGTGTGGCAGTACGAAATCAGAAAAGGCCTTGGCTCTGTGTAAGCCCTGCTCAGCAATAACAAAAACATCTCTATATTATCAACCCTGTGTTCAGCAAAATCCAAAACACAGCCCCATACCAGCCACTGTGAAGAAAATTAACTCTACCCCAGCTGAAACCAGCACATCTTCCCAAGTCACCTTTATGTGTGATGGAGCACGGCTTTCCTGGAGATGGCTGGAACACCTGCCTGACCCTGGGAAGCAGTGAATTAATTCCTTGTTTTGCTTTGCTTGCATGCATGGCTTTTGCTTTACCTATCTGTCAGCTCACAAGTTTCTTCTATTTTACTCTGCCAGCTCTCTCCCCCCCTGCTGGTGGGGCAGTGAGTGAGCAGCTGTGTGGCACTGAGCTTCCAACTGGAGTTAAACCACAAGACAGGGATGTGTTCTGAATTTAATATTTCCCCCCTAGTTGTTATGCAGCATGGTTTACATTATTGAACTCTAGGCAGCTGAAGCAAGACTTAAACTGATAATATATATCCCTTCACAAAGGGCAACCACATTCTGTGGATCATATCTGAACAGTGATGGGCCAGATTAAGGGGGAAAAAAAGGCATTAAGCAATGCTTAGAAAACGACTTTGTCAGTGTCCAGCTATTTAAAACTTTTCTGATAGGAATTATTTGAGATGCCTTGGGTCATTCTTAGGCTCACATTACTCTGAAAAGACCCAGTTACATGGTAAGCAGGACCAAAAATAATGAAGGGATGATCATATACCAGTTTTCTAACAGTTGAGGAACCAGTTTTCTCACAGCAAAAGGGAAATATAGCAGAAGGGCCAAAGATAATTCTGTCTGAGGAGAGAGAGAAGTGAAGCCATTCACTTCAGAGGGTAAATACTGAAACTTAGAAGGCTGAGAAGAAAAGCAGTTAGCAGATCCTGATATACCTCAGGGCCTAACACTGTTGCAGGACTTATACTAAATTAACCTGCTATGACATACACTGACATAAGGAATGGGAGAAAGAGCACTGCTGCATGTGAGACACCCTGCCGCAAAGTTCACCATGCCCTTGAGGCCCAGCTACATGGGTCTCCCATCCAACATCCATAGAATACGCATGTTCTGGAAAGAAATTAGTACAAGGTCCTTTCTTTTTTTTCTTTTTTTCCGACTTTTGTATGTGAATCTTTTCCAGAAAAGAGAACATTTCAAAAAGCACAAGTCTAAAAAGGCCTAAATTTTATATAGACAGCCAGTGCCATAGGAACAGAAATGTAGGGCTGGTGAAAATGAGAAGGCATTTTCTTTTTATTTCATATCTACAGTAAATTGATTACATTCCAAGCCCATCCCCATGGAGTGAAGCAGCATTTGTCTGTGTTGTAAAACCTGCAAACATCAGAACTAGGACAAAGAATCCTGCAAGTGATGCATGGTATCCTAATCTATCTGGTACACAACAAGTGTCTTTGAAATTCCCCTATATGAGATTCACCAGAAGGAGAGGTTCTGTGTTTTCACTGTTTAAAACCCACTAGGGGGGGAGAAAAGGCTCCGCTTGCCAAATGCAACTCTACTAAAAGCATAAAAAAAGATAATACAGTTAATTCAAATACAGTAGATGTCTAGTACAGTATGTCTGAAGAATGAAAAAGATCCCAAAGGATACTATTCCCCTTCATTTGTGTCAAGAAGTGAAGTTAAATCATTTTTTCAGAGAATGAGGTTATCCATTGGTTTTGTCCATTTCTCATGTTTTCATCACAGAAAGACAGACAAGAGAGGATGAATAGATCATTCCTACACAGGCCACCTTCTTTTATAAATCCCTGACTTATTATCAGTTAACAAACAGTTGAGCACTAGGTACTTTGGTGCATTTCCATGATTTATTGTAGCATTTTTTTTCATGTATAGTTATGTCTTTTCAATGTATCCAGTGGGTTTCCTTGGCTTTATATAGAAATTTCCTTTCATCTTCTCCATATAAAAGTTTTTCACTTAATATTCACGTTGTCTCACTTAGTACTAATCTTTTCACATTTCGCTTCAAAAGTGTACAAGGCCAAGTTGGATGAGGGTCTGAACAACTAGGTCTAATGGAAGGTGTCCCTCTCCATGACAGGGACATTGGAAATAAATGATCTTTAAGGTCCCTTCCAAACCAAAGCACTCTATGATTCTGTGAATGCTCAGCATCTTTCAAATTGTTCTAATGTCAAATGTCTCAGTTGTTTCCCTCATATAAAGTAACTGCTTCCGGACCATAGAGTAACATTGTCTAGCAGTGCACAGATTTGATATTTTTGCACTTCGAGAAGTAAAGTTTTTATCACTTTATAGTTTCCTCAGTTCCTGGGAAGCACATCTTTTATTCGCATTCGGAAGGAAACCTCAGCAGTGGTCAAGGTTCCTCTATGCACACAGGATTCTTGCATATTCTTTGACTTCACAGATGCCACATTTCACTTGCCCTTCTTATTTCTTCTTTTTCATGTTGCAGCCACTTCATCTCCTTGGTATTTATTATGAGTCAAAGTTGACCAAACCAATCTTCCAAGGTTAATTATTAATTTTATTCATCAATAATTCAAGCATTTTTTTTCAGCTGTGTGATGTCATCTGTGTTAGTTAAGGACCTTAACTTTAGATTACCTCAAGTCATGTCCTCTGCCTCATTTATCATTCTTACTCTCTAGTTTAAGAATATGATGAAAAGCTGTACTGATTCCATGCTTCCTTATATTACATCAAGCTTTGGACTTGTTTAATTTTTCGTTAATTTTTTTACAATGCTGCGAGAGTCTTCAAACACAGCTTTCATACTTGCAATTATGTTATTTGAATGCCATGTGACTTTGCAGATTTTCACACTATTTCCAATCAAGCTGAAACAAAAGTCAATGAAAAGGACAAACATCATTATTGGCCTTCTTTCTTCAGCAGCCAGCACACAGCATGCATACCCAGTCAGTGCAGCTTCAGTCTGGTTTGAAGTTGCCCTAACTGTCCTCCCCTTTTAGTCTTTAAAATGGCTTCTATCTGCAAATTACTGTGTTCACCATGACTTTCCTGATTTGCATCTCAGCAGAATCTTTTTACCAAGTCAGTTCAACTATTAATGGTAGTAATTTCTTTCATATTTCTTCTTCCCTTCATACATAATTCCAGCAAAACTGACTGTAGAATCAAAATGCTCCTAACATTTTCTTTAGCATCAGATTTTTCCTTAGCCACTGTGGTTATTCTCAGTTTAACCGTTTTGTACATTCTTTCTGTTTTTCATTATTCACAAAATCATAGAATGGGTCAGGTTGGGAGGGACCACAGCGGGTCATCTGGTCCAACCTCCCTTGTCAAGCACAGTCACTCAAGAGCACATGGCACAGGATTGCATCCATACAGTTCTGGAATATCTCCAGTGAGGGAGACTCCACACCCTCTCTGGGCAATCTGTTCCAGTGCTCAGTCACTGAACAGTAAAGCTCTTCCTCGCATTCAGGTGGAATGTCCTGTGCATCAGTTTCTGCCCAGTGCCTCTTGTCCTATTGCTTGGCACCACAGACAAGAGCTGGCTCCATCCTCTTGGCACTCTCCATTTAGATATTTATATGCATTGACGAGGTCCCCTCTCAGTTGTCTCTTCTGGACCCTAAACAGGTCCAAGTCTCTCAGCCTTTCCTCATGAGAGAGATGCTCCAGTCCCTTAATTGTCTTTATTGGAGTGATCCTTGAATGTCAACCGACTCTTTTGGACCCCTCTTAAAGTACAGGCACTTTATAGAGTATTTAATTGTGTCAATATCCCAGTTCAAAGAGATGCCCCATAGTCCTGTCTTGTAGTTATGTCTTCGGCTGCTTGTGCATGCTTGAGGTCTTCGCTTGCTATAGTTTTCCCTTTCCCACATGTTATCTCTTTTGAGACTGGCCTTGTCCCCATCCCCATTCAAATCTAGTTTAAAGTTCTAGATTCCTGATCTCTTTAAATTGAGTTTTCTTTGTTTTTACCAGTCTCATTTTAGAAATGTCTTCATTCCTTATAATGATGTCACCATACTTCCAGCTTTTCCCAGAACTATGATTTCTTTCTGTATCTCAATCTTTGTAAAGCTTATCCAGCTATTTCTGTCCTTATATCTTCTAATAATTTTCTTTCCTGCATTTAGTTTTGCTTCCCTGAATATTTCTTGTCCAGTCTGTAATAAGATTTCTTCATCCACATGAATTAATGGACTGAAAAAATGTCTAAATGGCACCTTGAATGCCTTCCTCATAGAACTTTCCTTTCATCAAAATTGAATTTGGTTTCAACTACAAACAATTTTGGAATCCCAGAGTTGGGACTTTTTTTCACTTTACCCTCTTTCCCACAGGGCTTTCACAAACAATGGCATTTTCTACTCTCCTATTTTTAACAGTGAATGCCTTTACTAATAATAAAGTGCTCTCTCTTCCTTTTAGTGTGGGTAAATGGTGAATTCCATAAAACCTTCTGATGTCTTTAGGAGAAAACCACCTGCAGCCTGTAATCAAACTCTGCATCTCAAGGCAACTCTGAACTTTGCCCTTGACAATACGAGAGAAAGAAATGACTGAGCAGGGATGCAGTACTATTACCAAGAGTTACTTGGGTTTAGTATTTTTGTCAAGCAACTGAATAACCTCTATTTTTAAATAAGTAACAGCCCCTTTTGAGAATTATCAAGTACCTGCACTGACAAATGTTCTTCTCTTTTATTAAAATAAGATCCTAATAATCCATAAGGGACAATAGAAATAATAGCAAGTTACCAATTTGCAAGAATTGCTTTTGTAATATGATGATTTCACCATTAAAATAATTATGTTTTTTAAATGATTAGCCCTCACAGTCACTATTTAAAAGTAAACTGTGTCTACTGTTCTTGAATTTCTGATCAGTTTTGTCTCATGTAATGGGTGGGTTGCTATCAGATGTTTGGCAGACTACAACACAAATTAAGTTTTTTAGTCTATGGAAATATCCATTAACCATACACATTTCCAAACTTCAAAATGCATGCTTGAAAATTACGGTTGATTAGACTCCTTTTTGTGAATTGCAGAACAAAAGCTGAAAATCCTGCTCTGCTTTTCATTTATTATATCAAACAATGATGCAATTCCACCATTGTATAGCATAAAAGGTGTGTTCATGTTTGAAGAACACAGTGTCCATAAGGTTTAATCTGCAGACTTATGTTGAGAGGTTTGTAAATCGATTGTTCACTAGATGCTGTAACTCTTGTTGATTGAAGATAAATGGCTGAATTCCAAGAGAATACAACACAAAGAAAACCATTAGCCCTGACAATTCATAAACAAAGTAAAGAATCTTATTCATTCTTTGTTCTCGTAAAATAGTACCCAGGTTTCAAACAGTAAAAAGGAAGCTCACTAAATCATTGCAATTATTTAGTCAAATTGAGTTTGTTTATGAACAAATGTACCAAAAGCAAAAAGGTTGTTTTCTTTATAAGAAGTAAAAAGAAGTAGAAGAGGTGGGAGAAAACTTCATCGTAATCCCAACAGCTATGTTAATAGCTACAGCTTTGTTTTCCGCCTTTTTTCTTTTATTATCTCACTCTTGCTGACCTATTTCTTCACTGAAAAAAGAGTGTCTGAAGCACATTGAATGCTTCTAGGTCAGAGGTTCCCAGCGTCTGTGCACCATGGTGACAGTCTCAGGAGATTTTCAACCAGTAAGACTATTCACAAATCTCTCGTGAAAACCCTCAGGTTACCAGAGGCTAGGAGGGTTTGGGCTTGGTGTGGGGTTTATTTTGCACAATATGCATTTGTCTTCAGCCTTTGTGAATTTCCGATTCCCTGGATCACTTGGCTGCCTAGTTCCAGAAATTAAAATATATTTTACTTTTCTTTCTGTGACATTAAAAATGCATTGCAATGAATAATATAGTAGGGCTGTGTATAAAACTAAAGCTTCTGCATTCCTTTTAAATGTTTGTTCTTTAACAGAGATTCTCTGAGGGAAACTTATTGAAAGGATGAACAGTAATTTAATTTTTTATCATAAGCATTAGTGGGAAAAAAAGGACAAAAGTACTTTGCAGGGCTGAAGAAAGGGAAAATATATTTATCATGGGAAAATACTGCATCCAGGCTGAATCTCTGGCAGTGCACATTCTTCTTCTGTTCAAAGACTGGCAATAAGGAGATTAATATTTAGAGTCTAGAAACATTTCCTATTTATGTTGTAAGCAGCAAGTACTAAAGTAACTTACCATGAAAGTGTGCTTTAAAAAAGTGTATAGTCAATAGATGAAAGCAAAGCTTTTGTGAGAAATCATTTTTAAATTCTGAAAAGAAATTCAGTAACTACTGGTTTTCCCCAACAATATTCTGGAGGAATGTTAAAAGTAGTAGCAGGTCAAATCATCAACTCATACATATCAGTATTTCTGATACAAGGAAGAACTGCACTTTTGGAATACATCCAATGAAAAATGTTCCAGGAATTTGTCAAATGTTCACAGATTTGAAATATCATGCCACATTGCTGCAATTTCATGGAGAAAAAATAAATGCTGCTGTAAGATGCAGTAATTATTGAAATTAAGACATGTATAGAACTCTTCAGTTCAGGTACCATTTGTGACGTTCTTATGCACAACTTTTTCTGATAGCAGTATGAACTCCTACATAACAAGGAATAGATCTTTGTAAACCAACAAATGGCAGGAAAGAAAGACAAAAGCAGTGATGTTCTTCCCCCTTTCCAAAAGAAAATATCAGCTGATAAACTGAAGTCTAAAATTACAGCAGTAAACCTATTAAGTATTTAATTTTCCTTGCAGATACCTCATGAATTGACATCCTTTATACAAGCCAACAGTTTGGTTTCTGTAGGTCAGATGGATTTGTTGCAGCACACACTTCCATTCCATTTCTGCATCACCAGTGCTATCCATCTTTGTAATGTCTTGCATAAAACATAGATAAGATTTTTCCTTAGGGCAATCTCAGACCAAGCCCAAAGATGCTTTGAGGTTTTGCTGAGCTATACAGAATATCCACCAATAATACTGTAGTACCATAAATTGGGAATAAAATAATGGAGTTTCAGGAGTACCTGTTTAAAAATCCCATCCGTAATAGTGACTTACAAGTGACTGTTGTGTATCAGTTTCTCTCAGTTTCTCCCACATCTCTTTCTCTCTCTCTCTGTCTCTCTCACTCTCTCTCCCTCCCTCCCTCTCTCTCTCTCTCTCACACAACACACAGAGACATGAATAAGAGAAAAATAATTTTCCTGTTAGAAATTAAAGTAATTATTTTGCCTGACACTCTATCTCAAAAACATGACTATTCTCTAGCAATTTGCCAAATCTTGATAGTGCTAAAATAATATATTTCACATATTATCCCAAGACCGAGAAGGCAACAGAGTCCCAGAAGAAGTTCTTCACGTAGAGGCCTTGACACAAGAATACTATCTCATAAGACGGGAATTCCTATTTGAACTGCTACCAAAACCCAGGTTAATCTATATCAAAAGTGTCATTTTCAAGATGAATATGCTGTTACAAAGCGTTAATATTTTTATTTTTGTCCTTGGTATTATTCTAATTAAAACTATCTCACTGTTAGAGGAGAAATGGTATAATGAAAATTGTATAATATTCAAAGGCAGAAAGTATCAATATTTAGTGCATGCCTTTTGTTACTCTTCCCACAGCAAGTCACATATATAGCAAGGGTGTAAAAAATGACAGTGACCCCACCAAACTTATAGCATTCTGCACATCAGTTTACCAGGTCTGCACAAGCTGCAGGGTAAAAACAGCATGACTAAGTCAGTCATGGAAAATGCTTTACTATCAAGGCTGCCTAGTCCATCCATGATATGAGGATGCAAAGGAATGGGAAATTGGTAGGGCAAACCTAGTTATGCATAACTAGGGGTGAATACAGACTTCAGAACACCAAAACATTCTACATAGCACATGGCTATGTGAACAGTTATATTACTGACTTTATTTTGAAGATTGTCAGCTTGTAATTTCGATTATTAAAACCTTGGTTTGAGGGAGCAATGGGAAGGCCAGGGTTTGCTGCTGCTCTTTCTCAGAAGAAGGGCTGTGCTCAAAAAAAAAGGGTTTGGTTTTAAACATCTCTTTGTCTAATGCAATCTAATTTAACCACTGAGTCAAAGCTTAATACAGAAAGATCTTGATCCTGAAACCACTGGTATGGTTACATATGTCCTCTGTGCACATGTGTGTTCTATTTATGTATGCATACATTTAGTCATGAGTTTTGTGGGCACAAGCCAAAACCAATCAAAAGTACAGTGTATATTCTACTGATTATGTTCAATACCATGGGACTAAGCAGAACAGCAGAAGTAGGAAATCTCATGGAAAACTTATTTTCATGCCACTGAACTGAACAAGTCTTCTGGAAGAAAAAGAAGCCCAACAAAAGAAACAACTTTACAGTTTTTATTCTTTCTTAAGATAAAAAGTGAAATCAATTTGGGAAGTGAAAGTACAGGTCACAGGGAGAACAGGTGAGAAGCAAAGAAACAGATGGAGTAGTTGCATAGAGAAATGTCAGGTAAGCC
This sequence comes from Ptilonorhynchus violaceus, assembly GCA_013397565.1. Taxonomy (NCBI): domain Eukaryota; kingdom Metazoa; phylum Chordata; class Aves; order Passeriformes; family Ptilonorhynchidae; genus Ptilonorhynchus; species Ptilonorhynchus violaceus. The sequence continues at coordinate 196,862 of VZRJ01001755.1, forward strand.
TATTTTGCCAAAGCACTTGAAAGCACTTTGAAAAGTAACAATGTTCTCCAGGGATTCCTGATGGAGAAATCTCATATTCTGTAATTTGCACTGAAGGCTCTCAAATACAAGCAGCATCTTGAAATGTCACCTTTTCTCATCTCTAATCTCTCCAGTGGATTGTCCAGCTAAGCACCTGGGGATCTCACAGCAACTAAGCTGTTAAACTTTTTGCACCTGAAAGAGTAAACCTTGTCACCTTGGACAGGATTTTCTTTATGAGCATCCAGTATCCTATGGATTGGAGTCAGGACTTTTATGTTATTACCACCCAAAATGCGAAACCCAAGTGTTAAAATTCTGTAATGAAGACATGCAGCAGGGAAAGTAAGCACCTCCAGAAGGGTGAGGAGTACAGGCAGGTAGTGTTGTTTTACAGGTTCAGAACTTGCAAATTGTCTCACCTCTAACACTCTGACCTTGGGTAAGCAGCCTGACTTGCCTGCCATTTCTGCTTTGTCGTCTCTAAATAAGGAATTAGCGTACTTTGGTGCCAAAGAGTTTTTAGCATGGGCAATAAATGTATACACACAGTTTTGAGGATATTATTTTTGTAGATAATAATTTTGATATTTTGATATTGCAAGCTGTAGTTTTATTTTCCTCCTTAGGTACATGCTGAGGACTACTCTGTACATCAGGAATCCTGAACAGAGTCAAAATAGAGCAAGACTGTTTCGGAGATAACTCAGTTTTGAGGGCAATATGGAAAAGGGCTATAGACCTGTGAAAAGTGATGTGTGAAAGAGGTAGGTAACGAATGATTAGGAATTAAGTGTAAAAGAAGAATAAGGCATCATCCCATTAAATGGTGGAATACAACACACTACTCCAAAATGCTGTGAAAATCAAAGGTAGAAAAGAATTTGAAAACAAATTGTATTAAAGAGAGGCAGGAACTATAAAGAATTCAGTCATTTGCTTAGGCATAGCATAAACTGCTGACTGCCTCAAAATGAGATTATGCTGTGAGGAGAAAGCCTGCCTTACACTTATGTTCTTTCTTAAAATTTTTTTGCTCTGCCCCTGCCAGGTGGACATGTGATCCTTTGCAAGGTGACTCTTGGCTCTGATCTTGTTGAGCCATTCTTATATTCTCACACTGCAGTATTAGTTCCCACTGGAAATGAGAACCACAGCACTTTTCCTCTTTCCACTTTATAGTAGAGGGAAGAAAAAATAATAGAAAGAAAGGACATGACTGCTTGTGATTGCAGTCCTCAAGCCAGCTCAACAATGCTTCTGGGAAAGCAAGAATGGGATGGGTGATGGATGAGAGACTGGTGCAGAGGAGGAAGTCCCTGCAGACTCTGCATGCATGAGGAGGAAGTAACACAAAACTGGACCCATTATCTGGGTAAGCCATCATCCGGGTAAGCCATTGAGCAGAGGCCCACATTATGGTCTAGCCCTTTAATAACACCCTAATACCCTGTAAACAAAACTCAATGTTGCTTGAGTCCATTTAGTCACATGGAAAAATAAGCCTGTAGTCCCTGGTTGATAAAATAGAGTAGTTAGCTAAAAGTGAAGTTAGCTTTAGAGAACAAGATAAAAAAACGTACCACTGCAGTGGGAACCCTGACTAGAAATCATCACTAGAAATGTCCATGCTGCCTACAAGCTGTCTTTTAGCTCTGATCACAAGGGTTCTTTTTCAACATGATAAGAACAGCACGAGGAAGGAAAATCATAATGCAGGTTCTTGTTCTATTAATTTTTTTTTTTGAGCAGAGGCCCGATGCCTGCAGTGTTTCACAAGCACTAAAGGTACTAAATATTTTTAATAGAACTCAGAACTTTACTGCAGAAGAAAGCTTTTTCCCATATGAAATCTACATTGAATGGAAACCTTTAAAAGTCTAGGAACACCTAGATAAAAAGTATCTGAATCTTTTTCTCACTTGTTCTATAACACACTTTCTCTGACTTCCCAAAATGATACTTTGACTGTGGTTGTGGTTTTTTTTCTTTTTATGGATCGTGCTATGCTTTAATGCAGGTAACAAAATTTCACGTATTGCATTATACCTCTTATTTTCTCTGGCTGTTTTCTCTGATTTACGTAAAAGGGGCAGAGTAACATGGTTAAACTGCTCGGTAGGTCACTGTTAAGCAGTAAAGTGACTGAATTCAAATCCTGGAATAAGTTCCAGATGGCTGCTGCTTTTAAGTTCGGCAAAGAGCTGCGGCAGTGTCGGGTTCATCATCCCTTTGTTGGGAGGCATCAGCAGCGCTGATCAACAGCGTCACCTCCTGCCCGAGGAGCAGCACGACACCGAGGGGAGCCAAAATTCGCTGTCTTTACTGCCTGGTTCAGTTTAGGGAAAAAAAACATATGTTAAATTTACATTTTAAGTATTCTTCTTAGCTATATGTGACATTAACTTCTCACGCTTTTGCCGGCAGCAAATGAAATGGTGCAGAAATCTGATGTACCTAGAGAAACTCCCGAACTGCTTTTAAAAAGTTATTATCATATATTTAAGCACCTCCAAAGTAAGGAAATAAGTGGCAAATAATGCTACCCTTATGTCAATAGCTACTATACACACACACACACACACACACACACACATATGTATATGTAGTTGAATGTCTAACAAGGCTTTAAAAATACGCTGCAGACAGAGAAGGCTGAAACAAAAATATTCTTTATTTCAAAATCCTCCTTAAATTCTGTGAAATTAATACAGACAAGAATGACATATGTATGAGACTGAAGGATCCCAACTAAAATTCGGTGCCAAACGTTTCACTGCTTTCTCTGGAGTATGAAAGTTCAAAGAACACCACAGTCTGGTAACCACCAAGCAGAACCTTCCACTGGCAATGTTGTTTATACCTGCATATTGAAATTCAGTCATAAAATTGGTTCATATGTATTTCTCTGGTAGAGGCATTAGTGTGCATTGAATGACTTATGTCTTTTGAAATCTGTCACATACTGCATTCAGCTCTCACCATAAATTCCCTAGAATAAAGTGGATAATGTTACTGTTTCTCAGCTCTCCCCTTACATTAACTGAAGCATTTCTTATACTCATTGCCACTGTTTTCTGGCTTTCAATAGCAGCATTAATAGAAGCGGAGGTGTATTATCTTATCAGGACTTTATATTTTCAAATATCCAGGATGCTCTCACATTGTCTGCTTCCCACATAAAAGCTGACTTGAAAAAGAGAGACTTTTCTCCCCAGAATCAATATCTGAACAAGAGCTATCCAGCACAAACATCTATAGTCTAGACATTAAAGCAAACCTTTCAGCAGCACATCCTGATTTCTGCTATGTAGCATGACCAAGGCAGTTTATTAAAGCATCTTTTTCAGTCTCGAAGTTAATGCTTTGTACCATGAATCCCAGACACTGGAGGCTCTTTTCCTGCAAGAAAATACATACAGCAAAGGATCAAGCAATCGAGAGGTCTGGATTGAGATAGAAAAACTGCTAATTATCATCTAACAGGACCTGTAATGAGGCACTGCAATGAAGAAACCACAAACCCACCAAAATGAGGGACCAGCAATAACCAGCCCCAGCAAGATGAGAAAAACAGAAAGACCTCCTTACAACTTTTCCTAAAAGCTTTTGCTCTTAGGGAAAATCAAAGTATATGAAACTCCAGAAACAAAAGCAAATACCATCTTCCCCATGTAAAGCCAAATAAAGCCCTTTCCTCTAGTGAAGCCTCTTCTCACAGTGTTCCAGAGGTTGTGTTCCACAGCTGAATTTGGCTCATTTAGCTTAATGTCTTCCCACACACCAGTACCTGCCTCTTCCACCTAAGCATACAAAGGAGATTAGGGTCTTATCAACCAAACGTGCCACAACTTTCAGAACCATATTCCTATGGAGGTGAACAGGGAATATGCTGGTTTGAAATTACTGCTTAAGAGAGTGAAAGATCTCCCAGTATGTTTTCAGAGATTTTCTGATTGTTTGCAGGTTGTGTTCTGTTTTGCTAGACATACAAATTAATACTATGATTTCCAGTCATCCCAGGATTTTTTACACAACAAGTGGCAGCAGAATCTGGCCCCTCATCATTATATTTAATGTCATTTCAGTGCATGGGAAAGACATGCAAGTGAACTATTTAGCATTTTCTTTGCAAGGACAGAGGAGCTAAAGATGGTGATTACAAATCACTCTGGGGCATGCCTATAAACTCCAAGTAATCCATTGAAGGGAGATAATGCTAACATATAATGGGAGCATGGAGATCAGTATTCCCTTTTCACTGTAATACTAGGAAACATCAATATGCATTGCTCTGCTAATACAATGTGTGCTGTTTAGCAAAGTCAGAACAAGGCAAAAAAAGAACAAGATTAGAAACCCACGAAAGCGTGTCCTGTGCACTGATTGGCTGGAAAATGCTTCTGTGCTGTAACTGAGCAGCTAAAATCCAGAGACTTGTTTCATTACTACCAAACCAGAATGTCAAAATCAGAATTTCTCTCTATTGCCTTGCAGCTAATTCTTTGCTAGCACGTAAAGTAATCTTTGCTTCTTGGAATTTTGCAGGCTGTTTTTCCTAGTAATAATTAAGGTCTAGGATGTTACAAAAGCCTGCTAAAAGCCTCCTATCTCCTAAGAAACCTTTTCTCCCTACCAGTCCTCTAATCACCCAAACGAAACACTGCTGCACAAAATACTTGGAGGCGTCTTGCAGCAGGGTAAACATCGCCACCGTTGGGCTGCAGTGGGTTTGTAGGAGCTTTGGCTGTGAAGCAGGCAACGGCTCTTTTGAGACTGCATCCGCAATTTCGGCTACCGTAGCCCAGCACAGCTGTGCAAAAGGCTTCTGCTAGTGCAGAATTTCAACACCTTCAAAGGACAAATCCAAACGTTAATTTTTTTCCTCCTCTTTTGCTGTCCTTAACCAGATATTACATCGGTTAATACCCTCTAATCCTGTTTTTAGTCTGCTAAGTGTCATATGCATTTTCTGTGTCCCCACACTGTTTTTCTGTTCACGTACTCTTATTGGCATTTTTAATGCCCTTCTTATGTTATAATTTCCAGCCTCTTTGTTCTGAGTACCTGATGAATAGTGTTCTATTCTTCTTTCACAGAGAAGGAAACCGTGTCAATATAGCTCCATGAACCATGTGGGAAAATAAGTTTTTATTTGTTTAAGTTCAGCACTTAACAGGAGTCAAGTAGTGTAGAGTTAGGGGAAATTCACATCTTGAAATGTGGATTGAGTCTATAAAACCATTAAAATTTATTTTCCATTGGAGAATTGTGAGGTTAAGCCATTAACTTTGTGAATTTGCAGAGGTTTCCCAGAAGCTTACTCAAATCTAGTGTTTGTATCATGTTAAATCTATTCTACTTATTACCCTAATAGCATGAATGACCACTCATGCAATAGAGAGTGACAAGATTTTCCTAACACTGCCTCTGAAGACTCAGGGTCACTTTGAAACTCCGTAACCTAGAGAAACAACTGTATTAAAACAATATGAGTTTTGTGAAGCTGGTATTCTCTTAGGGACTTTTCCAGTTATTTGGGTTTATGCATAAACAGTCAGACAATCCATAACAACCTTTCAGTGGTAAACATAGGGAAGTTTGTCTTTTTGCGACGCGTGTGTTCTTCTGCTTTTGTATTGTTTAACAAGGGCAATAATAATGAACAAAACAGGCACCCTAAAGGACAGTGATGATGAGTACAGAAACTCTAGATTTCCTATAATTAGTTTAAATATTTAAGAAAAGAACAAGTCTTTAGCACTTTGATTTACTTTTATTACCTTTTGAGGGGGATGCCTGGACACTATATTCACTTCCCATGAAAATTCAAAAACAACCTACTAGTTGTTCCATCCTCCACCATTTGAAGAATGTTGTGTATCAGCAGGGACCCCTCTCTCAGCTGGCCTCCAAAGCAGCAACAAAGAAATACAAGAAAAGTTCTGCACATAATTAGGCCTTGCCATCTGTATTTGAGAGGTACAAGCCTGTTCTAAATTGAAGAGGTTATACAGTTCTTCACATTCAAGTGCTTCATACTAGAGGTCTGAGAGATACAAAAGGAGTCTACGTGCTCAGTCAATGCATTTCTGAGCTGAAATACTTACTTTAGAACTTGTAACAGAGACCTTTTTGTTCTAGAACAAGGGAATGTGAGAAAAGTTGAAAAAAATACTTCATCTCATTTATGTCTTAGAAATCTTATCTTAAATCAAGGTCCTTAGATATGAAAAGGTTTGCTCCAGAGTCTTGTGAGGATGATAGGAGTCTTTTTTTACCCATCTAAAGAACTTTTCTTGAGGACTTGAAACTGTTACCAGCCCAGTTGCAAATTTCTGAGAGAACAGGGGTGTAGGTCAATTGTTTGTCTGATGATCCCATTTATAAAAGGGTGGTGAAAAAAAAATTATATACTTTCAAAAATGTACTTTTTTAAGCCTATCAGTCAAAGTCAATTCTTAATCTTTGAAAGACCCAATTTGTAACTTTACATTACAGTATTTTGGTGAGTTCAGGCTGCAGAATGCTCATCTGAAATTGTCTGAAAGTGTATGTATTTAAAACCGCTCAGGTTGCTAGGGTATTTCAATTACATTTATTTTGAAGTAATTATTTCTTTTCTACAGTAATGCAGAGTGCATAGTTGTACTCTTGCATCCAACTGTGGCTTAATTGCAGCAATCTGTGCTGGTAGCAAAAAGGGAAAGAGAAATTATTGATGGAGTAAAAGGTATTTGCTATGTTGTACCTCCCTCAGCATTTTTCTCAGCAAGGTAGAATTAATGGGGGAATGAGTGACCTCTAAATGTGCCTGAACTCCACTACACTCTGAAAGGATCATTGTCCAGAAGGCTGTTTAAGATAATTTCCTTAAAAGGCCATTGGCAACTGCCTAAAGCCTCTATTGATCCTGTTCCAGCAGGAAATATCTTAACTTCTCAGTCTGAGCAACTAAAGATTTGCAAACTTCTTAGCTGCACATGTGGCCCACACTGCTTAGAAGTAAGAAAAGCAGAGAAAATGTTTCCAGCTAAATATAGGAAAACAAAATCTTGATGATTACAGATATCAGCAAAATGCTTGACAGAATGAAAACCTGCCTTTAAATGGATGGTGGTTGAGAGCACTTAGCCAGTGCCAGTCGGGAACATCTTATGAGTTCATTTCTTGCATATGTTTTGATAAGAAAAAAAAACAGAAAATGACTGAGGCTATTAAAAGATTATCCAGCAGGAGGAGATGAGACGGTCAGTTAAAGAAGATTCCCAAGCACAAAGGAGAGAGGAAATGAGTTATTTAGAAAAGAGGTATTTATACCTGCTGTGGATCTGTCCATAAGGATTATTTAGACTAGGAAAGGGATGAACCTCAGTGTACAGAGAGGAATTATTTTTTTTAAAAGACATTTCTTGTACTTTGGGCATGTCTGACTGCTGCATAATCATAAATAAATTTAGGAATGTAACTGCAGTTTTAGAAATTGAAGTCCAAGATTTTTGCTTCCTTGATATTTTCAGCAGTCCCATTCAGCTGATATGCGACTATTGGTGTTATCTTTGAAGGAGAGAGTCTTTCAGGTTTCGATGCCCCACCAGCCTCTTAGCTGCTGCCTAAGCCTATCATATTTGTGGAGCACGACCCCGCGGTCAAACCGTATACCCACGGTGGGAACGAAGCTTTCTGGCATGAGCAGGTGTACATCTCCCTGTGTCCATCACGGCCAGCTGCGCAATGATGAAGGCCCTTGCGACCAAATGGCCTCTCACCATAGGACATGAAACATCATTTTGCAACACCAACACATCAGAGGCAACTGCGTCTGATCCCCTTCAGATATCCAGGATCCTGTAAGTATCCATCAGAAGAGTTGGTTTCTTGACTCTACACTTTCTCTTTATCTCAAAGACTGTACAGCTGGGATAATATCAAAAGGCACTTTACCCACCCAACATATCCCCCAGGCTTGTAACCACAAGGCCAGGGGGAAACAGTTCAGATAACACAGACCAGATATGTGAAAATACTTTTCCACCTCCTAAGTGGCTTACACACTGTCTACAGGGTGTAACCAAGTGCAAGTCTTCCTCCTTGGTGTTTTCTATGACAAAGGCATGACTGACTCAGCAACCTAACTTCAGGAATGATGGAAAGCTAAGAAACATCAGCACCTCTTGTCTGCTAGGTCATTTCACTTCTCTGTTTTGAACTGTTCTGTTTCTTTCCCTCTACAAAACAAACTTCTCTAGTAGGGACTATCCCTAAAGAGTGTGCAAGTGCAAACTAGTTTGTAAGACTTTGTCTCAAAGCCCAGGAATGATCCTGGGCCATTTTTTTAGCTGCAGTCATAACCTTACTGATTACTCTGATTGGGCTGCTGTGGCTTCTGCTCAGCAGCAAACCACACACAAACAAGGTATGGAAACCCATAAGTCATTTACAAACTCAATGATCATCCAAAGCATGCTGTTTTCACTAACCAGGAGTGTTATAAAGCATAGTAACTTTGAAATATTGAAAAGCTCTCCAGTGTTTGAGGTTGGGGGAAGAGTGATGTTAGTGTTGATGGATCATGAAAAAGCAGATCTTACAACCACATTATTTCAGTTACAATGACTTATCTATATTATGTGCTTTTAGACTAAGATACAGTCTTTGGACCAGACATGGTTTCCTGTAATGACTTCAGACATAAATTTCAGTAGATTATCTCATTTGGAGCTAACAAGAGACAGAGCCTACAGACTCCTTGCTTCCTTGTAGGACTAATGTCTATTATTCATAAACATTTCCATTTTCCTTTCAATAAGGACAGAACATTTTTTTCCTCTAATGACATCAGTAACAAGCCTCCAAAAAACTGACTCAAGGATTCCTAATGCATAAAATAGTCAGGGGTTTATGACCATTTTTAAATTTAGCTTACAGCTTTGGCAGAAGTAAGATGTGCAACAAAACAAAATATACAATAAATAATTATGAATTAAGCTGGAAAAAAAAAGAGGTTTATGCTAGCATTGTTACTAAAAGTAAAAAATTTGCCTACAATATTTACAGTTTAAAAACAGAATTCTGAACCTAAAACTACCTCTAATTTAGATGGATTAATTTTTGAATCTTCAGATCGGTCCCTATTGCTTTGGTTCCATGTGAAAAGCAGCAGGTCTTCTAGTTGTAGTTCAAGTACAGCCAGAAAATTTGCAAAACCTTGGCTTTTGACCAAAAATATCAAAAATTCTGTGCAAGCATATCCTCTGCTAAGCGACTTGCCTAAAATATACTAAATATATACTAAAATACAGAGTAATAGTTGATGTATTCATTATTTATATAAGGTAAAGCAAATCCTACTGCTGGGAATACACCTAGGCAGTTGGAGAGTTAGTTCAAGGTCCTGCTTCAGGGAGCAATTAATTATTTATACAAAGTGGAAACAGGTTTGAAAGAGGCTGAAATAATCTGTTTCCATAATACCTGATAAACTGATACGGTTATCACTTTGGAAATGGAGCATAATTTCAGAATGCAAGCATGTTAACAGTTTGGGATATCTTCTTGAATCATATTACCACACACAAAATCTCATGAAAAATGCCTATTTAAGACTTCAGTGTTATCTATTCCAAACCTAATCCTTTATTTGGCTGGAACTGCAGACCCAACATCTAAAATAAACCAAGCAGGTATGCAAATGCTTCCAACTGGCTCCTAATGGTGACTCATTAACAAGTGGCTAGAAATGTTGGCATAGCTTTTATTCCTAGGAGCTACAAATGCATTTTTAAAGGTGTTTAGGCACCTAAAGACGCAGATAAGAAGCTGGCAAAGTTTTAACCATTAGGCATCTCTCTGCGTCTTTAGGTGCCTAAGTACCCTGAAAAGCTTGGCCCTGAGAGCCATGCTGCAGACTAAGTCAGCCACAGGCCCCCTTCACAGGCTTTTCTGCTGGTTTTATTTATCGTCTTGGACAAAACAATTACCCATATCTTCTTCCAGTTGCCCTGATTCATTTATTTGAAATACTTCATGGATTTTGCATGCATTACATGTATGACTAGCAGTAACAATTTTGTACACATTATGGTTTTGCATTAGTGGCCACTGAGCCACCTGCAATTTCTGGAGACTGGAAACATCAGGTGCTTTTCATATACAGTGATTCACATTCATTTCCACTTGGCTCATAATCCTGGGTTATCCCTCTTGGAATAATACAGTTGATAAGCAACTTCTGAGATATGCCTTCTTGGATAAGAAAGCCCAGCAAATCATCAATTTGCTCCCTATCTCCTGCAACTTTTTCAAACACATAGCCCTTCCCATATTAAGTACCACAAATAAAATATCATCACATATATAAAACATAGAACTGGGAAGACTTGGAATAGAAAGTTCAGGAGGTCACCCAGTTTTTTTGTTTGCTTTATATATTTGACACCTAAAGAAGAAACTAATCTTGTAAGAAAATGATCTTTGGGCAGAAATTAGCGTCTTAGAATGTCTGACATAACTTACAACTTAGGATGATGTGCTTGGTATTTTCTTTGCCCTCTCCTTTCCAGCTTTGCTCTTACTTTGTGGCAGCCAGCATGGTATCAGTCATTCCTGATGAAGATCCAGAGGCTCAAGATTATTCTATATGAAAGTTAACATGGATATTTTGAACTTTCTTTCTTTCCTCTGCCCTTTTCCTTTCTACCAGCAGCAATTCTTTTGCCTCATCTCAGTGTATTGGGTACTGAAGAAAGGATGGCCATATCTATCACTAATGAAACAACAAATTGCATTTTACTGGAGTGCTCTGTTTCACAGAGGATCTCTTAATAAAAATGAACCACAGTTTATAACGTTATGACAGATCAAACATTAACGTCTCTCTCTGCAGATTAAACATCACTTTCAGTGCATGTCACTTCACTTTCCCCTAAGGTTTAGTGGCTTTCAGTACTGATCATGATTGATACCTGTTTATATGCAACATTAAACCCATGCTTTGCCTGTTTCTGGTGAAAGAAACCTACTTCTATTTCAAATGGTAAAACTTATATCAGTGTTTTACCTTATCCACACCATCACTGCTTTCACAGACCTAATGCTACATATAAAGGCCTTGCTTTCTTTCCTCTCTGGACTGTTTAAAATGCAATCATTTCAAAGGCAAAATTCAATGGAATTAATAGCAATTTGAGGCTGTTGCAGATGATGGCCTAGATTAATAGTCCAGTTAAACTTTTAAATGTCTTCAAGCACTTGAGGCACATATGCTTTTTCTTTGACGTTCTCTCAGCTACTCTATTTGCCATATACAGCTGAAGAATTCCTTAAATCCTTCATTAATTTTCAACCTTCACATGTTGTCACAATCCTTTACATGTAATTTCTCTTCTAGAAGGACTGTTGGCTCAGAGGCAGAATCAGCTACCATTTTTAAGGGGGGAAAACATAAAAGTGTCTTTTTTTTATAAAAAATAATGCTTTTCAGTGGTATCATGCCCCAAGGGTGATTTTATACTGAAGACTGAAAGCTGATTTTTTTGTATGCCAGGTGATTGCCATGAGCAACCAGTTCTGGCACATTCATCAGGTAATCTAGATGTTGAAATGGTAGGAGATGCTGGATTTCACATCAAATGTCCAGTGGCTTAGTTCCATATAAAGGACTTGACTGATATGTTGGAAGGCTACACCTGCATTTGTGAATAGTGCAATGAAACCCAGGGAGAAAGTTATGTTGTGTGTGTCTGTGGAGGCAATGAGGACAAACAACGATATCATAACACTTGAAAAGTTGTGCTAGAGAACAGAATTCTCATTTGTTTATGTAAACCACAGCATTTTTCACAAAAGGGACTCAGAGACACTCATCCTGAAATACTCAATTACCTTTATCACCAGCATCTTTCTTCTACAAGGAGAAATTCAGCTCAAAAGGGTCAGAGAATGGAAGTGAATCTGAATAATTTATATACTAAAAAATAAACCAGTGGACTAATCAATCAAATGTGGGGTTTTTTCTCTGGTTTTATTTGATGTTTGGTTTCCTGAGTAATGAGTCAGTTCGCTTAGATAACAAACTGCAAGATGGGATTTACTGACATAAATCCAAAAACGGAAGACTCCAGACTATACTTAAAGCAGTATCAGATGGGCTCTGTCAGAAGTCATCACCCCAGCTGTCTAAATCAGTTTTTTCTTAGAAATTATCAGACTGATGGCAGAGGAAATAGACATAACTCCTACCTTAATTTTTGCCGCATCAACCCTACATCAGAGATCTCTTTGCACAGAAGTGTGAGATTTTCTGTATAGTGTTTGTCACTGATATTTGTCTCACAAGTGACTTTGAGAGAACAGTCAAGCAATAAACCGCACCTCTACTTTGAATTTTCTGCTGAATTTTGTGGTTCTCTGTGTAGTGCACTTTTTATTTTTTTTCTCAACCATCATATATAGAGAAAACCTCTCGATGAATTTTAGGGTGGGTTTGGCTTTCCACTAAGCTGTTGTACCTAAAAACAGTGCATAACGTATTTGACCTTCCTTTGTTCAACAGCAAATTACTACAGAGGATGTCTTGATTTATCTTCTTTAAACATTCATTATTGGACATAATTGCCATATCTCTTATTTTCATTCCCTTGAGCAGCCCATTTTAATCTCATACCATATGGAAGTGATTGCAAGCCATCAACAGCAAAGGAAAACCTGAAGAAGATTTGCATCGAGATAAAATGCATCTGCTCTAAAATTACTAGGGTAATTTCACTGAAGAATGAAATAATTCTGGATTATGTCAATAGCATCAGTGTTTTAGACTGAGGAAGAAGACATTTGCAGTTCTCTCTATGTAAAGATATTGATCAGATAATGACTACATTTGGTGATGGCTAACATGTTCCTTATTTTTGTGCACTGAAATTTGACAGAACAAAATATGTCTGTCAAGCTGCAAATTCCCTTTTATGTTTCACAACATCATTTTGTTTTATATTTTGAATTCAAATATTATTTCTCTAAAGTATTCAAAATATCTACCCTCTTGAGGTCTGAAGCTTAATACATCATTAAATTATAACCACTGTGTCCTGGTTTTGGCTGGGATAGAGTTCTGGGACTGGAATTCTGAGACTCTGGGGAGAACTCTGGAAAAACTACTATTGTGGTTTAACCCCAGCTATCAGCTAAGTTCCATGCAGCCATTCTCTCACATCCTTCTGACTGGTGGTATGAGGAGAAGTGGAAAAAGGCAAAATGAAGGTTGAGATAACCACAGTTTAATAATTAAATAAAAATAATACCCAAGAGAAACCAGTGATGCACAGTAAAATTCCTCATCCCCACATCCCAATGCCCAGCCCATCCCCCAGTAATGATCCATGGCTCCCAGCTAACTCCTTCCAGTTTACATACTGAACATGGTGTGGAACATCCCTTTGGCCAGTCCAAGTCAGCTGTCCTGGCTGTGCTCCTTCACAGTCCCAGTCTCTTGTGCCCCTGCTTGCAGGCAGAGCATAGAAAAGTGAAAAGTCCTTGACTCAGGGTAAGCTCTACTTAAACAACAAGCAGAACATCAGTGTTTTATTAACATTATTCTCATATTTAACCCAAAACACGGCACTGTACCAGCTACTAAGAATAAAATTATCTCTATCCCAGTTCAAGCCAGGACACACAGTAAAGCCCTTAACACTACGTTCTGATGTTATCAGTTCTACTTTACTGGTCTGCATTCCAAAAGTACCATGTGCATTCCAAAAAAAAAAGAATTGATTGGAGGAAGCAGTGTGAAGAAGATGGCAGTAATCTCTTATTACCTTTAAGTTCCCTATGTACATGGAACTGGAAGGAAAATAGGAGTGTCTTGACAGAAATTCTGGTTGACCTTGGACTCACAGTAGATATGCAGACAAATTAAGTTAAACAGTTCACTAAACCTAGTTTTCAGAAATCTGTAGTACCACTTCCTTGAAATACTGTGGCTGTCCTTGTGCTGAGCTCAGTTTCCTCACTTCCCTGCTACCCAAGAATCCCGCCCTGAGAAGAGTCTAGACAGGATTCTGGAAAGCAAAGACCTCAGAGAGTAGTTTCAGAATATCAGACAGCCAAGGACTCAATAGACAAATTTTGTGGCTAGCAGTGAATGCTACAGGGCATAGGTAAAAAGTGAAATAGAAGAGAGCTAGGAACCAAGCCCAAACCTGGAACTCTCGTTATTCACTTCACTTGCAAGCGTGTTCCCTGACCCTGACACACTCCAGACAGCATTCCTCAAGAATGATTTATTTCAGAAGGGACTGCTCCTTAAAATTTGTGACTGGGTGCCAGCTGGTACTTCTTGGCCTTGGGACCAAATGCCATGACAACAGAAAGTGACAAAGAGGTGGAAGAACTCTGAGAGATGATCCAGTCCACCACGACTTAGTAGCTAAAACTACATCTTTGTGTCATGAACTGGCAACCCTGGGGAAAAACACAAACAACAACAACAACAACAAAAAAAAAAACACCAAAAATCTCACAAGGCTGGTCCAGACTATAGCTGTTCTCCAATAACCATATTACACCATTGAACCCTATTTCTTAGTAAGTCAGTTTTCTGAATGCTTGATTGCCCCATTCCATTCCTTTTAGCAGTTTCTTGAGAGCCTTGGAAGTGATCATAACTGCTGATCCTGTGGAATCTAGGGAACCCTACAGGAGACATTTTCATGTATTGCAAATATTTCAATTCATTGTGAAGTAGCTGAATTCCACAGCTCTATAAAATATGGACCTTGTTTACTTCTGGAGAGCTGTGTCAGGAATTCTTGAGCTAGGTACCAAGGCAATTAGCATGTCAGATAATCCTTTAATTAGATTAGAGAGTGCAGCTACTATATGTCAAATACCTATCGGTAAATGGAAAAGTCTGTCTTGGGGTTTCCTAAGTATGTAAGATCTACTTATTTGCCACATAGTTGATTTTAAACTACTTCTAATGTACTATACTCTTCAAGTGAATAGTTGGGTATATCAATATAGCTCTAAAAAGGCTAAATCTAACCTGAAAAACCTTGAAACTTTTCTCAGTTTGTTGTGTGAGCCACGACATATTTCAGATCCAAGAGATGTTCAGATCTAGAAGACCCATCTCCCATTGTCCTGTATGGCAACATGCTGGAAAGAGGTAAACTTCATCTCACAGCTCAGCAGCACAGAAGGGCAGGGTACATCTTGAAACCTTAGAGCTTTATATGCCTGATACCAAAGAGCAGCCACTTGTATAACATCAGGTCCCTAACTAGGAAGCAGATTTGAGCTGAATTATTTCATTGACAGTTACATGGTCATTGTTCAGTGTAGTACTTCCCAGATTTTTTCATCTGACTTTCTGCCCTATTTAGTCTGGGGGTCATTGATGCTATATCTCTTCTTTCAGCACAAAACCCAAACCAGTAGTCTACAAACTATCCTGGATAGAACATTTTCCTCCCAAAAGGGGCTTCATAGCACAGAAAGGTTTCTTTTCCTTGTCTAGCAAAATCCAGGCATCTGAGCAGCTCAATGTCCATTGGTGAATTACACCAAATTCTAGTTCAGCTGCATTTTCATCAATAAGGTCTTTTAGGAGTATGTAGGTATACATATGTAACATGCCAAATGCTGGTTCATGACTCTGGAATATGGAGAATATTAGAATTTATAGAGGCTGACAAATACCCTTACACTATGCCTTATTTATAAATAAAGCCCCTGTTCCCAGCACTTAATAGCTATATCCTTATTCTGCAATTGCATAAATATAAAGGATATATTTGCATATCTATCAAACCTGTGATCATTTTTATCACAAGAAAGCTTTTGAGAAAAGGTTGGGTATTTTACTAAATCACTTAGGATTAACCCAACATCTGTTAATGTCATTCAGTGAAAAGTTTATAGTGACAAACACTGTATTCATGATCTTTACTATTTAAATGAGCATTTTGAGAGTATAAGCTGTGTTGTTGCTTTTAAGGGCTTAGTAGCTGAAAAGACATTCCCTGCATCTACCTGAAAATTGCATCCAGTACTGATCTTGTCCATAAAAAGAGCAGAGCACTCTTTTGCCATATGGACATGCTGTTGCTCTTTTTTTAAATACAAGAGTGGACTTAGAGCAGGATGACATATGCCCAGCAGGATAACAAAACCACAGAGTGAACCACTCACCTTCATAGGTTCTAACAGTTTGTATGAAGTAATGAACATGACTACAGAGCTTTTAACTGCCTCAGGCCCTGTACTAGGAACTCAGAATACATGGAAACAAGATGTCAGAAAGGAAACAGTACTTGATTTTGAAATAAGAATGAATTTCCTAACCCTCCTGTACCCTTGTACTTGTGAATTTCTTATATAGTGCAAAAAATGTTAAAATACATGGCCTTCTGTGGGCTGAACAGTAATAGAATCTGACAACACATCGTAAAACAAAGTTTTATTGAGGCAGTAGGAAAGATGAGCAAATAGCAGCCAGCTCAATTGCTGATAGCAGGTACAGGATCATGACCAATGCCATGGGTCTGGTGGACTGCCAAAGACACTTGGTGTCTGTGGCATGTGGCAGCAAGAGCCAATCCTGCAAATGCCTTCTGAATGCAGTTGAGTCACACCACTCCTTGGTTCCACCAAGGGTAGTGTGATTTGGGAGAACCGTATCTTACATAAATAATGTGCGTGGCATTCCAACTGCACTACTGATTCTGGTCAAAGTCAGGATGTCAGGATGCAGGGTGTCACCTTCCTTTTAGGAATAAACATATATATATGTATATATATACATATGTTTAATATTCACATTTAGAATTTCACTGAAAATATCAAAAGATTGGATACTGCACTTAGGTGAATATGTAGCTAGAAATCTATTTATTGCTGGTTTTATGTGAAGAGAGTTTTACATGTCTCTTGGAGAGAAAAAAAACAGACAACAGTCATCAACTCTCATTCAGTGCTCTAGCATCAGCCTGCCTCTAAGGCTTGAAAATACATTTTAAAACTTCTAAACTATGAGCATAATTTTATAAATTACACAAGTAGTCCTTTTCAGCTAACCAGATGGAAAACTTGGATATTTGCCTTAGTGGTATTTATATTATACTTCACCATGCATGATGATAATGTTAACAAAAATAGTCGTCATAATAGGTATTTTCCATTCTGTCTCCATTATAAATATGACTAGAAGAAAATTAATGTTTCATTGGTTTGTTTGTCTCATTTTTTTTACTTCTATCAGCTTCCTAAAATGATAAATGAAATTGCTTCTAGAAGGGAGTGTCACTGCAGTGAGAGAGTTGTTCTGCATCCTTCTTTATATGAGGCAGATCTGTTGATCTGTTGTCATTTAGAAGAGCAAATTTTAAGACAATCATCTAAAAACCTCTCTTCATTCTTCCAGCCTCCCTATAATTACTGCTAATTGCATTGTTTCAGAAATTGATGGAGCATTATAAGAAAGGGAAGCAGAAAAGGAAAACATCTTCAATAAAGCTCTTGGAACAAAGAGGCTATCTTTGCCTACAGGGCACATGAGCCAGTGCAATGCTGAGAGCCTGCAGCATGCTCCATTACTTAGAGGACACTCTATCATTTACTGAATTAGTCACATTATTGTTATTCTCTACGGTGAGCAGATGTGTTCTATTACTTGAGCGTGGAGGTAAAAAATATATAATTTTTTTGCCCAAGACCTGAACAGGCTAGAGCTAAGACCTTAGGGCTAGCTTCATTATGTTAAAAGATTCAGCACATATTGGTGTTCAAAAACAAGTCTAAGATAACCAAACTCCAAATAAAGTCATAAGTCAGAACATAAACCCCTGCAATTAAGGGAAAGCCACCCCTAAGCTTAGTTTGCTGACTCCTACCATCTTTTTCAACTTTATCAAGCTGCCCTTGATTCTTACTTGAGAAATGTTAGACCATGAGGCTTCCTCTATTTCCTGTAAATAACTCATTAAACCAGATATCAGAGAATTTACATTGCTGTCCCTCTAGAGAGCAGATTTCTATGCCTTAGACCTCAGATTTGAGACCTAGGCAATGTGTCACACAGAAGAGAAACAGCTGCAACTGCTGACCCTAAGTGATCTGGAAATAAGTGTTAGATCAGTTGAAGAGCATTGAGTATAGAAGTAACAGGATCATTCCGACTAGTTGCTCCCTTTTACAGAATATCTAACTAGATGTCTGGTAATTCCTGTGTTAAGTATTGTGAAAAAAAATGCAGTGTATAAATTGGATAGATGGCAAGAGTACATGACTGTGCTTTTTGCACCTGTTGATGAAGAAACTTATGAGGTGCAGTTAGTTGGTGTAATATAATGTACATCAAATAAGTTTAAAAAAAAAACCAAAACACTTTATGAAATTGTTCAGGTGGTTATTTCTTCATTGCTGAAGCATTGGACCAGGTTTAGATTAGAAGGACCATGTTTGATGTAAACACTAAGTAGAAGGTTTTGGGGGGAAGTATTTTCGTTGGAACATGGAAAACAGGTATACATCCAGACTACAAATTACAGTAAGAGGATTTGAACAAGCAGTAGTGCTGCACTTCACCTGTATGCTAGATATTACATGGCTCATAGCCTTTTAAATAAGCTTATTTTAATAAGGAGTAAACAGTAGAAGTTATTTTGAGCAGAGATATCACTGTCAAGATGCAAAAGCTTTCATGTTTTCAAAACAATTCCCAAAACCTTGTTTTGCAGCAGTCCAATCCAACTGAAAATACATATGCAAGTTTATAGGCTAATTCATTCACAATTGCATAACTATAACTTCACCAATCAATGCTTTCCTCCAATTTTGAAAATGCAAAATCAACACAAAGAAATCATGCAAAACTGAAAGCAGTCCATGAAGATAAGCATCCCAGCCTGGCACAGGCAAGTGCCCCCACTGACAACACACATGACAAATGTTAAGATAATTATCCTTCCTTCAGGCCTGAAAAACACACACAACCTGGAGGTGTAGGCTTCTGTGGGAGAGTTAAATAACATGACATCTGTGTATGTTCAAAGCACTGCCTGTTTTCATTTTCTATCCACCAGCACTGCCACAAAGGCAGTTAAATACTACAGCAACAATCTTCTCTTTCAAGAGTCTTGTTATTTAGCTAAAACAAAACAAAAAACCCTTCCAGTTATAGAGATTAAACTCTTATTCTGCTTGTATAGCATTCCCTACCCCAAACCCTGCATAACTGAAATGATCTATCAACATCCTTAAGTCTCGCTCACAATAAAAGTAATTATGAGAGACAACGGGGAACGGGTTTTTCCTTTTGTGAGTGCTCTTTGGATTTTTGCGGTTTTGGAGAGGAAAGGACGCAAGCAGAAAGAAGCTTTTCCTGTTTATTCTCTCAGTTGCTAGCAGCTGGATGGCTACAGATAACACAGCCCTGAATCGACCAACAATCTCTGTTAAAAAGTCCTATCTATTGGCTGTGTGCCATATTTGTGTGGCTGTATGGCTTCTGGTAGACTCAGGGCACAAGTCTGCCTGTGAGTGGCTGAGCAGACATATGTTAAATAGCATTACCTGGTAACATCTGCCATAATAATAAATCCTATTTGAAGACTGGCAGTGTCTCCCACAACAGCTGCTCCGATTCTGTTCATATAGGAAGGCATTCATGCAGAGTAAAAGGTTACCTGATTTCTTTTACAGGTTGTCAGGGAAAAGCAGGTTTCTTTTTGAGGAGTCAAGGTCCATAAAAGTTTTCTTTCATAAATCCATGGTGGATCCTTGTAATTAGTTGCCTGGAAGACTCCATAGCAGATAGGGAGCATTTGGATCATAAAATGTTACTTGATGGTAAGAGCTGGAACCTAGAAGGGTAAGTTTTAATGAGACAGAGCAGGAAAACCTCAAGAAAATATTCCATCTCTTATTCCATGTGTAAAGCCCAGCTGTAGGAAAAAAACAAGGTTGTAAGCCCTTACAGCTAAAAGATATGTTTATTGGAGAGCAAGCCAAAGAAGGCCTTTCTTTAGGTCTTCTGAACTCTTAATAAGCAAGATGCTTGAAAGGAAATACAGTGATTTTTGTCCCTGCTTCTGGTTGTCAGAAGAGGGTCAGTAGCCAGAGACAGAGGAAAGCAAAGGCTTCTAGCAAAGTGAAAGCTATTGAACTTGGTTTCCTAAGAGAAATTTGTAGAGATATATTCTGCATTGTCTTCCCAGCTGGGCTCTTGACTATTCTATTTCCCTCAAGCCATAAAACCTTTTGAAGATGTGTTTAAAAAAATCTATGAACTAGGCCTGCATGCAAATTTTTTTAACAAAGAGCATTCTGGTTTTTAAAAAACTGTATCTGGCTCTTCCAGCTTTTAGCTAGGCTTTTAGCTTTTTATCAACTAGCACATATTCTTCTGTAGGACAGACAACCTGTATCAGTCTGGCAAGCCTCTTCTTAAGCACCTTCATCTAGGGTGTCTTTATTGCATTCATTCATGATTTATTTATTTATTACCCAGTTTGTTAAAAATCTCTGTTCAGAAGATTTTACGTGTTTATGGCTAGCTGCAGTGGACTTTATCCCTTAATGAAGAGCAGCTTTTAAATCTCCAGGTTCCTGACTTCACGTGTTATTTTCTGTCCTCTTAATGCTGACCTCTTTGACATCTCTGCCTGGAAGCTATGAACACTGAAGTTTCAAGCCAACAAAAAACAGATATTATATGTACATTTATTATACATATATTATATATATATAAATACTAAGTGTATGTTCAAGTGCTATCTAGTGAATTCCAGAGAACATCAGGGAAAAATTTTGGTCTTAGTCGTTAGGTAACCCTACAGAGCTAGTACCAGATGGTCAGGCTGGAAGGGGAAAGGAAAGAGGAGCTATAGCTATAAAGCTAGAAAGAAACAAAGGATATACATAAAGGAACAGACCAGGAAATGTAGAGGAAAAGGTCTTTAGAGGAAAAGTGAATTGCTCTAGACATCTCTTTTTCCTAACCTAAGTAATGAACATATGGGAGCAGCCTCCATGCCATTCCTCAGGGCTCCATATTGGGGCCAGTCCTGTGTAATATCTTTATCAGTGATCTGAACAAGGGGATTGAGTGCAGTGTCAGTCCATTTGCAGATGACTCCATGTTTGGTGCTAGTGTTGAACTGCTGGAGGGTAGGAAGGCTCTGTAGAGGGATCTCGACAGGCTGGATCAACTTTCTTTCTTTCTTTCTTTTTTTCTTTCTTTCTTTCTTTAATTTCTCTCTTTCTTTCTTTTTCTTTCTTTTCTTTCTCTCTTTCTTTCTTTCTCTTTCTTTCTCTCTCTTTCTCTCTCTCTCTCTTGTTTTTAATAAAAGGCAAATATAGGATTTTCAAAAATGGTAGGAATGGTAACAAGCAGAACAGAAGGCATTCGATATTAAAAAAAGCTTGATAATTGTTCTCCTTCACTGGTCTTTGAAAATAAGTGATGTGCACTTACTTTTTTGCAAATTAAAAGGTTCTATACACTGGCCTTAGTTCACATTTTGCTTTATTCCCTGAAGTAATGTTTTCTGTATGATAACTTTCTTTCCCTGGGAATACATTATTTGCCCTGAGATGCATACTCAATGAGGGACAGAGAAGAATAAAAAAAGAACAGGAATCTTCAGGCCCTTTGAAGGATAAAAGCAGATGTTCACCTATTGGAAGATGTCTCTTATGTTACTTCTTGCTTATCAGCTGCCTGTAGATGTGTTGTCTTCGTCATATCTGTGCTTACGTTTAATGAACTTTTCAATGTTTATTTATGAAAACACCTAATCTCTTTTTTTTTACATCTTCTGTTTAAATTATTTCTTTTCAATTAAGCCTGAGCCATGTGAGTGTTCCAGCATGTTGACCTTTAACTGCCTGTATTAGTGGTAATTAATGCATTAGCATTGCTAGTCACAAGAAATCACCACTGTAGGAGCAGGGAGTCTTCACTTTTTGCCCTGAAACAAAAGAAGTAGGGTGTTGTTTGTTTTGGGTTTTTTAAATCAGAATAAGAGCAGAAATAACAGATCTATAATTATTCCCTGAGAGGTGTTAACTAATATCTTTCCACACCATTTTCTTCATTTCCTTGGGTTAACTTTCCTCGGATTTACACTGAAATGGTAGTGAAAAATGGCAGCATATGGTGGTGGGAATGGTAGAGAAAACAGAAGTGAGGGAATGCACCAAGACAAAAATAAGTAAAAGTCAAATCTGTGCTGCTGGGTCACTTTCTCTCATCTCTCCTTGAGGTTAATTAACAGCAAAATATGCCTTACGTACACTAATGTGCCCACTGAGTCCCAGAGTAAATGATTCTGTCTTCATCCATTAAATTACAGAAATAGCTTGTGTTTCTTAGCCTTGAATTTTAACCAGAGCTTGTGAAACAGAAAAAAAAAAAGCAAATAAATGGAACTTCAGAGTGAGCCTCAGAAACAGTTTGGGTCTTCAAAATATGTGACTTGGTGTACATGTGAGTCAACAATATGATGTGGTAGTACATTATTTTGACTGCAGCTGGAAAAGAGACCCCCTCTTTTAAATTCTTTGAAAGACCAAATAATGGATACCATAAAAAGTTATTTCCCTCGTCCAGCCTGAAAGGGAAATGGAGATTTAATTCCCCAAATCAATAGATTTTGTTTGTGTTATCTGCTCTATTTGATTTCCCTTGTAAATAAATTCTTGGTCTTTTTACAAGAAAACTAAAACATGTTCTTCTTTTAATTTAATTTAAGGGAGCAAGGAGGAGAACATGGCTTTTAGTCTTAAAGAGATGTCGTTTCTGCTGTTGACACACGTCGGTAAAAGCAACAGTTTTGTTGCTGGTAGATGAGCTGCTGTGCTTTGACTAGCACATTACAAATAGTCTTGGCAGAGTCAGTAAACTGTGACAGCAAGAGATTCTAGCTGCAGTAGAGTACAGTTAGGTAGGATGTAGTGCTAAATGCCTGAGGGATGAAAGAGCATGCATTCGAGATGCCCGCAGAGATTTTGGATCTAGCACATATCCTGTAGTAGGACTAGTGCTGAAAAGGAGCAATCCCTCGAATGCAGTGCATAGAGTCTGCTTTCTTTTCTCTCTCTCTCTCCTTCCACCAAAAGACGGATTCTTGAGTACTTTCTGCAAGAAGCAAATTTAATATCATTGCCATAAGTCTACATATACTTTCTCTCTATGAAAGAGATTCTCACTTCAGGGACTATTCGCTACTTGCGTTGAGCAGAGTGATGGCCATAGTTTGTTCTCAGACTCTTAATTTATGAAATGCTCTGATATGCATTTGAAACAAAAGACTTCAAAGTCTAGTTGCCCCCTCTGCATCCAATGATCTCACTGATATAGATTAAACACAACTTTCCATGGGCACAGCTATTGCGATTAGGCCTGTGTATAGGGGTGATATCCTCATTGCAGTCTATCAGTCTCCACCCAGGCTGATTATGTCATTCTACTTTATTTGTGGCATCCTAGGGTGTTGTCAAAGGCAAATTGTTTGGTATGTAAGAGCATTCCTTGCTTTGCCCAGGGAGTCCACTCAGATAGTCCAGAGCTCTAGAAAGCCTCCTGAATATTGCTTCATTTTGTGTGGGTTTGTCTCCTCTTTCACAACTGCTCAGTGTCAGTAGCTGCATGGCATGTGGTTTTAAAATTATTCCTGTATTGATCACCTGTACAGCAAGGAATGTCTCCCTTGGGCTGTTGCGTGACACCAGCTACTCAGTGGACAAGGGGACACAAATCCTGACTTACTGGTCTGGACAACTCAGCTGGAGAAGTACCACTGCTCTTCATACACACACGCTGCCTAGTGGACTGATGGGCTAAGGTCTCTGCTAATTTGGATATCTCTGCATTGTAACCCTTTGCAGAATAATATCACATGTGCTGATAGAGCTAATAGCTGCCAGGCAGCTCTGAAGAACTGAACCATAATTGCCTCTTTCTCACAAGAGATCTCTGGCAACAGCATATAACAGTCCATAAAACAAGAAAATGAAAACAAACACACGATGGACTTCATACTTTATTTGGATCTAACTTCATTACTTCTGGTGAACTTGAACTGGAATAAGGCTGATTCTTCTGGTGCCTTCACTTTCTAATTTGTCTAAAATGAATATCTTTGCTGGTCTCAGAAAAAAATTCAGGGAAAAATTTCTTTCAGTACTGTTTTAAATAGTACTAGATCTGAACACCTCACTTACATGTGTCCTTGTACTTTTCAGCAACCACAAAGCGAGGAACAACATGCATGCTTACTATTGCTCTTTTGCCAAAGATTTTTTTTTCTGATTTTCCTCTGAGTTTGGGCAATACAATCAAATAAAAGAATTTCTGCCTAGTGAGGCAGTACTTCTGTTTTTTCTGTCTTGTTCAGCAGATTGAATTTAGTAACATTAATCAGTTATTCCAATTATACATGTGAGGTGTGCTTTTTATTTTTGCTACCAAATTTGTTTAACAAGTAACAAAATGGCAGATTGGGCAAAAAATATTCCTCTTTAAGGGCATTGATGATTTGGGGTATTTTGGGTTCCTCCTTTCACCTTGCCACCCTAACAAACCCCCTTTTATTGTAAAGGTATAAGCAAGCATAATCAAACTTACAGAGAAATGACCTCTAAAGTGAAATAGGGAAGGCAGGAAAAGCTTCTTTACAGAAGGGATATATAAGTAAGTTCTGTTTTATCTTCACGACAGGCTATATTTAGTTTGCAGTTTGAGGGAACGTCAACAGAAATGTTTGTCTTTGCTGCAGAATTGTCTAAATCTCTGTAAATAATTTAATTGAGCTGTGAATATTCAGTGACTGAAAACTAATTACTTTGGCTTAATTTGAGTACTGCCTGACTGCTCTGGAGTTGCGGGTAATTTAACAATGTAGATAGTACGTGAACATGAAATGTTAAATAGTGACTGGTACAGAGCTAAAAATTAAAAAATAACTCCTAGAGTTTACAAGTCTGCCGTGGGCTGGGCTGTTTCTACCATCCAAGGGCTTTATGCAGACAGTTTTATGCACAGTGCTTTCTGAAACATCTCTTGGAGTATTTTTATACATCATTAAGTAATTGCTTTCCACTCCCCACAGAATTTTGCAATAATTTTGTTCATAAAGATTAATGATGTAGCACAATGAATCGCACTTACTCGTGTGAGCTTCAGCTTTCAGTTTTAATCACTGGTTAGGTATCATGCAGATATTTTTCCTATGAGTTTCTTTAAACATTTCAACCAAGAGTCTCACTGTTTCTGAAGGGAATGTGAAGTCTGTGCTTTTCCTGAGGAGGCATTTCAGTCATGTTAAATTGCATGGTATGCAGTGCTTCTCCATTGTGTGTTGCTGATACTTGTAAAATGCAGCCATCATTGAATATTCTTCCTACAGAACTTTAGGCCCTGTTTTCTGGGATCATGATAAATCAACACTGTTATTCTACTTATACATGATTTTATGCTTCCAGTTTTCAACTGACTTGTAATAGACTCTTAATATGAATATCTACTGTTAAATTATATAGAGAATTAATATTTAGCTGCCCATAAATTAGTAAACTTCTAAAGAAGGCTACATTTTAAATTGCATTCTTATTTTTTCAGAAGTGATTAGGCAAAGTTCAGGGAGTGTGTGGAGGAAGTTAATTTTTTAAAAAAAATGTGTACTATGTACTTTCCAGAGGAAAGTAAGGGAAATGAGACTAATGGAAAAAATGGAAGCAGATTAATAAAAATGATACACACTGCTTGTATTTTTCATCTATTATTCTGTGAATCAGCCATCAATAGTGATGTGGTCAATAGTTTATTAGCACTTTAGTAAAATGAATAAATAAGAATTCCCATTAATTTATCAATTTATTATCTAATTTTCTGTTCTATGTTCACAGATCTCAAGGAAGATGTGTAAGAATTCTCAGGAGAAGGTGTTTAAGAGCTATCTGGGTTTCACGACAATGAACTAAAATAATTTCAAGGTTCTTCTCTACTGAGTAAGGTACTGTGATGGTAGAAATATTTATTTGGTTTGTTGGGGTTTTTTTTCTAATTATTTTACATGAGTAAAATGTGAACTTTTAACAAGAAGTTCTCATCTTCAGTAAATTAACTAAGGGCTCAAGGGGAAGCCTCCTGCAGTTCAGGCAGGCCTTCAAAGGCAATATACATTAAGTATGTTAGACCACCGCATAAACCTTGCAAAATAAAATCTGGCAGCATAGTCTGAGCAATTCCCGAACCCAAAGAGAGGCTGACTGTGCTCTGTTGAGAGGAAGGTTCCCCTCATTGAGTATCAAATAACCTCTGAGATGGGTTTTCTCCAACGCTGAACAGAGTTCAGAGTTTAGAGATGTTCTTGGTCTCCCTGTGACACCACAGGGTTAGTTCTTGGGAATGACTGTAACAACCATTACAACTCGATGGAAAAATAGTCAGCCAAGCAATGGGTGCAGCAGGGGATGTTTCACCTAGTAAAGGCTTAAAAAAGAAACAAACAAACAAACTTAAAACCAAACCCAAACCCATGATTGGCTGAGGTGTTTTGGTATTTATTTTTAGATCTAACCTGCATTTATGCAGAGCATGAAACCTGTCATACTGTTACACAACAGTCACCACATTGGACAGTAGAAAATAAAATAGGTACAATGGGACAATAGAAGAGACAGGTACCTGAAAACTGCCCTCCATGGAATTTCTGCAGCCTATGCCTTCCAACAAAGCTTTTTAGACTACGGCTATTCTGTGCATAGTAAAATAAGGACGGAGCATTCAACTCATCCACAGGGCAGAGGAGAGAATAATTCATACCCTGAACAGTACCATGAGGACCAGTGTGTAAGCTCCCCAAAGAACAGTGGTATTTCACTAACTTATTCAATCAACAGTATGTAAGCTGGATCTGGATCAAGGATCTAATAACTAATTTTGTGATATTCTTTTAGTATTCTATCTTACAGTCCTGGTTTCGGACAAGGACAGGGTTAATTTTTTGCAGTAGCCATGAGGGGGCGGAGCCTGGAGCCGTGTGGGAGGAACCAAGACCCTAGCATTATTCAATAACATCTTATGTCAATATTGGGCATGGGAAGGGGAGTCTCTCGTTCTTCTGGGAAGGTGTTCCTTTCTGGAACATGGAGAAGCATGGTGGCTGGAGGGTCTGTCTAACATTGCTTGTCATCATCCCAGGTTTGGTGAGCAGTGTGCGTGTAAATCACCCTCTCTTTGTATACTTTTGCTATTCCTATGTTGCTGTTAGTTCATTTTCTTATCTCGTTGCTGTTTCCAGTAAATTGTTCTTATCTCATCCTGTGATCTTTGCCTTTTGTTCTTCCAGCTGGAGGGGGAAAGGAAGTGAGTGCTGGCACGGTTTCAGTGAGAGCAATAAATTGGGGAATACCATTCCTAAACCACAACATTTATCAATCTTTCCAGTATGTCACAATACATGGTACAAAAAAAATCAACACCTTGAATCTTAAAACATAAACATCTATTCACTGAACATGAAAATGTTCTCTGCACTCCAGAGGATGTAAATAGCATCTTTTTTGGTTCTTCCCTCTTTCCTTCACCCACGAAATTCTCAGTGGTGGTGTTCATAAGGAGAGTCTCTGGCACAAGGGGATCTGAACTTTATTACGGTGCACTTGCAAATGTTTTAATCACAGGGTGATGTAGTTTTTAACTTTGAAGTTATCCTGAGGAGTGCCTTTAAAAGAATTTATGTGTCCAGCTGCCCTCCCAGGATTCCCTTCGACCCTGAGGACATTTTTTAGAAGTTATGTATATCCAGAGGGTGGCCCCTTCAAACTCTCTAAATGCCACAAAATGCAATTCCTTGACTCCTGAAAACTCTTTAAACAGTCTAATGGCCGAGGTTTTTTCTCCTAAAAGCATTTGGCAACTCTTGAGGTACAGAGACAAGATTAAACGCTTTTTTGTACTGTGAGACTACATAGAAATACAATAACTTCCTTAAGTCTGTCTATATAATGAACATTCTCTGGGTTTGCTTTTTAAATCTATAAAAGCTCTTACAATGGAAACTAGCAAAGAAGTACTCCAGAAACTCTACTTTTCTGGGAAGTATTTCTTCCCGTAACCCACAAGTCTAATCCAGATGAAATGCTGTCAGGCAGCTTTAAAATTCTATTGAAAAGTAGGGCATGGTCAAAGGTTTTGTTCTTCTGTGTTTGAGAAGGTAGAAAGAAGAGGATAGCCATAAAAAAAATCACATATTTCAAATTCTTTTTGAGACAAGGCATTATTATTTTCTAGTGCTGTCATTGCTGTTGTTTAACTCTACCAGCAGCAGTGGGAGAGGAGCTGCAAAACAGAGAAGTACAGAGCCATTCTGTGTCAGGTGGATAGCCGATGGATGAATGTGTGATATATCTCTTCAGTTATGCAGCAGAATGCAGAGGTTTTGAGTGACTGAACAGATTTCTATATTCCCAATGAGCTAAAAGCTTAAAAATAGGATTATCCTTCACTGTGATTTACTTTGCTATATGAAGAGTAAAGAGATCAAGTAAAGTCCGGGTAGTAAGTGGGAGTATGACACTGGGTTTGCAGCAGTTGAAACATTTGTCACCATGAAAACAGGTTCAGTGACTCACCACAGCTTGAACCCATATGCTGACTCTAGTCAGTAAACGAAGTGCAGGAGACTTCAGACTTCCTGAAGATTAGCACTTGTTTCCACCCAGCACCTTGTTCTCTAATTAAGCCAATCTTCTTAAATGTAGTGTTAGTAATGGTATATTTTCAAATGGAACAGATGGAGAGAAGTCTAGACAGCCACAGTTTAATAGGAGTGGAAACTGTGAAAGTGAGTGTACCACACAATTCAGTGTTAATAGCATGTAATAAAAGGGAGAAGTATCCTGAAATGTGAAACTAACACTTTTATTGAAATCACAGAAAAATTAGGTTGGAAGGGACCTTCAGTCAAAGCTGGGGCAACTTTTAACTCACATCAGGCTACTCATTCCAAACGTAATTCAAAGTACATGCTGGCAAGACAGTGACAAAGAGTCACATAAGGATTTTTTTTGTTGTTTCTCACATGATCCTGGGGAATCAATCCATTGTATTCACAAGTTTCTTGAGAGTTTTGATCAACTGCTGCTTTAAAATACAGGAGTAAAATGCAGGACATGGCTCCAAACTGTTACATGCTGTGTTTCTGCTCTGTCTTCCCTGGGTCTTCTTTCCTTGATGTGCTTCTGCATAGCACAGGGTAGGTCACAAGAAAAGGTAGCAGTACCCACAAGGGAAAGTCCGGGTATCTGAAGCTGACCTGAGCTCTTCTGTTCTCTGTGGAGAGAGAGGCTTCTGCAGAGCACCAGCGATGAAATCCTGCTCTGAGTTGTCCTCTGGAACTCTCTGTCTCTATTGAGTAGAAGACTAATTTCCAAATCTAGGCCACTGTCAAAAGTGTGAATGCCTCCCAGGGTACAAGCTGGTGTTAAATCAGAATCCCAAAGTGACCTTACCATCCAGGAGGTCACATATTCGTAGCCAACTTTTTGCATGTTGTCAGTGTCTAACTGCTTGCTTGAGTCTTACCTGTATAATGCAACGATTAATCAGGTCTTTATAAACAATCTGACCTATTACTGTAAAGTACTAGCCAGTCCCTTTACACCTATTGAGTTGTTAACTTGAATTCAGTGGAAGCAATTATTTTTCTCCTGCAAAATCATCCTTTCTTCATTTTTTTCTGATGTTTCTAATTGTTAAAATAGTCATGTTGCCCTGCTCTATTCACTTTTTAGCATCCAAGTAAGTGGTAAGTGAAAATATTAAATTAAAAGATCTTTCATATTTGTATTTTTCTTGCTTTAGGAGGGCATTCTCTTAGTCAATTTCGAAAAAGGCACTGCAGCTTCTGATATGACTTGGTTCTTGTGCAAACTTTTCTCTCGTGTAGGAAGTGATGTCCAAACTGCCTGCAAACTGAAAACTTCACATCTAGGGGGAACAGCAAGGATTGCTTTGGAAAGCCTCAGAACTTTTTGTGTGACTTTCTCTGTGCTTTTGCAGCCTCTCTAAAAGGAGGTTCCCAAAGTAATTGATATTTGATGCAGTAATATATGGAAACCAGCAGACAGAAGAATGGAGATTTTCCTCTAGTTTTGCAGTGGCAGGTTTGCCAAACTCTGATCAGTCTAGGCTACCTTGAAAGTCTGCTTAAGCTGATGGACCTTGGCTGGTCAAACTCTATCTCTAACAGTAATTCAATTTTCAGATTATAGCACTGATTCAGTTCATTATGATCACTGTCTATTGATCATGCACAAACATACACCAAGGGATAATTTATTAGAAAACTTAATTTTCCTTATCACCGCTTTAGGATTAGAACTAATTTCAAACTCTAATATATAAATATTACCAGTAATGCTATAGGATAATATCTGGTATTTATAGCCCCATTTATGCAACAGTAAATGCAATAATAGTCAAGCAGTATGCTTGATTAGTCCAAACTCTGTGAAGTAACTGAAAAGTGCTTACTAGCATACAGCTTGGTTTAAGGTAAAATCACCTAAGGAATCTGCAAGTTTAAACCTTTTTCTTGATATTAACTCTTTTCATAGCATACAATGCTAAAACATAGTTTTTTAACATCAGGCAAATTCAGGAACAAGGGATGTTATTTATAGAGTTGATCAGTGCAGCTATTTCTGTTCTAGTTATTTTTTTCTTTACTCATTTGCCAGTCTGCCATTAATCTGTAAAGCACTGCTCTATATAATCATTTTCTCCCTTTCAAGACATAGATACAATCAATTGTTTAGGTTCTGCTTACAACTCCAGGGGAAAGAAATTTGATATTTTATCCTTCTGAGTGCCATAAATAAATAGCATCAGATTTTGAAAAGAGAACACAAATACTTTCAGGCATAGAAAAAAAATGAGAAGGCACATTATATGACTTTGATTTTTACTGTGTTCCCTAGTCCTTCCTTTTAACCTGATTGTGCCTGGGATTTCTATGAGAAGCTAAACATCTGACTGTGGTTCTCCTCATACATCTCTCTAAAAGCATGCAAACAGTAACAGTGCTCTGAAGCATTGCAGCAGTTCTGAAACAGGACTTTCTTTTTATGTCTTCATACACATTCCAAGGGATTGTGCAAGGTCTTTTCAAAAGCTGTCTTGGTAGATGCCTTCAAAGACCTTTGTCTCAGCTTTCCATAACAGTCCAACACAGCCGGCAAAGGAATGCTGTACACTATTAACAGTATAATCGTTTACACTCACATACTATTTGACAATATTTGGGATTAATATTTTGGGGGTAGTGGTAGCCATTTTTTATAACATTTCTTACCAAACAGGATGGAAATAAGTCATAAGCAGTTTTATTTAGAAAATATCTTTTTTTAAATGTAAAAGCACACAGGCAATTTCCTAATCAATAATTTATCAAGTGTGTTTGGGTGGTTTTGTATGTTTTGTAAGTAAAAATGCTCACAGAATCACAGAATCATTAAGGCTGGAAAAGACCTCCAAGATCACCAAGTCCAACCTTTGACCAAACACCACTTGTCAACTAGACCATGGCACTAAGTGCCACATCCAGTCATTTCCTGAACACCTCCAGGGAGAGTGGTTACATGACTTCCCTGAGCAGTCTGTCCAATGCCTGACCACCCCTTCAATAAAGAAATATTTACCACCCTTGTTGTCCAGCCTGAACCTCCTCTGGCAGAGCCTGGGGCTATGTCCTCTTGTCCTGTACTTGCAGTACATTGTACCCTCTAACAAGGTCTATTGGAAATCTTTTTACAGAACCAGTATGACTGTGACAAGCTTATTCAAATAATGTTTGATAGCAACACAGATTTTCTTTAAATCTAAGTTTTGGAGGTATAACTGAAAACCTTAGATAGCTTCCTATTATAAAACTTGGTCACAAGAAAATGTAGACAAAGCTTGAGATATGTTTTTCCCTGCAGTGGTCATTATAATGAGTTCCATAAGTCAAAAATGTAGTATGACAGCTTTTGAGAAGATTTTTCACGATTTCTTCAAAGGTGTCTTACAAGTGTCATATTTTTGCAATATTTATAGGTGTCCCTTTGGTAAATCTATGGTATCTCAGAAGAGGTAATAAAGTTCAGATATTTCTATACTTCTGCAACTTCTAGTCTGTAGGGTTGTCAAATTAGCTTATTATTAACAAAGACAAGTCTGCAGTATCAATAGTATTAGTTCCGCCTTGTTTGCATTAGATTGCTGGTGAATACATGTTTGTTCAAACAAATTTTATAACCAATGAATAATTAAGTTGGAAGGGATCTCTGAAGGCCATCTGTTCCAAACCATGTTCAAAGCTGGTCAAATCAGGTCAAGTTGTTTAGAGTGATGTCCAGTTGCATCTTAAGTATCTCTAGGCTTCTCAGCCTCTCTGGGCATCCCCATGTTTGACCACACTCATGAGATGGTTTGTTGACTTGTGGGGTTTTTTTGTATGTTTTAAATAATAATAATAAAATAATCATAATTTCCTGTTTTCCAGTTTGTTCCCACTGAATCTTGTTTTATCACTGTGCACCTCCGATAAAACTCGGGAAACCTCTTGTCTGTGTCCTCTGATTAGGTAATTATAATACCTTTCCTTAGAACTGCATGAAGAAAGGCATTGATGAAAATTTTCAGCAACAATAATATTCACTGTTCATTGTTGATCAATTTTTAAATTACTAGACCATCCCCAAAACCAATAACGTATAGGCAAAAATGTATGGTCTGTATAAGTTCCAGTTATTTCATCAGCTAATTTATTCACTGTTTTGTGAAAAATAAATTTTAAAAAAGTAAGAGATCAGCTAAAATTCTTAAAGTTTCCAAAGCTTCATGAAATCTAAATGCATTAGATAATTTATTCCTAGGAAATAATTTAGCTACTTTGACACATAATGGAGCTTGAAGTGGGGAAAATAGTACCCTCCTAACAAAACTCAGACAGATTGGTTCCTAATTTCAATGTTATACGTTCCAGAACCATGTAGTCTTTTGGGTTTTGTCTGCATTCTTCTCTAAGAGACATCCATATAAAACAGCTGCAGCTCCGAAAGGACATTCAGTGGTAAATTGATCTGATTGACTCAAATTTAATTACATACTGGAAACACATTTAGTTCAAGTTAAGCACATTAGCACACATCAGCTAGAATATAATTTCAATTGCTTCTTTGTTATTCATTAATGGAACTTAATGACTCCAACAAAACATTAATGAAGAAAAAATATTGGCTTGCATAATTCATTTGGAAAAATTAATTAATTATTGTATTAAGGGCAGCCTACTCCATGGAGTAATTACTGAAGCTTTGGTGGGGAATACTTCATGATATTTATTTTGCAAGCTGTTGTTTACTCCTTTCATTTCACATCAATTTCGTTATGCAGATAGTACAGTTTTCTTGCAGAAGGAAATTAAACACAGTTTGTAATGATGATCATAACTTAATATTTGCAACTGATAGGGTGACCACAGTTTTACACTCAAGCTGTTAACATGATGTTTACTACATCCAGCATCTATTGGAAAGATGAGAAAATTTGTCAGGAGACAAAATGAGAAGTCAGTAAAGGCTTTTGCTAGAGCCAATTCACCAGTTCCTGTGTCCAGAGCAATAGTCATTTCTGCTCAGCTGAAACTTTCTAACAAGTAGAAAATAACTTCTGGGGCCATATTTTCCTCTTGCTGAGGTCCACTAAGAAATATACGAGAATTTCCCTCAGGTTCTTAATATTAAGACAATGAAGGCATTACCTTTTGGGGTTTTTTTGCTTTTGTTTTCTTAGATCTTGATGGCTACCTACAGAAGTTTTATTTCAATGGAATTTAAGCATTAAGTAGAGCTAGACCTAGATTAAGACAAAAGGCCCTACAACAGTCAGGCAGTAAGAGCTGCAATCCAACTCTCTATCCCTTACTCAAGTTTTAATCCTATGGAATTGCTGGGTCTGATTGAAAACCAAATCCAGTGCAGGTATTTACAGGTGAGACATTGCAGTACTTTTTTTTTTTTCTCCTAACATGCAGAATTAGAGACCAATGAAGGTGTTGTTCTGCTACTAACTCAGATCAGGTTTTGGTCAAAGTATTCTGCAGCTTTTCACATTTTTTCCATAGCGTGGAAATCAGATCACCGTGGAAAGAAAGGGAAGGAGAAGACTGGTGTGTCAATTATTATGAAATAATGGCCTGTCCTAAACCTAAGAAGAGTGAAGTGTTGTGAGATTCCTGGATACATCTGTGCACCCATGGATGGTTCCAGTGTTCATTCCAATCATTGTGATATGTAAATGAAACACCCTGTGTGGGGGACCAAAAATGCAAGCTAGACCAAGTCAGCCAAAACACTGCACAGACTTTTTTTCTTAGGCATGCAGCTCTTTTTACTTTACCTTCATGGCAGAGCAGTTTCAGCAGAAGGAAAGCATGAGACAAGGAATCATTCAGGAGGACGCTTGTCAGTGGAAGATGTGGGTGGAATTGATGAGGGCACTCCTGTTACCCAGGTGAGCATTCTCTGCTATTCCTTCCTGCAACAACTAGACTTTTGGAGAAGGTAGACACTTATGCAAGAAGGATAAGCGCTCATGTTGGGATCCTGGCCAATCATCTATTCTGTAAAAAAGGCAAATAGAAATTCATTGTAATTTCTACTTTCAAAGGAGTCTTAGTTCTTTACTGGAGCTAATCCTTAGCCGACAAAATTGATTTTAATTGCAACATGACATGGAAGTGGTTTTAGGTGAAGTAGCAGCCAGTATCATTCAGTAAAAACAAAGTTTACCTGGAGAGATACACTTCACTGGAGCCAGTGTCGCTTACCTTGATAATGGACAGCAGAGAAGAAAAAAAATATTGCAAAATACCAACAGCTCCTTTAAATGTATCCCCAAGGACAGTAGTATTTTTGCTTTCACTTGTTTTGCTCTTTTTCCTCCCCTGGAAAATAAATACTCTTTTGTCAGTGTTAGGTGAAAGTGAAGTACTACTTACTTCTAACCAGAATCCCAGAAGAGCCAGTTCACCGAGCACTTGGAAGGCTCTGCAGGCTCTAGATGTAAAGTGGAACCATATGTCATCATATTTATAAAACTGTACAAAATAAAGCAGAGTTTTGTTCTGTAGCTGGGTTCTCGTTGCCACCTAAAAATTTGGTGGGTTTAATGAACAGTGTTTGGCTATTTAATTATTGCTTCAGTAGAAAAGAAAAAGCTGTTTGTTTACATGACTTTTGGCATTTTGATCACAGCCCATGCTCCATGTATGGTTTAGGTTTTCGTTTTTCCCACTTAAGAAATTAATTTTAGGAACTTCTGCTGTCTAACCAGCAAAGAAACTGCCTGACCACAAGAGGTATGATCCGAAGCTTACTGTAATTTATTTGATCTTCTTCCTGCATTTAGTAGGATTTGCGTTAAATTTTGTACTAAGCAATATGCACAGAACATGGTACGACACAAAACAGATGGTGGAGATGTGATAGTTTAGGTGGTCAGAGTTGGAATGAATTACTAAAATCCTCTATAAATGGTTCTCTTAGTTAGCTATTTTTCAACAAATATTAAGTCCTTTCATCAGTACTACTGAGAAATGAAACAAAACATTGCAAGCAATCCTCTTTTGTGATTTGGGCAGGGGGAGAGGGTCAAGAGAAGACTTTTTTCCAATTTCTTTTATGATAACAGAGAAAAGGACACACTGTGCATGTAAACGGAGGTGGAAAGTCTTATTACCAAATAAAGACATGTTTTTCCTTCATCAAAAGTAAAAAAAAAAAAAAATTTAATAGAAGTCTATAGAAGTCTTAAGTGTTCTTTTCACTAGCTTCTGATTGCTAGTATGCAAGGCTTTCCAGTGAAACTGAAAATGGCCCACAATATCAGCAGCTTCTGTGCCTTTTACCACTTGACAAGTGCTGATCAGCACGACAGGCTGAATTTTCTGCTGTTTTTGAGAACAAAGGACAAAACCGGGAAAGAATGGGAAGAAAACTCTCGGGTGCTACAGGAGATTCAAGTCTTCAATCTCTCTCCTGACAGGCAGTGCCAGGCCAGCAGCAAATGGAAGAGAAAGAAACAATGGAAAACATGCTTTTGCTTTTTCTTTTAATTTTCAATGCCTGAACACGTAACTTGCCACACGATGGCAGCACAGGCTGCAAAATGCAGAGGAGTTGCTGTGCACAGTAAATGGGACAGAGAAGATTTAATGTTGAAACCCTTGTCTTGCAGATGCTTCTGAGGGGTAGGGTATCGCTGAACACTATCGGCTGCAAAGAGAGCTTTTCCTGTGCACTATTCATGTCTATCGAGATCACTTTTCCAGTAAAGACCATCTTCTTGAGATCACATAGGGATTTCTTCTCAGAATTATGAGGAGTTTATTGTCTCCCGTGATCTTTCACTTTCCCACCCCCCCAAATTTTCTGTGCTTTCTTTAATCAGTAATTCCTTCATCTCAAGATGCACCTTTGCACTCCATGACCTGCTCCACCCACACAAGCTGAAGGGTACAGCTTAGCAGGACAGGGCGTACTTGG
Source organism: Ptilonorhynchus violaceus (assembly GCA_013397565.1). Lineage (NCBI taxonomy): Eukaryota > Metazoa > Chordata > Aves > Passeriformes > Ptilonorhynchidae > Ptilonorhynchus > Ptilonorhynchus violaceus. The sequence goes on from VZRJ01001755.1 coordinate 233,480, forward strand.
AACGCAGAGGGTGGTTCTAGTAAAAATCTTTGCTTTCCACATGCAGCTATCTCTGACACCACTTCAAACATTTCAGGTTTCAAAAGGAAAAGCAAAATGAACCTCGGGAAGGAAAATAGGCTGCAATTTTAAAACGTGATTGAAGGCAGGCTTGGGAGCCGTGATGGAGAAGGGCTGAGTTTGAAGGCTGAGCAAGGTGCCCTTCTCTGCTGCCTTTTTAACTTCCGTTTTGTTTTTTCGATTTCCTTCCAGCTGAATCCTGGCAATCTGACTTTGTGTTCCTTTTTCATCCGTCCATGATTAAGAAGTATCTAGTAGACAAACGCACAGCAAATGAAAATACAAAACCCGTAACACTTACAAAATCCAATCGCAGGCTGCATCACTTTGTCTAGATATGGGATTATGGTACCTTTTAATTCTATTTAATCCTAAAATGATTTGTGGAAGATTTTTGCGGTTACTGCAGTATTTAGTCTGCATTTCGCTTGTTTGCGGTAGCCCAAGATGCAGTTTTGGGTTGGAACTGGTTAGGGGAAGCTCGGGCTTTTCAGCCGTCGCATGCTGCCATCCTGAGGCCAGTCCCGGCAGCGCCTGGAGCCGCGCACGCTGCGGGCTGGCTGCCTCCCGGTGCACAACCGCTGTGCATCCCCGCCTGCTGAGAGACCACTCCAGATCAAAGTCTGAGTCTATTGAGAATCATCGCAGCTTCGGAGATAGCTCAAGACGATTTTTTTATTTCCACACCAAGCAGGTAAATTAAATTTCACTTTTAAGGGCACTCAAGCTGCTTTTGTACTTTTGGTTTGTGGTTTTTGTTTTGAAACCATGCAATTACTATTTTTACGACTGAAGGCTAAATTGGTGTACTTCTTCACTTGATGAATATAATTCTGCCTGATACAATTACACTTTGTCTTTTCCAGATCATTGATTGTCTGTTTGTAAGTGGTGTATAACCCATCACTGGTTATCTTTGAGTCCTAAATGATGTCCTAGAATTTGAGATGAGTATGTCACTTTCATAGCTGCACACTGTATTTAGTGTATGTTTTGATCACAAGAAAAAAAACCGAAATGAAACTTGGTATTAAAGTTAAGTGATCAAATATTGGGAGGGAAAACTGGGAAGATAGAGAGAGATATACAGATATCTTGAGGATTAGTCAAAAAATGTGTATTTTTAACTGATCTACTAAGAGCCTTTGTAGGTTCTTTGCTTTGTGTATCCACATGCAAGATCTTCCTCATCTTCTTTCATTGACTGAGTCGTGGAGACCGCTGAACTTGCTATTATCACATCTTTTTTTCAGAAAATGTTCATCTATGTACTCATGCTTGGACCTGTTTCCTTCTTTTTTTTCCCCTTGTTTCTCTAGGAAGGTAATTAAGAATTTCCTTGGGTAGAAAGTGTGTTAAGGAATACATCTGGTCCAGGTAGCAGGGCTCAAAACCTGCAGACAGAGATGCAGATTGAAATACAGGCTGAACTCTGGGTAGGAGCCTGAGACAAGAGGCCACGAACTGCCAACCTTTGGGATAACAAACAGGAAGATAAGTGATGCTAGCCAGGTGAATGGACACTGAGAGACACAGCAGGAGCTGGGAACTGCCAACCTTTTGGCTATCGAGGGAGATGAAGACTGGTGACACCAGGGAGATGGATGGACATGGAGAGGGGGACAGGAGCCAAAGACTCGGGAGGAAGAGTGAAACTGGTGCGAGACTGGCATGCGGGGAGACTGTGAGGGTATAAAAGCCATGGGGTTCCTTGGTTGGGGGTTCTTCTCTTTGACACCAGCTCGATCAGTTTCTGTGTTACTGCGCCATGAATAAATAGCTTTACAGAACAAGACATCTGAGACTTTGCCATGGGAAACCTGGGGTCAAAACCGTGAGGAAACCTGGTCTAACTGTGTGAGTGGAGTGTGTGGGGAGTCGACCAGGGACCCGTTGGGTCACTGAAGCCACCCAGTGTAAAGGGGCTTTGGTCCCACCAGTGAGAGTCTCTGGCATTGGGAGCGTGGCTGCCAGAGAGACTCGTGAGTGGTCAGACTGGGAAGTTTCCTTAACAAGTGAGCCTCACAAGTTTCTCTTACAGCTCACCGTGACAGAATGGATAAAAAGATTGGATTCCAGGTGAAACTTGATCCTCTCTTCAACCATAGATCCCGGTGTGCCAGGGAGATCTTCTGCTTTGGCCACATAGAAAGAATGAGTGTCAAAATGTTAACTGAGTCCTGTTATAGACTGGACTAGTAGTTAATGTAGTCCTCTATTGTGTTTCTAAAATCAATTGCAGACATTTTACATGATAAAGGATAAAACTAGTTATTAGTAATGAAATTTCTTGTTTTCAGCTAGTATTGGTCTTATAACGTGAAACATAATACCTTTAAATGTTGTCTCTGCCATCCTCCCTAATGTAACTGCAGTGTTTTCTTCTTTGTGTAAAACATTAAATGCTTTAGAACTAATTGCATGAGAGATAGCCTTTCTTCATATGGCCTACTGCAATATTTAATTTTAAATATTTTCATATTTAAGATCAGTGGATTTGTTCGAGATGGAGCTCTACTGACAAGAAGCACAAGATGGAGCTTCAGAATATGTACTTTCTACAGGAGGATCCATGATTCCCATGTTCTCTTTCAATCAGGAACTGCCATCAGGATCCCCAGAAAACACTGAAAAAAACTCAGGTAAACTTCTTTCCAGAGGTTTGACAGCTGAAGAGAATGAAATGTAGGAGTAGAAAATTGTGGGACAGGAGAAAGAAAACTTTCAAGCTCTCTGTACTTACTGCTGTGGAGTACGTTGATCTGCAAAACTGATTCAGTATATTTATCCCGTGGTATTAGGTTAAACCAAGAATGCATACAGCCTGTAGCTAAATGCCCTTTTTAGAACTTCTACAAACACAAATACATTAAATATGGAATTTTAATGTTCTTTTCTGCGGGGGTTTCTTTGGGAAAATTTGAAGGGCTAGATCTAGTGGAAGTCAGCTCTGGAAATACTACATCCCCTTTAAGCATGAATTGGTACGAGTATTTTTTATCTCTGTAAGTACATATAGCTAGATTTGCATTAATTTTTATGGGCTTTTTTCTTTAAAACAAACTTGTGATATGATACAGTTCTTGCCTATAGAAGATTTCTTAGGTAGTAAATTGAGAAATGAGCTTGGAGAAAATCAGCTTGTAACAAATTTGTGAGAATATTATAATTAAAATATTAATGGCTTGTTGAAATTTGGATAATTATGAAAATCAATGCAGCAGAGACACTCAGTTTTCATATATGAATATTAGGAAAAGAGGAGAAGCACATATTAGCTCAACTGAAATAGAGAGCAAATCTGTCCCTTTACAGTAACATGAAATAAATTAAGAAACATGAATTGTGTGAATAAGTGTTTTACATAAACTATAATGATCATTTTGAGAAAAAAAAAGTCATGTTTTCCATTGTAAGATGAATGCAAATATTTATACTCCTATGAGTACACAAGAGAAACAGTGTAAAAGTAGCACTACATGATAAAATTCAGGTGGAATACTGAGGTGCTGCTACATCTGTTGGAGAAGGAGCCAACCATGTTAGTCAGTGTTGTACATCAGATAATGCTCTCCTTTACCTTTCAATCAAGTGCTCCTTTAGTTCACTTCTCTCATGGTTTAACCTTGATAAGCAGCTAACACAGCTGCTTGCTCGCTCCCTTGCAGGAGGTAGGGAAGAAAATAAGAAGAGCAAAAATGCGAAAACTCGTGGGTTGAGATAAGGACAGTTTAAAAGGGAAAGCAAAGGCTGTGCACACAAGCAAAGCAAAATAAGGAATTAATTCACCACTTCCCATTGGCAGGCAGGTGTTCCATAATCTTCAGGAAAACTGGGCTCCACCACATGTCAGAGTTACTTGGGAAGACAGATTCCATAACTCCAAATGTCCCTCCTTCCTTCTTCTTCCCCCGGCTCTGGTCAGTTGGGATCAGCTGTCTCAGCTGTGCCCCCTCCCAACTCCTTGTTCACTCCCAGCCTCCTCACTGGTCTGGTGGGGTGAGGAGCAGAAAAGACCTTGACTCCATCTAAGTGCTGCTCAAAAATAACAAAAACACCCCAAACTTATCAACACTAATTTCATCCCAAACCCTTACCCTATCACCATACAAGCTACTGTACTTTAGCCTTACTTCAACTTATTTAGAGTACACACTCTGTAGGCTCTTGTTTGCTATCTGCTTGTGCATGGTGAACCTCTCACCTGTGAGTCTTACTATTACCTGGAGTAACTTAAGACACTGAAGTTTTTGGCTGCAAAGCTGGTACCAACCCTCTTACAGGAATAAAGGATTGAGGCAAAGAAAATTACCTGCTGCAGTATAAAAAGCATAAATACTGTTTCTCCAGCATGTAACACCATTAAACTTTTTTACTCACAGCCTTTGTTTCAGTGGTGTGATTTCCTTTCGTAATGTTTTTCATGCAACTGGAATGGTTGAGGCTGCCTTGGCAAAAGAAGTCGTCGTAGCCACTGCTGTTCTGATTCAGGTTCACTGGAAATTAGCCCAAGATGAATGCTGCAAGCCTGAAAAAACACAAAACTTAGAAAACTGCCAATTTGCTCTTCCCTGTATCTTAGATAGTAGTAAAATGTATGCATTCCATCCTTGTTAACTTTTCCTGTGAAACTCAAGAGTTAGTACTTAGAACTAAAAGGGATTTTTGCCATAATTTCTTTTGCCTCTAGTCTGCATTTCCTCTGATAGCTACTATACCACAATATTATTTTATATATGAACATCATAAAGCATTTGGGAATGCACTTGATATGAACAACAGTAGAAAAAAATTATATGGGAGTTCTGTCTATGTAGCACAGTGCAGACAAATAGGAACAGATCTGTAAAACAAACTGCCCTGTGTTGAGGAGCAGTGTCCACGCTGCAGGTGTTTCAGGGGAATTTATACTCAACTATTCTGATCCCAGAGGCTGTGTTCCTGTGTGTTTCACTGTTCAAGGTGAGGGCCAAAACAAGGACAGTGAAAAAGAAGATACAATGGAGAAACAAAGAACTTTGACAAGCAAGAAACAGAGATTATGTTGATGACGTGTACCTAAGCAAGCTAAACTGAAGATCCACCTCTCAGCTTCTGAACTCTTGCTTCCAGGCATTCACTGATCACATTTGTAGTTTGGTGTTCTGCAATAGGTTATTCACTTTGAAGAGCTTAATCTTCCTTAGAGTTTAATATTCCTTTCATATATGATCTTCTGATGATTGTGTTGGCCCAGTTGCTTCACAGGACATTGTATTTTAATGTTCCTTTCCAGAAGAGTAAATTCAAGGCTCATGTCTTTTGGCAAAATTAGCTCTACTGGGTGTCTCATGTGGCAAGAGGCAGTTTTAGTTGCTCAATATTTCTCTTCTATTGCGTTTATGTTTGATCTTGTTCATGACTGAGTCATTGTTGAGGGAAATTTTGCAATCATTGTTCTTTGAGAATTTTTATTATCATAGCAATTTTGTTGAGAACCAATTAAATCATGTTGGTAAGACATGTTTGGACAGTAAAAGGAAACTACCTTGTGGCAGCAGAACAATACTCAGTGTCAAATCACATCAAGTAGCAAACCTCATGAACAGATATCTGAATTTCAGCTTGCTTTTTAAAGCAGGTTCCACAACCAAAACAGAGGCTATGAAGGAAGTCGGTGTAAACCAGATATTGTACATCTGCTGATTTACACACATAGGTGGGAACAATGCTTTTAAATTTATTTCTCTCCACTTTCTCATTGTTCATCTCACTTCTCCCTTCCCATTTCTTTTCTTTTCATCAATTTTATTCATTGAGCAACTAATAATTTTAGCATTTTTAAGGGGCTGCTGTAATACATGTTTTCTCTATTCATTTTGTCTCATAACTTTTCTTTCCTGTGTTTGCTTGGAAGGTAAAGGCATATTTTATATAAATCACAAAGACAAATACATAGGAAATACCATTTTGAGAAATAAAAAATGTTCATTTCACAATACGAGAAGACAGTATTCTTCCTGTAAATATGAATAATTACTTTCTCAGTGCATAAAAATGCTAATGATTTTTTTATATAAGCTCAAAGGTGTAGTTGGTGCAATACTTCAACTTTTTTTTTTTAACTTGGCTTGAAAATTGTTTTGAACAACTCATATTCACACAGCCATTATCTACATGTAAGCTAACTAGTTTTGATATGTGCCTTCTGCCTTGATCTTAACTACTTTTAATATTCTCTTAATTCTTAGTATGATGCTATCAGTTGTCCCAGATTCTGCACCTACTATGTCATCAAACATTTTCTGTGCTTCACGAGCAAGATGTTCACCAGTTTCTGCACAGCTACAGGCTTACTAGTTGATCCAGACAAACAAATCCTGTTTTCCCTGTGCATTTGAGTTTCACAGCCCGGGGTGAATATGACCTTAACTTAAATTATATCAACAAATTTGTCGCTTGATGTTTTTAAAACATTAAACCTGTCTCCTTTCTGCTTTTATTGCAATGAACCTGTCTTTCCATGTGGAGTGACACAGATAAATATGGTAGCTGCTGCTGAAGGCAGCCAGGAAAATATTATATCCTCATATATCTAAATTTAGTGAAATACGATAGGAAGTCCTTGATGAACCACATGTAATATTAATTTAGGGATGGCTTCATACTGTGTCAGACAGAACAGAGGTTTATAGCAGATGCCAGATCTCACTTGCTTTTGACAAACTGCTGGGTCATATAAATCTTGCATTGGGCAAGAGTGCCCCAGTCAGCGGAGCAGTTTCTACACTGACATTTTTCTCTAGAGCACTTTGACATGAATGTCCAAGTCACCGCCACTTACTGCATGCCAGTGCAGTTCTCAGACCAGTTCTGGTACCAGCAAACTGGATTTGTTTAGGAGGAAACTCAACCAAAATCTCTGCTCTGTGTGTACATTACTCATCACTCCTAATGAAGATATAAAGCTTCAACTGGTGAACAGCCCTCAAAGGGCCTTTAATCACAGGAAGGGGATGTTGTGGTCAGGGAACCAGGCTAAATCTTGGCTAAGGTCACCTGAAATTGCTCTAATCATCTCCGATGTATAAGTAGAGGCCTTGGCACCAAGCGCTTTAACTTACTGATACAGCGTTGGTGTGACAGATCATTTGCTATTGTAAAAGTAATCTGAGACTCCTACAGCCTCTGCTAGATCACCCTCTGGGGCTCTGGTCACTCTTTCATGGAGTGTGCAGGGAGGTTCTGAAAAACACACCTCGTGCTAGCAATTTTCAGCACAATCTTGCAGTGACCCAGCTGTTGGATTTTAAATGATATTTCAAAAGGAAGTGATTGCTCCCTTGTAACCAAGCACGTCTATGCAGAGGACAAATTATTTCCAAATTTCATTTTTACTCCATTTCACACTTGTCTTGCAAAAACTTTTCCGTTTACTTTCAGTAAAATGGTAAACCATGACTTCAAATTTAGACCTGTTCTTGATACTTATTGATCAATGTTCTCTCTGATTCATTCTAAGCTAGATTGTATGTAGATGCTTATTAAGGCATAAATGTTAAATGTTTTGCCTATATTTTGTTGCAATGTCCATCACAGAATGGGCCATAGAGAGGAAATATATGCTCCACATATCCTGTGATGGATGTGCTGAGTATGGGTCTATTATCCTAACATCAAAAAGAGTCAATTAATACTTGCATTTTTACCTGAATTTACATGCCTCATAGTACATTTATTTTCTATCACACCAATAGCTGAATAATATTCTGTTTCCTGCCTTTTGCAGTTCCTGTTTCTACCCTACTCGTGTTCCTATCTTTAATGGAAATGACTCTCAGTCACAGCTGTAGCCCTGTTAACAGTAACAGCGCAGCATGAAGAGCTTCATGCACAGATATCTGGAAAGGGAGCATTCTGTCAGTCAGGTCTGTCAGTCTCTGTACTCATAGATTTATATGTACATAAATGCGTGCGGAACTGATAGCCACTGTCCCACACCTTGTTACAAGTCCACAGTTGAAAACATAACTGCAGCTTCCAGGATCAGCTGATTGCAGGGGTTATCTCCTGCTTAAATCAAACCTTGTGTTTCAGCTGCAATAACAACAAATCAGTAGTTTGTTTTATTACAACACCTGCCCTACTTTGACCAATTAAACCATCTCTTATCTTTCAGGCAGAAATAACTGCCTTGCAACTGCTTAACTGCCTAACAGCTTGCAAGGTTCATCCTCCCTATTAAAATCACATCAAAGACATTCTTCACCCTATCTACATATTTTCCTCTTCTTTTTTTATGTTATTGTGCACATGTATATGTCCCCAGAAAGAGATAGAAAGTGTTTAATGGTCTAGAAAATGAGTTCCAAACTTTGTCAGAAGGGTGGCCTGCAGTTTACTTCAGCAAGCTGTCACAAGAGACATTAGGGTCAAATGACATTCAGGAGTTTCAGCTTTTCCATAACTGTATCAAATTTCAGAAAATTTACAGTGCTGCATTCTTGGCAGGCATGTATTACGTTGCTGGTTGAACTTTGCTCTTCCCTGAAAACCCATTTTCAGAAACATTATACAGAGCAGAGTTGGCCCGGCATGTTCTCCCAGGCTTGGCACCTCCCTGAATGCCTGCCTATGGCTCAGCAGCAAGGGCTGTGTTAGCTGGGGCACAGGCTGGGAACAGTGTGGAGACATGCACCCTTGCTACAAGGAAGGACGAAAGAAATGAGGCAGATATTGCTGCCAGGAGCTCTCATGCCTGCCGACAGGTCATCCTTTAGTAAGCATTTCAGTTGACCTGTCCTCTCACATGTTCCTAATTGAAGGGGTGGATGCTGTAAAAGGAGTACGGAGAGCAGAAGACATGGGTTGTTTAAGCAGTCTGTGGGGTACTTAGAAAGAAATGTGTACTCCAAAAACAATGGGTCAGAGATCTTCACATTGTGTATTAGATCTTACTCTGATACATGAATACTGAAATAAGGTGTCAATGCAAACATCTAACAGAAACCAGAACAGATTTTGGAAAAATGAAATACTTTCAATAATAATGATGAGGGAAATAAAGTTTCATCATCTCAGTGTTTACACCTGACTTCATTCAAAGACAAGAGAGCCTTGCAGTGAACAAAGAGGGCACAACTATGTCTAAAAACTTCCTGACAGCATTTCTCTGGTAAGAATTAACCATGTTTTCTTTTTTCCTGCTAACTGTGTTATAGACCAGTGTGATCCATGCTATACTGTCACCAGTATACAAACAAATGAGACAGCTATCCTAGAAAAAAAATTAGTTATATAAAACATCACTAGTTAGAGAAAAAAATTGGGGTTTTCTGTCCTGAATCTACACTAGGCTTAATATTTTATCAAACATTTCTTCCCCCCATACAATTTCTGTAAGATAGATAAAAACTAATAAAGCTAACACCACAGAGCTTATGATTGTCTATAGCACTACCTCATGTAATGGTATGATCTTTGAATTTTCATTTTGATATTGTTATTTCCTTCATGATTATTAATTGTAAAAGATTATTTTTTGTGTAAATGTTTGCTGGCTGTTAACAGCACTGTGAGTTTGGAGTTCTAGAGATCATCTGGTTAATTCAAGTTGAGACAAAACAACTAAAACCTTAGCTTTGGTAACAGCCAGCCACTGGTCATCAGCCAAGCCTCTTTTATGTTACTACAGAATTTATCAGTAGTGTGAGAAAATCACGTATACTTTGATTATTATCTAAAGGCCTCCTATATTTGCTTTATGTTAGTGTTATAAGTTTAACTTCTTCCCTTTAGTTTTGTTACTGATGTAGTGACTGACTGAACTGTGTACAAAACAAAGCCTAAGATACAAGGTGATGTTAAAACCGTGTGTTAGGGAGGCAACGGAAAGGTGCCAACTGCTTTTGTGTTCTAGAGCACAGGTGGATCATAAAACCTCATCATATACTCTTTGATCTGGTCAAATTACCGCCTTCTTAAAGTGGGAAGAAAGAGTTGGGACTTTATGGGCCTATTTGATCTGTTTTAGCATTTATGTGATAAGTTTGTCATGGTTTGGTTGTAGTTATGGGATCGCTTAATTATAGGTTGGTCCAGCAAAGTTACCTGTATTTAAAAAGTTGTGTAATGCTTCTTCGTTTGCCCAAGACTACTTTCAATCACTCATAATAATTTCAAGTGATAAAGTTCATTTGCACTGAAAATCTAAGTTGTTTAGGATCAGGTGGCAGCTGACTTTTTTCTCAACAGCATATTTAACTTTAGCTCAAAAAATCTATTGCTTTCTAAGAAAGTGAAAAAAAAAAAAATCGCATACACACACACACAACCTTCCTGTTCAAAAGATTAAGTGTCTCTGGTTTTTTAACTAGATGTTTGACGATTTCCCAGGGGTTATTCTGCTGTCAGCTATATGTGTATTGGTATCATGCCTGTCACACTTGATCAAATCATGAGTCTGATTTGCAATTTTTCAGACAACTTATGAGTGTCTGTTGGCTCATAAGTAAAGAATGACATTTCTGAGGCATGCTTTGTCCAAGAATCTTTGAAATTGACTGAGGCTTTCCTTTGTCTTGTCACTCACTCTTAACTTGTAGGCCTTGTAACTAAAATTAGATACAGAGGTGAGATACATTTGACCAAACAGAGACCTTTATCTTCAGATTAAATGAATCATGATCCAAAACTCCATTATCTAAGTCTCTACTAACTAGAAATTCACTGCATGATGATTACCTCATTTGTAGATGTCTACACTTTTAAATGCTTATGTCTTTTCCTCACAGGCCCTGTACTGCCTCTCCTGCTGTGCAGACAGCCCACTCAGATTCAGATTACACAGAAACTGGACTGCAAGAGAGGGCAAATTGCAACAAAGGTGTTTGACATGTGAAAAAAAAAAAGAAAGACAAAACATATCTTTTGGGAGCTAAGAAATGATACCAGGCTTCACACAGAGACATGTCCTGAGGCCAAGGCTGAGCACAAAAGCAAAGGGGAAGAGAGAAACTAGGATAAGAAAGGGATCTGGAGGCTGGAGCTAAAGAGGACAAGTCCTAAAATAGTACGAGGAGGCTGGGATCAGAGAGCAGAACAAATTGCTTGGGGAGTTGCTTGGAAATAAATAATGTTGGTTCTCCATAACATATGAAGCTAGTACTTTGGAGTTGCAGATTTCTTCAAGGTATTTACTGATAGAAAGCATTGCATACAGAGTTTTCAATGTGCTTCAGCTGAAATAAGACTCTAGGTGTTTGAAATTTGTTCAAAACAATGTACTACTTCTGTAGATCTCCTTGTTTAGCTTTGCTGATCATCAGTATTATCCAGGCAACTTTTAATCCAGCAAATCTGATTTTTATACATAATGGGGGTTTTTTATGTCACAGATTTATCTGAAGATGTTACTGAAGTTTTCACATTGTTCCACTTGAATATATATACTGAAGGTTAATAATCAATAAATGTTTCAGTGGAAATCAACAATACTTCATGGGAAAACACACACTGTCCCCTTAAAATAAATCACTAAAGTTGTAAGGCCAAAACAAAAACCATATCAAACAATGATAGATTTAATGGTAGTCTCTTTTCAGCAGTAATTGTTAGACAAGCTGGTGCCCTTCTCATCTCGGGTACATTTCTGTTCTAATAACATAGTCCTTTTAACCTAAAAGTCTTGCCTTAGATTCATTCAGAAGGCTCTGAGTGGGATTAAAGGAGCAAGAACAGCGTGTTGTGTAACAGTTTTCTGATAAAAGAATGCTTTGCCCCCTTACTCTCCCCTTAGGAAAATACATAAAACCAGGAAAAATGCAAGATCAGTGGGAGACTTTGAATCCCATTTTCATTGTAATGCTTAAGCATACCCTTAGCTTGAGACTGACTGAGGTTGAGGTGACTCAACTCAGTTTCAGGGTTTTTTTTCTTTCTGCTCACACCAGTTTCTCCATAGCTCAGCCACCCCAGCACAGTGAATGTAATCACCCTCCATCTTACGAGTACGGCCAGCACACAAACGCTGAGCTCAGCCCTCTGATGCTGGCTGCTCGATGAGGCAGCATGGAGTGGCTCAGACCCTCTCCATGCTGCCTGTGTGATCTCACTCCTCCTCCTCCCCTTACAATCCCACAGCATCAAAAAATGCAGGGCTGGAAAGAGGGGCACCCTTTTATGAGCTGAAAAATATCAGTGTCATAAATATTGACAAGGAGTGAATATTAAGGCAGGTTCACGTCCCTCAAAGCTAAGGAGGAACCAGGTGTGCTCTCAAGAAAAGCATCTGCACTGACTGACCCTGAGCCATGCAGAAGCACCAAGAGCTTGAAGCAGCGAGTGGGTGACAGCAGTGGGTGACTCCTTGCTTCAAGGGACAGAGAGACCCAGCTGCCAATCTGACCTGTTCTCTAGAAAACTTTGCTGCTTGCCCACTGAGAACTTACGAGAGGGGATTAAAGAGCAGAGACGATGCGGGTGACAAGGTAATGAGTGTCTGCTCAATGGATCCCCTGACCAGGAAGAACAAGTGCATGAGGCGTTCTGTGGGCAGCTAAAAGCAGCCTTCTGTCTGCAGATCCTGGCCCTCATGGGGCATTTTAACCACCCTGATACCTGCTGGAAGGGCATAAGCTGCTTGGAAAGCACAGCTTGGCAGAGTAGGACCTGGGGCTCCTGGTGGACACCATGAGTCAACAATGTGCTTGTGCCACAAAGGAGGCCAATGACACCTTGGGCTGGATTTGGAGTGTTGCCACCTGGTTGAAGGAAGTGATCCTTCCCTTCTCCTCAGCACTGGTGAGGCCACATGTGGACTGCTGCATCCAGTTCTGGGCTCCTCAGTACAAGAGAGACATGATCATACTGGAGACAGTCCAATGAAGGGCCACAAAACAATGAAGGGACTGGAGCATCTCTCCCATGAGAAAAGGCTGAGGCATGTGAATTGTTCATCCTGGAGAAGAGAAGGTTCAGGGGGGATCTTATTAATGTATACAAATACCTGAAGGGAAGGTGCATAGGTGGCAGAGCCAGGCTCTTTTCAGTAGTGCCCAGAACACAAGTGGCACCATCTGAAGACCAGGAAGCAAAATTTTACTTCGAAGGTGACTGAGCCCTGGAACAGGTTTCCCAGAGAGGTTGCAGTCTCCATCCTTGGAGATACTCAAAACCCATGTAGTCCAGGACAACCAGCTGTAAGTGGCCATGCTTGAGCAGAGAGGTTGGACCAGAGGACCTCCAGAGGTCCCTACCAACCTCAGCCATTCTGTGAATTTCCCTCTTTCCTTGAAGCCAGATAAGCAAACCTGATATTTCATTTGCCTTCTGATCATATAATAGCCCCCACTATACTGATATTCTGCAGCTTTATGTGCCAAACATGTTAAAATTTGAGTTATCTGCTGCCACTGGTTTTCCTTGAGGTTTTGAAAACAGTCACCATGTATTTTTGACAATTTATCAGCAAGATGACAAAGGAATACTTTGTACTTTTAAGATCTTGAATTCGTCAATTGTTCTGTGAACATTTTAGAAGCACTAGTAAAAACCCAGACAGCTGGCCAGCTTATGCTATAAACTCCAGTTAGACCCCACCACTGCTCATGCTGCAGTGACAAGTACTACAAGCATTATAGCACTATGGTATCACAAAACCTCTTCCATTAAAATTTAAAAATCCAACTCCCTTCAGAAGTAGGCATGTTTATATTCATAAACTGGTTCATGCACAAGAAATGAACAGTTTTTATAGAACATCCTTTTATTTTGCAAAAAATTTATTACTCATTGTTGTACAAAATATACCTAAAGATATGATGTTAAGATAATTTTGACACAGCTAGGTAGTTTGCAGATTACCTAGTTGAAGAGAAGAAATTTTCACAATTTTTAAGGCAATTCAAGACAGTAACAACAAGTGAGTTATACATTTTGAAATATTCCATTTCTATGCTTTACACAAATGTCACCTGGTACTTGGTATCTGTAAACTTTAATGCTTTATACACAGTTTCCATTCACATAATTAGAAGATACAATGAAAATAATGTTTTACAGTTCTTTCTTTAAGGCATCTCATTTCTATTCTTGGTTTTACATAAATAGCTGCTTCAATTCAGAACTTTAATTCTTAAAAGACAAATGAGTAGATGTGATTCCAGATTTCTACTTTGTTTAAAAATGGAAAAAAAATAAAGTAACTAATTATCTATGTTTGCTGAAATATTAAAAAAAACCAAAACCACCAAATAAAACATTTCTAAGGTAAATTAGACTAGAAAAACATTATTTTTCTTTAAATAATTTATTATTTTAACTCTAGGGTGGTAAGTTGGCAACCATCTACTTAAAACACTGATTCAATTTAAGCTCATACAAATTTGGTCCATTCTTTTAGAAAAGTACTGCTACTATATTTCATGAGTAAAGAAACCATACTCGCAGAGGTTTCTCTACACTACCCTCCAAGAAATTGTCAAAAGAGTGCAGTCTTTATTTCTCCTAGGTCCTTTTGAACCACAGGATTTTTATATAATTTAAAATACAAACAAATAAAAACACCACCAAACATTAAGAGAGGAAGGGAGAGACATTAGTATTGCCTTAAGCAGTGTATAGCCACGAACTAAACATAAAGATGCAAGACAAAAAGCAGCAAGAAAATCACTAGGGGACAGATCTTCACCTGGCATAAAGTCAGCATAGCTCCACTGGCATCAGCAAAGCAATCCTGACTTGTATCAGTCACAGATCTGACTGTTCATGTACAGAAAAATTCCTTTATGTTAGTTATAAAGATGAGCAGTGTTCAGAAGAGTAGTGTTAGCACACATTTTTTCAATGAAGTGTCTGTAACACCTTGGTTGTCATCTAGCATTTTGCTGCTGATGACTATCACTCTTGCCACTACCAGTGGTTCTGCTTCAGAACAAATTCATTACCACTTTCAAATGAAACACTAAAATATATTTAACGTTGGTCTATGAAGTTCTTAACCACAGCTAGTTCTTACCAGAAATATTCTGAAGCCCATTTACAGTGTGACACGTAAGGTTTTAAAAGTAATATTTTATAACGTTGGTAAGTTTTTATACTGTTCCGGGTTTTCACTGACCATAATTCATGTGGAATGAACTGCAACCACTGGAAGTCAGCAGCAACTGAAGTTTAGAGCAGCATGACTCTTGGTTGTTAGCAATTATTCCTGTTACAGATCATTAGCTATAGTAAATTTTTTAAAATATCCCTAAGGCATGTTTACAGAGCAAATCCTAAAAGCAGAATTATAGCTACAGAAATAATTAATTGCACAAGTTTCTCATAAGCACCAAGACGTTCTTCCAAGGCACAAGAGAATTCCCAGAGTGCAGAAGACAGATTACTTAAACCAGGAGTGCAAATATTAAAAAAAAAACATTTAAAACCTGGGAAGCAGAGGCGGAATTCCACCTGCTGCTTATGTCAGCATTCAGATCCCACTTCTGTCATCTGCCAAAGGTATTTCAGACTTTTTTTTGTGTGTGTGTGTGTATATATATATATATATATATATATAGTGTATATGTATACTTAATCTGGTACAGTAACAAATGGGATTCAGATGCTTTCTGCCAGAGATGTGTGTAAACGCTGACCTCTACCACTACCACATATTACACTCAAAACAGACGGTTTCTCCCAGTGTCATCTGGCATCTCAATAAAAAGATATCTCTAAACACATTATTAATGCAGAGTACGCTCAATCCATTTGAGCTGTATCTTCTGTCAAGTTCTACTTACAAAAAGGAACAGTTTAATGAAGTCCGTAACGGGGCAAGTAGAAAAGGTAGTGGTAGCTACACTGGACAAAACTCTTGGCAATGGTCATCATTTCTGCAATGATACTGTGTCAAAACTCACAAGAAACTGAGGTACAAACTTATGTGAAGTGAACATGAGATTTGTATTGTGTTCATTTAATGTATGATAGTTTCCTGTATTGCATTTTTTTTTTTTATCTTTTATTTCCTTAAAAGAAAAATACATACTCGCATACAATGCTGATGTGGTGATGCCATAAATCCCTTAGGATAGCAAGTTTGATGGGTGATGACCCATTAGGAGAAAAATATATTTTTTGAATATTATTTTACATATATACAATATATATATATTTAATTTTCAATCAAAATGTAGAGTCTTCTAATATATTCATGAGTACTTTTATGTCCAAAATGAAAAAATATTTGTATCTCAGTTCATATAAGTTAAAAATTAACAAGGTATTTGATATCCACCAACATTTTTGCTTCATTTCTACAAAATTAAAAGAAAACAAAGAAACAGTGAGTTATAAAGCTTTCCTTCTCCAAAGCCAAATACAATAGAATTTTGAAGCTGAATAATTAAAAGAACACCAGGTTTTGCATTTTAAGTAACCACAAAGAATGCAAAATGTAATCTAAGTTGAAACTAGCATTACTATATTAACCTAGTCTAAAGACAAAATATTTGAATCCCTTTTTCTGATAGAATGTGTCCAGTATAAGAAAATGTAAATTTAAAGCAAGAGTTATTTACACTCTCACCAGTCTATCTAAATTTTGATAAACCTCCGCCCCCCTCAATTCCAAAATACCTAGTATCACAAAAGTATGACAGCCGCTTATTTACAGGTTTTTTCAGCACTGTGAAAGGCACATTTATCTTTTGATGCATGTTTCTGCTAATGTCCTAAACTTGGGTTCCAACTGATCTAAGAAGTCAAGTGCCTCTTCTTCATGCTGATCACTGCAGCAGCCTACAGAGCCAGCCAAGGATCCTTTTCCTTCATAGTTATATGAAAGGAGATAATCTTCAGAATGCTTCTGTTCTTCATCCTGTCTGCATAGGTGCACCTTCTGGATAGGAAGAGAACAGATCTTATTATTTTCTTAAATTGTTATCCTAAACATATTGCAAAAAAGTAATTTCTTTTTGATTTACCTTTCATTCATTAATTTTTAATCAGAGTGTGTCCTCTAATGGATTCCTACATACAAAAAATGCACATGATTGGTCTATATCATTAAGACTACAAAATATAAGTATTTAATAAAGAAATAATTTCTACTAATCACATATGTAACAATAAAAGAGGAAGAACCTGTTTAAATAACCTGTCAAGCAACTAAAATTCACTGAAAATTAAAAGACTGATTTATACATAACTAGTTAGGCAAGTAGTGAGAGTTTTTTGATCTCCAAGCAATGGAGTGACTACATTTCTAGTGCTGTACATTCATTCCTGCTCCATTGCTAAGGTATGTATGAGGTTTAAATTAGCACAAAGCAAGCAGTTAGAATGAAAGCAAACAGACATTCTCAGAAAAACTCACAAAAGCTTGAAGTAATTATTCTAAATGATTCAAAATGAAAAATAGCACATTGCCCATAGTTTAAGCCAAGAAAAGAAAGTAATTTACACTTATGTCTGAAATATGTCAAGGATGACTTCTTGAAAGAGCAATATTCCAAAGGGGATCCAGAGGAGCAAAGGAGAGGAAAAATGAAATGAAACCAAAACCAGAAAGCCGCCTTTCTAGCACAACTACATGTCTTCCTTGAAAAGTCTGTATATATTGACCATAACCTACACTTCAAAAAAAATCATTTTCAGAATACTTACTTCGCCTAAACGAGGATGTGTGAAATTATGCCATTCTGAGTAGGAGTATCTACATGTATCCATCATAGGCTGTCCTCCTCCTTCTTTAACTGATCCCAGAGTCTGATGTCCGACTCCCTTGACTGATTCCAAGGTGTGCCCTCTTCCTTTTACCATTTCAAATGTTTGCTGCTCTCCTGTTTTTACTCCATACCCTCCTTGATCACATGTATTTTGTAGAGGAATTATATTGTGATCCTAAGCAAAAACAAACAAAAAAAAGATGCAGTAGTGAGGATGTCTTCTTTCCTCCTTTTTTTTCCTTTTTAATTCAAAAGATGAAACAGCAATCAGAAACAGTCACAACTGAAAACTGATAACTCTCCATCTCTGCACTGTGATATTTTGAACAAAAAGCTATCCTTAGTACTTAGCATATAAAGATCAGTACTTCATCTTTGGAAAGGATACTATGACAAGAAGGAAGAGGGGAAATCTGCATTTAAATATGATATCCGAAAACTGAGGTTTTATCCCACTGAAATGTGTATAATCCATATACTCATTTATAATGGCACTATGCTTCATAGGCAACAAGAAATTTGGCTTTTGTCACCATTAGGAGTTTTTGGTTTTCAGCATGAAGTCAACACTGTCATTTTTACACTTCTCTCCTCTTCTTGCAGAGGACAATGTCAGGGGGTGGAGGACTACAGAGCAGAGGTAGAGCCTGAAGAGCCAAGCTCTTGTGCATGAACACAGTCCTGGACTGAACTATGTTCATGGTAGACTGAAAGAAGTTTAGATGCCAAAAGCAAGAAAAATTTCATGAACATGGACTTTTCACGAAATCAACTGCATTTGGGGTCATTTTTGAGGAGAAGCGCAGAAATTGCACCTGTAATTTACAACAGCTATCTGCTAAAAATAAAAATCCTTCTCCAAGGAAAAATAATGTTCTGCCATAAACACATATTCAACATAGGCAAAGACAATAAATGTCCATCTAATCTCATTGTTAAAAATGACTGAAAATGTTATTAAAATGTTCACCTGAAACTTCCAACCAACTACTTAAAATCCAGAAGAATTACAAGGAGCTGGGCTAACAACTACAAGGCATGTTTAAATGTATATGGTATTACCAACTCCACCTAAAGTAAGAATTTTCAAATTCTTGTTAAATAGCAAAGTACATTTGATGATCCCTGCATTGATTGCCTACTTCCTTTACCATATCACTTGCAGGTGGTCCTGTTCTCAAACTGAAATGCTATGGACATCTTAATTACAAGTTTCTACATTGAAACAAACAAACAACTTACCATCACTTCTTCTCCCGGAGCTTCTGTGTTTGAAATGATTAAATTGTGATTGGCACAATCATCAGTCACCTGCCTGTGCATTACCCCAGCACCACAGCAGCCACAAATTGTGATCAGGATTACTGTGGAAAAGGAAATAATAGTATTAACTTTACCTCATAATGGTATCTACTTACATTGGATAATGAATTTTAAGTGCCTAAGTATCAACTATGGTTTAAAAAAATAACTGATTTCCAAAAATGCCCATACTCAAAGCTGTATACATTAACATTTTTTTTAAACAGTATAGGGAAATTTCACTGCACTCTTGAACTATTTCATTCTTCTAAAATACATCTGTTTTTTCCAAAAGAAATGCAAGCATCCTTTATGAAAGCACCGTGACTTACACAATTTCATAGTATGAAAACTTTAGTCCAATCCCAGGTGAAAAATTGTGTCTTATGCCTACAATAAAGTTGTACATAAGATATTTTTCCTCTCTGAATATGCAGATGTTAAATTATATCATAAGGAATTAATATGCAAGCTAAACGTTCCAATATCAGAAGCTTCTGCTTCACAGGAAAGGTCAGCAGAACCATAGAGGACTTCCAGCATTATGCTACAGAACAATCTTATTTAATCCTTTGTATTCATTTTATTCCTCCTAGTAATACTACTTTTTGTTGTCATGGAGACTCACCCAGAAATGACTTTGCATAAAAGGATCTTGTACAACTCATACCTCTCCTAAACAAATGACTAAACCTTTCATTCAGAGAACCAATCTCTTTTCTTCGCTTTTCAAATTGTTAGCTTAAAAATAAAGAAGCCCACAAGGAACAGAACGGTTCTGCCTAAGGGCCCACTGAGCAATCTGATCTCTGAACATATAAACTTTTGTGAAAATTGGCCAAGAGCCACTTTCAAGCTAATTTAGTTTCAGTAGCGTCAGCTGTCAGCAAGCTCTGCCTCAGCGATTCCGGCAGGTTGCCTCCTGATGCTGACAGATGGAAAGAAGACATCCATGACAGCACTGAGTAGAGGATACACAGGGCAAAACCTTGCCACAATAAAATAAAGGATCTACTTGTGAGTGATGCAGTCAAGAGGCAGGGACAAAGAGGTGTGATGTTTCACACAGTTCCTCTACTGAGCATTCCCACATCTGAAAATTCCACCTTTGGGCTATATCCCAAATTTGGGTACCTGTCCTCTTGAGATAAAACATTGATCTATCTAGCCTTCAAAACATGTCCAGGTCCCAGTGTTCTATCTACCTGACTAAAAACAGCTAGCTGAGATTCAAGTGGAGCAAGGCAGTTGAATTATTACCAGAAAAAAAAAAGGCGGGGGGGTGGAACAAAAAACAAACAAAAAAAACAAACAAAAAAACCCCACAAACAAACAAACAAATTAAAAAAAAAAAAGGCCACCAAAAACCCAAAAAAACCAAAACCAGAACAAACCCCAAAACAAAACAAAAAAACCCAACCCCCTCTGAAATATTAGTTACTGTAGCATGTCTTTCATGATTTTTACAGATGTTATCAGACTATGTCTGATTCTGGTAAAAACAAAAAAAAAGATCTGGTTTTGCTTTTCATATCACTGTCACCATCAATCTGGTTAACAGCAATACTACCCCTCTCAGAATCTGTTAGGGTTTGGGCAACTCCAGTAGCACAACATATATTCAAGGTTTTGGTCTGTTGTGGAAGTAACCTGTCCTTCAACATTTCTGTTCCTGGGACAGGGCAACCCTGGATGTGTGCATAGATTGGGGAACGAGAGGCTGGAGAGCAGCGCCGCGGAAAGGGGCCTGGGGGTCCTGGTCAATGCCAAGTTGGGTATGAGTCAGCAGTGCCCTGGCAGCCAGGAGGGCCAACTGTGTCCTGGGGTGCATCAGGCCGCTGGGCAAGGGAGGGGACTATCCCACTTTGCTCTGCACTGGGGCAGCCTCACCTTGAGGTCCCATGTGCAGTTTTGGGCACAACAATATAAAAAAGACATTAAACTATTAAAGAACATTCAAAGGAGGGCCATGAGGATGGTGGCCTAACAAGAGTTCAAGAAGCACTTGGACAATGCTCTCAGGCACATGGTGTGACTCTTGAGGCATCCTGTGCAGGGCCAAAAGCTGGACTTGATGATCCTGATGGGTCCCTTCCAACTCAATATACTCAATGATTCTACGAGTATATGGACTCTTGTAAAATTCCTTGTGAAATCTAGTCTCTCAGATACTCCATGTTTTAATCCACAACACAAGAAAGATCACAAAACGCTCTAGGAAATTGATTTCAGCATTCCTGGAAACAGAAATGTTTCTAGAAGTCACAAGCTTTTTGAAATCTTTTGGTTCAAGTGCCGAATGGAGGTTTTTTGGCCTCACTAACATGAACATACAGAACATCTCACACAAAATATACTTAAACAAATAAACAAAAATCCACACACAGTAACTACAGCACAAGATGAGAGCAAGAAGCCCGTGATACTGATACAAATAGAGCAGGTACATTAGGTCAGTGATGACAGCTATACAAGTGCCAAAATAAAAAATGTTTGAATCAAGTTTGAATCAGGTTCTCTCAGCTAATTTTAAAATTAAGTGAATTGCACTCTGTGTTTAAAAAAAAAGTGTACTTACGCAGCAATAACAGCGATCCTAAGATCATTGCAAGGATGGCCCAGAGACCAAGGGTAACATTTCCGCCAGAAAGTTGGCGACTTCTGCCGTCGCATTCAGTTGGAGTAACACAATCACAGAGGTTAACTCTTACGGTGTTCTCTCCTACCTTTCCTCCATTATCCATCACACTTACAGGAATCTCATAAACTCCAAATGGAATATCACCCTTTGGTGCCAGATACCAAGAATTATCTGTAAAAAAAGACAAAACCAGATCTAGGATCAACAAGACCTGCAACTCAGTTGTCACAAATGCGACCATAATCACAATTTTCCCTTCTGTTACAGCTATACCGCTACCAGATCCACATTTATTAGTTTAAAGTTATTAGATTAAATGTGTTAACACAAAGCTACATCTTGGAAGGATTTATACTTTCAGCACCTTTTAAATGTTAGAACTGAAAAAGCAAACCTTATACATCCTTCTGAAAACACACAATTTGAAACACTGAAGTTGATTTAGTTCATTATAGGAAATGACACTACTTGGGCTTACTAGTAAAAACCATCCACTGAACTGACATTTATTAAAATGACTTTTGGTAGTGTGATTGGAATAATTAATTGTAAACTTACATTATACCTCTTCTATTCTTTAGTTCTATTGCTGTATTCAATGAGAATTACTATTTCCAGTGGGGAAAAAAAATCCATTTAAGCTGCTGCCCTATTTAGAGGCAATGATTAATGACCATATGTTTTAAGGGGCAGAAGAAATAATTTTTAAAAAAATGTACAAGACTGACACTGATGGTTGTTTTATGATGAGCTATATGGAACATGTATCATCTAAAATGTGGTTTTCAGTTTGCCTAATATAAACCTTGAAAGTCTTAGATGTCTTTGCTTTCAGACTTTTCTGTCTTTTGCCTTTCTTAGGGAATGTTTGATGGAATACTTCAGAATCACACCCTTTTCAACTAATTCATGTTACCATAGTAGCAAATGTATGTGCTGCTCTTGCCATCATCTCACAAGCACCAGGAAACCACCATCAGCTATAACTTTTTATATCAACAGATTTCAGGAAACAGTGATTCCTTTGCTAATAAATTGTTTATCTATCTACTTCTCTAAAAAATATAAAAAATAACAAATATATTAAAGGACATAGTCAGGCTTTCTTTCATCCAGCTCAGCTTTACCAAAAGTGTGCTGGCTAACAGCAGTACTGATAAAAAAACTTTCAGAATTTTTTTTTTTTTGTAAGCCTATAATCAATTTTAGGTAAAGTTTTAGTTTTCCAGTTCTCCACCATAATAAAAAACAGACTAAGAAGAGTTCTGTTTTTCTTTGGAATACTAGCCATTTCATTCTTAAATTCCTTATGAATTATGAATCTATAGTTCCTTTTCAAGGTGTTGATGCAATGCATTACATCGGGTTTTGCTCTCTCTCCTAATCTCCTTACGTCATAATTTCAGAGAGCAGCTGATTGCTGACCCAAGGATACTGGGAACAGATTCTTATTTATGCTTTAAGAGACAGATATAATATCTTTCTCCTTGCCTTTGGGATGCCAACAGTGTCATCTTCTCTATGGGTCCCTTCCCACTAGAGAGGAACTAGAGGGACCACTAGAGACCATCAGTTAGCCCCGTAGCAGCTCCACTGACTACACCAATTCCAAACAGAGATTCATCCAATCTACTCTTGCAGACCACCCAAGGGAGAGACAGCAAAGCCTCCTCTGACAACCTGCAGCTAAGTGAGGAGGAGGAAGTTTTAACATACCATCGTGTGGAGTTAACTTCCACATGGAAGCCAAGTTTCGGTCAGTGATGCGGTACACAAAGGGTGCGCTGTAAGGAGCCTCGTCACCATCCTGTGCCGTAAGGCAGATTGGTTTTCTGTCCCTGCACATGATATAGTCCGTTTGTGCGATTCGTGGGAAATTCTTGTTGCCAGGCACGATGCAAACCTGAATTGTTCCAGTGCCTGTTTTACCATCTATGAGATAAAAATAACTAGGTTTAGCACTTACTTCTAACATTCACACATTAATTTCTAGTCCAAACTGTCACAATTAAACATCATCAACTGTAGTATCCATGTTTAGAAGTAAGGTGGAAAGCAACTGCTGATTTAGCCAGAGAGAGAGAGGGAGTTCTCACAGCTCTCTCTTGGCTGCTTCTCTTTGCTTGGCTGATCACAGATGGATCAACAGCTCCCACATCTCCATGTTCTCCATGTGCAGATAATGTATTTTGTTGAGTGTGTATATCTGTGTCGGAACACATATTGTTCTAACAGGAGGATGAGAGGAGGAAGAGTTCATAAACTGGGAGTACAGGACACTAAGAGTCAAAAGTAGAAAGTGAAGATCTCCAGCCTTCTAACTTCTGGAAGGAAAAAGTTGTATTTTCTCTGTTGTCAAACTCACAGCAGCCAGGAGCTATCACTTAAAGAAGAATAGTCCAGAAACAGGAAAATCTCTCAATTTAAAATTGCTAAAGTATTTTAAAGGGGGCAGATAACTTTTCAAAACATTGAGAATTTGCCCTGATTTCTAAAGGATTTCCCTGCTGTATAATATTCCCTAAGCATTTGACAGAGTTTCATCCCAAAGACAAGACAATGGACTAGGTGGGCCACTGATCTGAAGCTCTGCAGTTGTTCCCACGCTAAACTGGCACACAAACGTGTTACAGACCACAGAGAATGCCAACAACATTTAGTACTCACTTCTGTCTATTGCGAGGACTGTGATATTGCATTGACCTCGTCTCATTTCTGCTATGTCTCGGTCCAAGACTCTAACAGTTCTGACTTCACCCGATTTGTCATCTATGTTGATCCAATTACACTGGCCAGGTGGTATCCGGTATCTGTCAAGAATAATTTGTCTTGTTAAAGACCCCAAACATAACACACATGTATACGTACACACATATGTATTTTGATACATGTATTCACATACACTGACAGGTGTGCCGGTGTACATACATACATACAGCATCAACAACTATTTCCCCCTTCCCTTATCCCGCCCATTGTGTACTCCAAAAAAACCTAGTAGGTAAGGTGGTTTCATACCTTATGCCCTCACTATTTCCAGTTTCTGGATCTTCTGCTACATATCTCCCAATAGCTGTCCCAATATCTTCGCATTCTTTAACGTCTAAGCGCAACAGACAGGGTTTAAACACCGGGCCCTCATCCACGTCCAGGACATGCACTGTAACAGAGCAGGTGCTCTGGGAAAGTTGTTGTGAATGCGGAGCCAGCAGGTAGGGTGCCTCGTTGTTCACTCCAATCACCAGGACCCTTTGCTTGGCAGTTTCATAGTCCAGTCCCTGTAACAAAGGTGGGGTGTTGGTTTTTTTCCTTCAAATCAATAAAAAACTTGGGAAATTATTAAATAGCTAAAACTGTACGACGTTTATTTGCAAAAGAAGGTAGCTATCCTTAAACATCCATTTTGAGACACATTAAAGGGACATAATTTTTAAAAAAAAAAGTTAAGTTTTAAATTAGTCAAAGAAAAGAGCCTGAGGAAATACCCCCAATATGACAAGCAGTGCTACTGCAAAATTTTTTATAAATATTCTGAAAATTAATTATTAAAGAACAGAAAGCAATTAAATGTGGTGCGAGATTTTCTTCTTCCATATCTAGTTGGCCATTATTTCAGGTTACATGTATTTCCTTTCCACAACTGGTCAATCACACTTCTTTCTAGTAGCTACATATGCATCTGAGAATTTATGGAGTTGACAGTAAGTAATTACCATTTATTCTTCAGACACCTTCTGCAAAGTCATCACGTGCCTTTAATAGAGCTAATTTTATCCTAAATTCATAATACTCTCTATCTACTACAGCATTACAAGAAATGTAAGAAATTTCGACTGTGTTCATATACCAGGGACAGAGCTTTAGAAAAAGTTCTGATTACCAGTAACAAAAAAGCCATAATAAAATTAATTTTTAAAAAATTACTAGCATCTCTACCTCTACAATTCACATGTTCAAACGTTAATATTAATCTTTTCTCCTCCTTAGAAGTTACCTCTTATGGCAGTTTTAACACATAATGAAAATGAGGCATGAAGAGGCAAAAGGACATGCTGGAGTGGGACAGGATGGACGGGCCTTTTACCTCACATCTGTACAGCACTTATAGCAAGTAACTAAACTAACACAAAGTCTTATATGTATGTGGGCTTCCTCCCATCCCAGAAGAGCAAACCTGAAGTCGCTACACTGCAAAATAAAACCCTGAAAACTTTATGCAGAGATAGTAAGTTTATTCAACTCCCAGAGAGAACAAGACTGGAGGAGGAGGTGCTCAACCTTTCCCTCCTTTGCCACTCTCCTCTTTCTGTTAAAAACCATGAAGCATTCCTCAGTTCCACCCTTAGGTGTAAACAACTCCAACTGTGGAACCAGGCAAAATCACCAAGCTCTTCTGAAATGAAAAACCAAATTCTTTGGATTCTGAGCACACAAAATTGAGGAATAATCTGGAAGGTGATCTTTGTGCCTTATGTGCCACACATGAGCCTCAATTGCCATGCATAATGCAATCTGCTCTAGCAGAGAGTTCAGATCAGCAGAAAGTCTGATGAGCCTGACAGTTACAGATATCCTTTGAATAGAAATGATTCCGAGACTGGTTTTAAAAGCAAAATCTGAAGATTCATAACTTTTCCTCTCACAGTTCAATTTTTACTTACCTTAACAACACACAGTATTCCTTCATTTGTGTTTTTGTCTGTTGTAATTTCAAAGGCCTGATCATCATTTCCCCTTATAATTTCATATACTGCTCCTGAGCCAGGCGAACCAGGTTCATCAAGATCAACAACAGAGACTCTCAGTATTTCTACACTCACTCTGTTTTCCTCCACTCGTGTTTCATACTTGGAGTATCCAAAAAAACCAAAACAAAACAGAACAAATCAATTTAAATCAGAGAATACTGTTCCACAATGCAAGACCGAAGAACACCATATTAAAATAAGACTACTTAAACCCAAGGGGTCTATTTACTAAGCAGCTGTAATGATTTTGTTTTCATGTATTAACATATCTTCCCCACTCCTCCTTTACACCCTACCTCAAACAGCACACCTTTTCTGTCAGCACAGTTGAAATCTCATCTTCTTCATACACTCAAACTACCACTGACATAACTGATTCTGGAATTCTCCTTCCAGGAAGGGTAAATTAGCAGACTTCCCCTCAGTTACATCAGCTATAGATTCTAATTTGCATACATGATCAAGCTGAGAATTAGAAAAGGCATTGGGGTAAATTAAAAATAAACAGACCACAAGAACTTGAAGAAAAGAAAAGCAAAGAAAGATTAAATACATCTCTACTTGGAAGGCAACGGATAAAAGGATTTTTCTTAGTTTTTTTATCTTTTTAAAGAGCTGGGTAATTCTGTACGAGCTCAAGAAGAGTAGATAAGAGTGATTCTCAATTAATATTACTGATGATATTCTACAGTAGCGAACAGAAAGGGAAAAGTACATGTACTCCTTATGAATAATGAATTATTATTTGTAAATTTCATATTGCAAAGTCTCCTGTGGTATTTGAGATGCGTTCATGGTTATTGAGACATACTTTCTGTCCTGAATCATACACGTATTTGCATTAACTCTCTCAGGGCATTAGGCTTCATATTTGAGGGACTGTCCATCAGAAAATTAGAAAGGGGATGAAAATAGTTGGAAATCTGGGGAGGGTTTTAACCTTTATACAGACATTTCATTTATGCAGACTTACTTGTATCTGTTTAAAGGATGGTGCATTGTCATTTGTATCTTCGATTTTGATGACAACTGTTCCTGTAGTACACAAACCAAAAGGCTGACCTGCCATATCTCTCACTTCAACTAACAAAGTGTAACTGGGTACAAGCTGAAAAGAAAAATAAAAGCATATAGAAGATCGTCATACTCACTTTTTTAATTGCATAGCTACCCACAGGAGTAGAACTAAATATTTCACTCCTGTTCCACAACTCTGCTCTAAATTCAGTGCTCCCCAACAAAATGAGACAATTACCTTTGGGGCTTTTTTCCATATAGCTCAAAAGGAAAAGCAGCAAAATAATTTTCAGTGTCTGAAAATTTTCAGCAGCACTGAGTTCAGCATCTGTTAGTAACATGCATGCTACATCCTCTATCAAATAAAGCCTCTCACAACGTCAGCATTATTTTCCAAAACCTGAAGTTTTGGAAGATAGAGATAACACACTTTCATCTGCTATCTGTGTCCCCTTTGGAGCAACCGAGTATTCTCCTAGGCTGCCCACAGGTAAAGAGCTTAAATGCATGTCTCTTATTTCACTGAGGATGAATGAAAATGGTGGTGTGACCAGCCTCGGTCTGGGCAATACATGATACGGCAATGCTGGCCATTTGGCAGGGTCTGGCACTGAAGGAATCAGTGTCCTTATCAGTTCCAAGGGGCTCTCCAATAAGCAGCGCACTCAAATCCCTGACCTGAGTCACAACAGCAGAAAGCTTTTTTTTCAGCCTTATTAATACCTGAACAACCAAGGGAATGGGGACTGGTGGAAAAACAGTGCGGGCAGAGGAGCAGGGGACAGAACACAACACAGTACAGATGGATTAGGCACAAAAAGAGGGCGTTTGTAAATCAAGACAATTACTCTAGTTCTGAATGCCTGGAAGCAGCGTTCGGTTTCTCTGGTGCAGGAAAGAAATTCCTGTTCTACTTCATGAGCTTATCTTTAAAAGATAGGCAGTGGACTAATTTTTCAATCCTTGCTCCCCTCAAGTAGTCACTGTGACAGCTTCCTTAGTAGTCATAGTGATGCTCACAATCACTGCATTTTTCACTTGCTAAAAAAGTTGAGCACTGTTTCTGCAAGAGCAAAATTTTGCAATATGCTGTTTATGTGAACTTTGAGCCATGAAGCGACGTAAGTATGCCATAAGATAACTCCTTTTAACTTCAGAAAAGATGTGCCTGTAGAAATGTTTTTTCTAGAACGATTCTCATGCTAGAAATATTATTTTGAATTGCATGCGCCTGTCAGTTTTTTTCTAGTGTAAACAATCTGTCACGTGACATTCTGTCCAAAAAAAACAATCCTGTATCTTATTTGCTTGAAAGCCAGCTGAAAAGAATAAATGGGTGGCACTTTAAGAAATGGTATATTACTGTTTAGGTTTCAAATATTGGAGATATTTCTGGTTAATATAGGATGACTGATTACTTCCAGAGAAACTGGTCCACTTTCTCTGTGAAGAAGCAAGAAGCACCGCAAATGGAGATTAATTAGGAGGAGACAGTGGCTCATGGAATTCATGAACACAGAAAGAATTACAAATCCATAGGTTGAACAGCTGAGCAGTGGGAAGTCCTCTGCCAAGGTTAGCTAGAACATAGTAATCTATGCAGAAACTCTCTGATCTAATTACAGGTCTCTGAAAAGCTTCAGAAGCTCCTTAGAGAGGGTAACAAAAAATGAGTAATAGAAGCTATATCTGGTGATTCCCATGCCAGCAATTCATAGACTCTAAAGATCATCTAGTTCCACTCTGTCCATGCCACGAGATTCCACCCCATGAGCTTCCACCCACTAGATCAGTTTGCTCAGGGGACTGTACAACCTGGCTTTGAACACTCCCAGAGATGAGGCATCCAAAACCTCTCTGGGCAACCTGTTCCAGTGCCTCACTACCCTCTGAGTAAAGAATTTCTTCCCAACATCTAACCTAAATCTCTTCTCTTTTAGTTTAAAACCACTTCCCCTTGTCCTACCATTATCTGCCCATGCAAAACAGTCCCTCTCCTTTCTCAGAAGCCCCTTTAAAGTACTAAAAGGCTGCAACGAGGTCTCCCTGAAGTCTTCTCTTCCTGAGGCTGAACAAGTCCAGCTCTCTCAGCCTGTCTTCACTGAAGAGGTGCTCCATCCCTCTGATCATCTTCATGGCCCTCCTCCAGCCTGCTCTAACAGGTCCATATCCTTCCCGTGCTGAGAACCCCAGAGCTGGATGCAGCACTGCCAGTGGGGTATCACAAGGGCAGAGCAGAGCAGGATTAAGAAGCTATCTGTATGCACTAGATCACAGCTAAAAATGCTCCGGGAAAGGTCACCTCTCTGTCCAGCTGCGGCAGCAGTACAGAAATGACACCAGTGTCACCATGTAAAGAAAATGCTGGGGTAATTGGTGGATTTTGTGACACGATGCGATATTTCAGTGTAGTATGCAGAGTATAAGGCTCATCTCTGTCCTCTGCAACCACTTTTCCAACAACAACACCTGTGAACACAATACAGCAATTTTTAGTTCCAGAAAAATCTGCAAATAATAACAAACTATTTGAAGAGGTATTTTTGTTTTAATCATGTGAAAATAGCTATCTGGTCATTTAGCTCTAAATTAAATGATATTTAAAACAGTAAATAGCAGAAAAAATACGATAATAATGTAAAATTATCTGTTTTAATACTCTGGGTAATTGTTTTCCATTCTTGGACAAAGTTGTGATTATTGCCACTGTCAGAAAGAATAATCAAAAGAGATACTTAAAGTTTTTATTTCAGGTACTGTTTTTGACAGTGACTTCTAATTGAGCATCTCAAACACAGCTGAAAAGGTGTTGCCAGGGGCATGGATGAGGAGGCTCAGAGCTTTCTGACCTGGTTCAAACTGCACTACCACCTCACACTGCTGTACCACATCCCTGTAGCCTGTGATTTTGGAACTTCAATTTAAATCAGTAATTCATACAGTAAGAAGTAGAGCAGCTCAGAGAATGAAATCCAAATGGTTTTTTGGGATGATGGGGAAACACTTTGCTTCCTTTTTTGTGAAGCAAGTTAGATTTTCCCCACTCTGTGCTCCTAGCTTAGGAGATCAGTGAGGAATGGCAAACCATGGCTTTTGCATTCCTTATTGTCTGGAGTCTTTCTCCCTGCTTTTGTTGTCTGTTACACAGACACATTAAGCCAGTAACAGGCAAATCCCAGCCTTTTACAGGTATTGGCAGAAGCAGGACTTTCTCCAGCCCTGCCCTCTCCCAGGAAAAGTCCCACCTTAGCTCATCAGCTTGGACATACACTGTAAGCTTAACCAAAGGCATTTTACACCTTAGAACATCACCTTTTCAATTGTTTAGGAAACTTCTAAAACCATTTTATGGAAACAGATTTTTTTCAACAAATAACATTCTGAAATTTGATCATTTAAATCATCTTTGGTACACTCAATCACCTTGGTTTTTAAAAACTTCTTTTAACAATACTTTTCACTATGACAGAGATGACAATTTGGAATTTCTAAACGTTAAGAAACCTGAGCTGCTCTTTGCAAATTCAGCCTTTGCTGTAACACAATACTCCCCAGAAAATCCCACTGAAATAGCTTAAAAGACAGGATTACATACATAGTCATAATGATATGTAACTGAGCTGAGTAATGGTAAGTGTGTTCAGTGATTTAAAACAATTCTTACCTGGTCTGGAATTTTCAGGGACACAGAATTCAAAAAGGTCTTGTGTAAAATATGGAGCATTATCATTATCATCCTCTATCCTGATTGTATGCACAAGTGGTACTTCTGGCGAATAACCATCTGGAGTGGTTGCAAAGCAAATGATCTGTAAGAAAAATTCAGTGCTTAAGCAACGTGCAGTACTATTACAGTCTTAGTTCAATGGAGGAGTCAATAAAATGAAATACAGTGTGCAAAGCACACCCTTCTCAAGACCAGGCTCTTCAGGCACATGGAAGGGGAAGTGACTGATACCCTAGGGTGAAAGCAAAACAAAGCCTTTGAATGCTTTCCAATCTTTCCCCTTTCCATTCCTCACACCACAAGGATTTTAATCACTTTCTCCCTGACCCCTCCCCTAACTCTCCCTCAAATACTTTTTCCAAGTCTCTTGAACACATTTTTTTCCAGGTGTCTATGAGCCAACCTCATTGTTACCAAAATTTAGATGTAAACATTGTTATTTAGAACAAAATCAAGAACGACAGCAAAACTATTTGTCCATTATAACATAATCTAATAAAATGCAGCAATAGGCACTAAAAATTACCTAACTATTTAGAAGTTGTTTCTACTAATTGCCTTCTTACACTTCTCAGCCAGTAGAGAGAGCAGTGTACCTTGTTAATATACTACCAGAACTGAACAGCTTGAGAGGGACTCAGAAAACCACAGTTGTCTAGTGTTTACCATTACATTTTTTTTCTGCAGATCTTTTCAATCTTCCCTGAAAAATTCTTCCTAGAAGTTATGCAAATGCAGTAGCTCACTACATTTATGCCATAATTTAAGTCTAAGCAGTGAAAAGCAAAACTACTCTCAAGATCTAGATGACCAGCTGTTTATTTCTTTGCCACTGATTTCATCTCTTCAACACCAAGGATATTACTCAGAACAGACAGGTGATTCCAGATCTTGTCCGCTGCCATTTCCCCTATAAACCAACTGTCAAATATACACAGGACAGAGAAGAAAAAGATTTAATTATATTTACACAACTTAAGCCTGTACCTGAAAGCTTGGATACTGTTCACGGTCTACTGCACGAGTAGCAAAGATATTTCCAGTTTCTCTTTCTATGTAAAACAAACCCTTTGGATCTTGATCAATTCCTGGTCCACTTGCAGAATAATAAATTGTGTAGTTCTGAGCTGTGTCTGACTGGACCTATAAGAAGACATTTTTAAGCCCAAGGAAAAACAGCAGCATCACCTCAATACATTTCCCCCTTTTCATGATCATATCTAGCACAAACAAAAACTCTTAAAACAAAAAAAAGCCAAACTTGATTTACTTCTGTAGCAGCTTAAACTTCACGAAATAGGAGAACAGCCTGCCATGTGACTGCCTTCCTTTATGATGTGTGTACATGAGAAGGGGAGTTAATTCAAACTCATAAATATTTAGAACTATCAAACAATTAAAGAAATGACAGTATGCAAAAAAAAATTATTCTGAAATCCAGTCTCTTCAGAATACTTCACAGACTAGGCACATTCAGATACAGAGGGTTTATTTCTGTCCCTGTTCAAGAGATTTTCGTTTTAGTGCATTCACTGAGAATGTGGTTTGCAATTAGAGAAGAAAAAGTGAAGGAAGGAAAGGAGAAAGAAAGACCACAGAGATGTGCCAATTCAGATAGCATCTGCATCTCATTAAAAGCACCAAGAAGGCAAAATTAGACTTATCTATTTATAAACACTCTTCTCCCAAAATACTTTCCTTATGTACTGGATGCCAGAAGTTAGGAAGGTAAGATTAGTAGAAGAATGATTGCTCTGCACAGACTCTGTTATTACACTTGTCTCTACACATCTGCTACCAGCCACTCTGTAATCTAGTGAAGGCTAGATGGATCTATGATAACTTTAGTTCTTGCATTTCTCTTTCACGCCTACTTGTTTTCTTCCAGTAAGCACTTTTCTGAATAACATAGGCCATACTCAGTCTTCAAGGCTAAAGGTATACACCTCAAGCTCCAGAAAGGATGTAGACAAGCAGGTAAGATTTACCCCGTCTGTGTTTACAAAACCTTTTTGTAGGCAATGTTTAGTGGAGAGTTGTTTGCTGTTGTTTTTCTTTTAATTACACACACTGATTTCCAGGCCAAAGAGCTCTCTTTGATAGCATGTCTCTCTCCTTTTTTCAACTTTCGCACAATTCCATTTCAGTCCAATAACTATGATCACAAGTTATTTCAGCTACAAGATCAAGAGATATACAAGGAACAGGACAGAACAAGACAGAGGAATAAGAGCAGAAATGTCATCGGTAGGGAATACAAGACAACTCATTTTCTTCATCATAAACGTCACATACAAAACTAGCGTGGGTTGTAAAATTAAGGTTCATAAAAAATGTACCTGCTGTATTTGCAGTGGGAAAGGTCCCAGTGAGTTCTCTATCATGACGGAAGGAATAGGGCCCCACCTTCTTTTGGTTCTCTTGAGAATTGTATCTCTAGCATGCCTGGTCTTCAGTGTCTGCGCCGAGAAGATAAAAAGACAGATGAGAATACATCCATATATTCTTAACTGCATATATTTTTGCTTAACTGACATCCAGCATTTCCATCTTTCTCCTTCTGTTGCAGTCTTCCTACTGACAATTTGTTTTTCCAAGGTCTTAATTTCTGATTATATCTGTGATAATATTCCAAGCTTTTTCATTTCTTGTAATACTTTGCATGAATAAGATCTGCTTTAATTCCACAAACGTGGCTTTTAAGATTATTGACATTCCTGATTATGCTACTTGCTAGCATCTCCCATTTGAGAAAGGAAATCTGCTGACTAAAGCAACCCAGTAATCAACAATTGCTAAATAAAAATATGCTCTACACCAGTATTTTGCCTTATTATTTGAATTCCAAAACTCATCAACAGATAGCATGAAGCTGGACTCCGTGAAACAGTATTTCAAATAAATAAGGTATCTTGAAATTAGAAGCTAACCTTTTTTTCTTCCTCCACCAAGCTAACGTGTATTTTCTTTTGAACTTGTTCTTGAATGTCTTTCAGTAATATGGTAAAAGTCTTTTTCTCAGCAGACAAAGAAAGAGCAGATGTTGTGTACACAGAACCATCCTCTAGAACCTTGAAGTTCCCATCACTGGAACTGATGAACTCTGCAGACTGAAGGCATTCTTTCAAATCAACTGTAAGAAAAAATATTCAGAAAATAACTCAAACAGCAAAAAAATAATATCCCTCATAGAACAAAAAAAACCAAAACATGTCCCAAGTATAAGTTATATTTACTGACACATCGAGTCTTCAAAGGTTTGGTCATTCAGTAGTTAAGCATCACAACTATCAATTCTAAAACCCACTTATGCCCTCAGATTTGACCAAGCTTTCATTAATTTCCACTCTTATGTTCATAAGTGTTCATCCTGAAGGACATGGTTGCTTTGTGGATATCGCTCAACAGAACACTATTACACTGGTAAAATTATTGAGGCATCAGAGATGAAGTCATACACATTTAAATGCAAAAACCATTGCAGACATGCCCATTATTGGACCAGTAGCTATTACATTTGCCTCGTGCTCATGCCCTACAATATCAGTGAAGACGATTAATTAATGCAAATGCCCAGTGGAGATGTTACATCTTGGAAGTTTTGCCCTCAGGAGGAAAGCACTGACTGGTACTACGTGATTTAATAGTCTTGGGAGGACAAAGGCCTTTAAATTATGAGGCAGACAGATGGGAGAGATAAAGACTAACTCTAGAACAAATGATTAGCAATTTTTTAATATGTATGTGATAGAATCCCATACAGGCAATTTCAGCTTACTTGCCAGGTACTTTTCTCTGTATTTGCTATCACTTGTGGCTAAAATAAATTTTTATGCACTTCAATAAACTTGGTTCACCAGCAAGTAGTTCAGCCCTACAGCTGGAGAAAAAGCAAAATCAGGATACTAGCAAAGAATTGCAATAGGACCACAACACTGAGCAAGAATGGTCAAACTCCAGACAAATGATCATTGCAGAGGACAACAGGTATATCATGTTTTCAAAATCAAAACTTTTCAATACTCTTGCAATGGCATCATAGTGAGTGGGACACTTCTGTATGAAAACTGATTGCAGAATTCCTGAAGATTCAGAATTTTATCCCATATGTGTCGATTATATTTTCAAGAAATTAAATTTCATTTCACTTTCAGAACTCCAAGAACAGATGGGAAGCATAATTTTTAATACAAGGTGATTTCTTCCTCTTCTGAAGTCTGTCCTTTAAACGAACAAATAAACATTTCCTAGACTTTCTATGGTACTGCAGCAGTGACTACTCTCCTTTTTCATCTGTACAATAAAAATGTAGTATTGAAGAGAATATCACTGCCTCACTTAAATGTGTCTCATGCTGGTGTGTATTACAGCACAGCATTTCTAAAAATACCAGACTGAAAATTTTGTTTCTGATGGTTATATGAATCAACACTATGCTCAGTTAGCTATAGCTTTGTGGGATTTTTTTCTTTAAAACCTCTGGTATGAGATATAAAAAAACCTTACAATAACCAGGAAAATCTTGACTAATTTCATTGTCAAGGTATGGTCCTTGTATCAATGAAAAATATTTCTCCACAAATGTTTAAGTGCTGTCATTTGAGCCATAATGGTTTTGTTAAAAATTTGGGGGAAAAAAGTTTAAGTTCCATATTATGCAATTTCTTTCAAAGCACTGCAATAATATGAAGTTTTATTTTTATAGAAATCAAGTTTATTTACATAGAGAAATGTTAAAGTCTAGGAGAACTCACACAGCTGTAGCAACCTCCTTCATCTGAAAATTTAAAATGAATTTTCATTATAAAGCTAGATTTTCTCAGCACTTGTGATGAACTACCAATTCACTTTATTTGTTACTTCTGTAGAAATGTGGATTAGGTCTGCAGATTCGAGCATACTCCTCTGTTGTCGTAGGACTCACAAAGGGCACCTCTGAATCCTCAAAGTGAGTCACAGGCAGCACAGAACCCTGCAGCAGCTCCTATGCCACACCTTTCAAAGCTGCCTTTGAAAGACTGGTCCGAAAAAAAATAGGAATGGGGTGTTTTCTGGTCTCCCCTGTTGCTCTCTGTCACCTGCACGCTGCCCTAAACTGACACAGACCCTCCAGTCAGGCTGGGGCACACTCCCAACAGAATGTGTATGCAGGACACCCCTGCAACACATCCCCTTGTATGCCCCAAATGCCCCAGCACTGCCGAGCAGTCACATCCATGTTTCACAGAGCAGCAGCCTCGTGGTGCCTGGTTAAGTGGGTTTTGTCTTCTTTTTTTATCTTTTCCATTGTCCAAATGACTTACTGTCTTCTTCATACGACCGTGGGTTATGGGTGCAGTTTGGAATATCAAGCCATTTATTTAAATAGTAAGCCCTAGACTCCAAATTTTGAAAATACTAAACTCTGTCATTTTAGTTTTAAAATAAATACTATAACCTGACAATAGCTGTTTACACAAAAGTAAAATGGATGTACGGAGCCGGGGTTCAAATCCGCAACAAACACAGGGCGTATTCTTCATAAAAAGGCTGATCCAGCTGTTTAGCTGGCTGTCCAGTCATCCATTCATTCCACTTTTAAAAGTCTCCTCCACTGTTCACAGCATATCCAGCAAAGGTGCAACGTTGTGTTGTTAAGCTGGGAATCTCATAGTTTCTCACCTCTGCCAACCAACGTGTCAGCCTCTAGTTCAGAAGGAACATGAAAAATTACTTTCTTGCAAGCTTCACAGCATAAACTCAGTACCTACAAAACAAATGAAGAAATCAGGAAAAAAACCCCACATAATTACATGATATTTTGAACTACACACTGATGCTGACTTTGGTTGGTTGGTTTGTTACAACAAGCAAGTGAAATATCACAGAAAGCACTCTTCCCCAGAAATTCGGGTACTCTACAGCACAGCATATAACCTTTCAAACTGGAAACAAGATCTGACTACTGCTCCTGCATTTGTCCATGGCTTTTGTTTTGTTTTTTTTCAAAAATCACTGCACCACTGACATTAAGAGCAAGAGTTCCCTTTGACTAGAAGATTTTGCCTACACTACTACTTTAGTAGAGGAAGGATAAAATACAGCTTTGCTGTGCACTCCCTCCAACAGCATTCCTAGCCAATTTAGGTCCAAGGTCTCTAAGTATTAAGGTTTAATCCATCAACACTCAGTTTGGTAGAATTGTGGTGATGCTGAACATTAAAGGGACAAGTGTCTTATTAAAACCACATGACAACACTTGCACTTATATATCACTTTGCATCTTCAAAGTACATTCTCAACAAACTAATTAAATCTAGCTTCAGCAATTAGATATGACATAAATAAAACGTCGTGTATCACAGCCGTCCACTCCCATATAATCTGTTACAAAATAGGGTCCTCCTAAAAATTCAAATGAGTAGTAGATAACCAGACCTTTTTCTAATCACATAGAGGTACAAAGATTTTCCTCAGCACAGAGCAAGTGAATCCCGATCTCAGATTATATGTGTGTGTTTTTGCCTAGTTTCTATATCTGTGTTTAAAATTGTAATCCAAAAATCACACAGCCAATTAAACAAAGAAGTAGAAAAATGTAAATAAATCTATCTACCCTTTTATGTGCATTTACTCTTTCAGGATGAAAGTCTAGCAAAAAAGGAAAACAATTTTTATTTTGCACGTACCTTAGGATTAAAGGTATAAAGAAGTAAATAGCTAATGGAAATTCTGAAATTTATTTGTGATGTTTATTAAGAAAATATTTAAATAAAAATACTTTAAACTCTTAAAGACGTTAGGACCCTTTAGAATAAAAATGCTGTGTCTGCCCCATAAAAGCTCTTCATATAGTTCCTCGTATATACACGCAGATATAAAAATATGTATATATACAAATAATTTAAACATCCCTGCTTATGCATTAGTAGGCTTTCCTTATTAACAGACACTTAATAAAACACTCTCTCCTGAAAGACATTGCACTAATTTTTAAGTTATTGAAATCACAACATCTTTTTACACTGTTCTGAAATATTTTAAGAATCAATGACATCTAATTTTTTCAATAGCAATGCCAAGCTTAGTCTGATGTCAGCACAAAGAACTATTGAGGAGTTAAACAGAAGTGCGTGCTAGTTATTCATGGACATCAAGACATAAGGAAACATCAGGTAAAAATAAGCTGGGACGTCCTTTCACTTTGCACAAAGAAGACACCTCAGGATTTTTTTCTTTGGTTGTTGGTTTGTTGGTTTTTTTTCTGCTTGACAAAAAAACTTTTTTCTTTTTTTTGTAATTAGATGTTCGTGTAAAGTTGCTTGCATTTCTTTTGGTGTTACTATTAATACCCTTGCAAAGGCAGGCACACATTTTCATTAAAATGTACATATATAATTCGTATTAAAATAACAAATTCAGTGCTTCAACACTATCAAGTATTTTTCTTTCACAGGCTCAATCGATCACCTGCCCTCTTTTTGTGAATGCAATGGCAATAGGGAAGAAAATGTGTAGGAAACAAAAGACAAATCACTTTTTCTCATCTAGTATTTAAAAAAAAAAATTTTAAAAAGAATATGTGAAAGAGAACTCCTCCACTCTCTCCGGCAAAGGCCTTTCTGAAGCTGATAATTATGCACAAATACAATAAACTGAAGGTAAGGGAAATCGCTGAAATTGTTCGATGCGCAGCTAACTCTTCCAGAGGAGCTCAACACGCTCCACACTGTGACAGAAACCTTCCCATGGAAAAGGGACAACCAGGCGGGCAGAGACAGCGGGGGCAAATTTAAATAAAATGAACTGCGGTTTATTTTTT
The DNA here is from genome assembly GCA_013397565.1 of Ptilonorhynchus violaceus. Taxonomy (NCBI): domain Eukaryota; kingdom Metazoa; phylum Chordata; class Aves; order Passeriformes; family Ptilonorhynchidae; genus Ptilonorhynchus; species Ptilonorhynchus violaceus. The sequence goes on from VZRJ01001755.1 coordinate 272,469, forward strand.
TTCTATGAATAACCAGCAGCAGCGACCCGAGAGTGTGCCCATCGCGTAACCTCACGGCAGGCTCCAGAAGCCACCCGAATACCCGCCCCGACTCGAACTGCGCATCCCACTGGATTTCTCCCCAGCCCGAAGACCCTCGAGGTGCGCCCCGCGGCCGCGCAGCCTCCGCGCTGCTCTGCGCCCCTCCAAGGACCGCGCCCCGGGGAAATCCAATCTGGAGTTAAGACAGAGATGACCCGCTCGGAAGTCTCTCCTGTGCGCTGCGCACCCGCGGTGAAGCAGGAACAGCGCGGAAGAAAGACGCGGCCAGGTGCGTGAGCGGCCGGCCCGCTCCACTGCGCTCCCCCCGGCGCCCACCCACTCATCCCACTGATCCCGCTCCCTCCCTCACTCACCAGGAGGCCGAGGACGGGGCGGGGGGCTGCGGGGGCCATGGTGCGGGGGGGTGCGCGGGATGGGGGGAGCCGCCGCCGTCGGTGCTGCCACGGCGGGCGAGGGAGCGAGTGCGAAGAGCCGGCGGAGGTGGCGGCGTGACTCCGCGGCAGCGCGGCTCTGCTGTCCCCTCCCGTCTGCCACAGGAGCCGACCGGTGGGGAGGGTGGGACCGCGCGCGGCAGCGGCGACTTTAATTACTCCCTTTTTTTTTTTTCGCCTTTT